>RHKH01000020.1:225492-259173 GCA_009829795.1 Lasiodiplodia gonubiensis
AGGGAGGAAGAGGAGAAGCGGAAGCGCTTGAAGCAGAGCCAGGAGACGCGTCGCCAGGCTTTGGAAAGAAAGGCGAGGAGGAACCTACTGCGACCGAAACACAAACATGCTGTCGAGGATGAGGAAGATGAGTGGTATGACTGCGATGAAGATGACTCGAGCGTCGCTGCTACGGTGGGGAGTCGATCATGAATGGGCCCAAAATTCCTTATCCTCTGTCCCGGCTTGTCTAAAAAGTATTACAGAAAAAAAAATAAAAAAATGCAAGGGTGGCTTTTTGCTGTAAGGTTCTGATTCCCTGTTTGAGTGAGGTAAAGATAAAGCCCTACTATTCTTCGGACCAGCTACGATGCCCCTCTATACTTACTCCCAGCAGCATCTGAGATCTCGAGACGAGGATTGTACCACCAAGACTTCTCCACCTCGAAACAAGGGCATCCCGTTTCCTGGTACCCGGAGAGCCCCGCCTATAGTGCCAAGTATGCCGCTTATCCGCCGAGATATGCTGTGTTTCGTTTTGCTTTGGATGAGATCCTGTTTGCATACAGTCGCCAAGTGGCTTGTCGCCACGAATCTCTTATGTCTGGCGTCCAAAAGTCTGGCCGCACGATCTGTTCAAGATTCCCCACGTTCCAGCTTTTACATTTGCTTGAACGAGCTTGTCAAAGGAGTTTATCGCAGAAGTGCTTCGTCCAGCCCCTTTCCTCTCGTGGTGGTGGATGCAATCTCAGCCTCGCACGCATCGAAGAGCCTTGGCCGTCAGCATGAGGATTGCGGCAAAGACGCGCAAGACGGCTTCTGTCGGTTGACGGGGATGGCCTGTCTCGGGGAGGTGTTGGATTGGGGGGGACACGAAATCTCCGACAAGGAAATAACTCCGGACGAGATAATTCCATCTTGCCTCACGAGGTCCTGGATGGAGACCCCACGGAGCCTCCGCGTCAATGGCTTGGTGCCAAGAAGCTGGAGGTGAGTGGCAGACCCACAATAGTTGTCACGATGGGGCGGGTGGAGTGACGGGCCAAGCACTCCGGGGCGGGAAGCGGCTGGGCGGCAAAGGCGCGAGCGGGCGCACGACGTTTGCGGGAGCTTAACAAGACGTCCAGTCGGATGCCAGGAGCCGAGCCAAGACTCCGCTTGCGCACTCCCAAGACCACTTCCACCCTGCTCCGCCACGCACACATGTTGCTCCTCCAGACTTGTCCTCTTGGTCGTCTCACTTTCGCCGAGCCTCGTTCTCGACGGCTGCAGCGCCCGTGCTCTCTTCCGCCTCGAGCTTCTTTCTGCCCGTCTCGGCATCGGCGATGATGTATGCCCAGGTGCGGCCTATATGCGGCCCACGGCGCGAGGATTTCTTGTCGGCCTTGGGTTCCCCACAGCTTTCTGCTCAGCTCACGGCTCCATGGGCACGTATTAAATGCGAGATGAGACCCGATTTTTCTTTCGACGCGCGCAGCGATCCGTTGCTCCGTGGTTGTTATTCTGCAGATCTATTCATCTTTGGTTGATCTTTAACACCATGCCTCCGCCTCACGTGGACATCGAGGCGACAGAGGCGAATGCCCCATTCAGTTCTGCCTCATCCACAGGCAGCAAGTCGGCTGAAGATGGCGCCCGCAACACTGAGCACGCCGACAGCCAAAGACGGCCCAGTGTTGCCGCTCTCTTGCGCAACCCTCTGGCTGGGCGGACTGAAGAGGATGTGCTCGCCGAGGTCGACGCCTGGGTTGACGAGAAAGGCCTCCAGGACTCCCGAGAGGCTTTTCGCAAGGGAGCCCTGCTTGCCCGTGTCCAGCAGAGGGACGGCGGCTTCGAAAGTATCTCAGCCCTGAGTGAAGGCGAGAAAGAGCTGTTGCGGCATGAGATCAAGCACAGGTGGAGCCAGCCTTTCATGCTCTACTTCCTGGTCATCCTTTGCGCCGGTTCCGCCATCGTGCAAGGCATGGACCAGACAGCCGTCAACGGCGCCCAGCTCTACTACCTCGAAGAATACGGCATCACCAACGTGTGGCAGCGAGGGCTGCTCAACGGCGCGCCCTACCTCGCCTCGGCCCTGATCGGCTGCTGGACCAACGCGCCGCTCAACAAGGCCTTCGGCCGGCGCGGCACCATCTTCATCTCCTGCTTCATCTCCTTCGTCACCGGCTTCTGGATGGCGGCGGCCGACTCGTGGTACAACCTGCTCATCGCCCGCTTCGCCCTGGGCTTCGCCGTCGGCGCCAAGTCCAGCACCACGCCCGTCTACGCCGCCGAGTCGGCCCCCAAGACCATCCGCGGCGCCCTGACCATGATGTGGCAGATGTGGACCGCCTTCGGCATCATGCTGGGCTTCGTCGTCTCCGTCGCCTTTGAGAACGTCGACTTCCTCGGCCGGTATTCGCAGTGGCGCTGGATGCTCGCGTCCACGTCCATCCCGCCTTTCATCGTCATGGTCCAGGTCTACTTCTGCCCGGAGAGTCCGAGATGGTGAGTCTTGTCTCTATTTTACTTAACAATGCTGACTCGTTACAGGTACATGGAGAAGGGAAAGTACGACAAGGCTTTCGACGCGCTCAAGAGGCTGCGCAAGAACGAGATTCAGGCGGCGCGTGACATGTACTACGCATTCAAGCTCCTGGAGATCGAGTCGGCTGAGCGTGAAGGCAAGAACATCTTCAAGGAGTTCTTCACCATCAAGCGCAACCGCCGCGCCGCCCAGTCGTCTTTCTTCGTCATGTTCATGCAGCAGTTCTGCGGCGTCAACGTCATTGCCTACTACTCGTCCGAGATCTTCGAGCAGGCTGGCTTCTCGCGGTCGAATGCTCTGCTCGTATCTTTCGGAACCGGTGTCACCAACTGGCTGTTTGCCTTACCAGTAAGTCACCATAATCTCGCAGACCTATTTCACCTATTCTTTCATATCCCTCACCGTGACAAAGCAAACTCACACGAAACGCAGGCCGTGTACACGATCGACACGTTCGGGCGGCGCAACCTGCTTCTAACCACGTTCCCGCTCATGGGCATCTTCCTCCTCTTCTGCGGCTTCTCCTTCTACATCCCGGACGAGGCGAACGGGCAGGTGTCGGACGCGCGCGTGGCGTGCGTGGCGACGGCAATCTTCCTGTTCATGGTCGTCTACTCGCCGGGCGAGGGCCCCGTCCCCTTCACCTACAGCGCCGAGGCCTTCCCGCTGTACATCCGCGACACGGGCATGTCCTTCGCCACCGCCACCACCTGGGGCTTCAACTTCATCCTCAGCCTGACCTGGCCCGCCCTCGTCGAGGCCTTCCAGCCCCAGGGCGCGTTTGGATGGTACGCCGGGTGGAACTTTGTGGGCTGGATTTACTGCTACTTCTTCCTGCCCGAGACGAAGGTGAGAGTCTTCCTTGCCATGGCTTTTACTAGTTGCTGACTTGTGTGTTTGACAGAACCTCACTCTCGAAGAGTTGGACACGGTCTTCTCGGTCGGCAACAGAGAGCACGCGCAGTACTACGCCCGGAAGCTGCCCTGGTACCTCAACAAGTACATTCTGAGGAGGGACGTCCCGCCGTACCCGCCGCTGTACCAGTTCCACGACGAAAGGGTGCATGCACAGGAGCAGAAAGTCGACAGCTCCGATGTACAGGAACAGAAAGTCCACAACGAGAAATACTAAGCTGGGTTTCTATTTGTAGTAGAGACTGCCGATTGCCTTACACTGGCTTAGCGACTCGAAGCGCCGGGTCGTTGTGGCTCAATTTCCATTGATTCGTTTCGGGTCTAATAGTACGCGCGAGGATTTAATTTGACGAACCATGAACAAAATGTAATCCAGACTACCTACCGTGACGACACTCGTATTCTCTTCCTTTAAAGTTAGCTGACCAGCCTGGCGTTACCAAAACAGATGCGTAGGCTGCCAGACCAGAGAGCAAAAAGGCAAAAACTATGCCTTTGGCACAGAAACAGGCTCTTCGAGGACCGCCTGTTTTTTCCCGTTACACCCACCCAACCGTACCCCACCCTCGCGTGCGGCGGCCAAGTCACAGCTTAAGCAGGGAGGGCGTCTGCGTCGACTCCCCACTCGTTACTGGCCCTTGGCCGGGTCTATGAAGTGAGCATCGAAGACTCGAAAATATAAACACATAGCCTTTGGTTATCACCGTCCGCACGTCACTCACACACGCACTCGAGGAAAACAGACCATGAGGCAACTGCATCTGCCACAGCTCGGGCTTCCCGCGCTCGCGCTCGGCGACCACCATCAACACAATGACGTCACGCGACTCACCACTGCTGGAAAGTCTGTCCGTTTATTTGTATGGAATGCCCTGGCAGAGCCTCGAACCCTCTACGCCTCCAGTCACCTCCGCCTACATCATCTCATCTCTCCCCCCTCCAACCTCTCCACACTCCCATCAACCCCGGCTCACCTCCTCCCGATACCGCGTCATGACCCCCTCCAACCTCCCCAACGCCATCTCCATAAACGCCCTCTCGTGCGTAAAAACCACCCGAAACCACCCCTCCTCCTCGCCCCCGAACGCCAGCGCATCCGCCACGCTCAGCTTCGCCTCGCCCAGCAACCTCTTGAACAATTCGTGATCGTACTTCTTCTGCTCCTTCCCCGCCAGTGCGCGCCCGAGGTCGATCCACAGGAAGAAGCCGGCGTTGCTGCCGGGCGCGTAGGCGACGTTGCGGGCGCGCAGCCAGCCCGTCGCGAAGGCGTAGGCGGCGGCGATGCGGCGGCGGTTCGTGGCGACGTAGGGCGCCGTGAAGGACGGCGTGGAGAGGATGGCTGTGGCGATGAGGTCCGAGGGCGCGGCGGGGTAGTTGACGAGGCTGGTCTGCCGGACCGACTCGCGGAAGGACGGGTTGTGCTGGTCGATGATGTAGCCGATGCGCAGGCCGTTGGCGCCGAAGTCCTGGTGGGGAGTGCCGGTCAGCATGGTGGTGGCTTTGGTTTTTGGCGGCGGTCTCTTTCCCCCGCTTGGGGAGTGACTCACCTTGCTCATGCCCCACATGGCGTGCACGAGGGAGGGGTCGATGATGCCGGCCGTGTCGATGGACAGCACCGAGGTGAAGGTCGGCGCGTCCTGCGCTTCCGGGTTGTCCCAGACGGACAGGGCGTAGATTTCGTCGCTGACGAGGTGGATCTGGTGTTTCTGGCAGAGCTTCATCAGCTCGACGATAACCTCACGGGAGTAGCATCGACCTTTGCACACTCGTCAGCGCAGGTTCTATTGAAATTGGAGAAGGAATGAGCCACCAAGTGGGTTATTCGGCGTGCAAAGGATCAAAGCCTTGATCCGAACTCCCTCGCTGTTGGACCGCAGCAGCGCCTCTTCGTACTTTGCAACGGCTTCGAGGCCGAACGGGTCAGTAGAGCCGAAGGCTACGCCAACCGTCTTCACTCTGTGTTATAGCTTAGTGTGGAGTCCTGAAGATGGGGCAGGAGCAGGGCATACTTCGCACGTGCCCAAAAGTCTCCCACGAAAGCTCCATAGTACGGCCTGCCGAGGAGGAAGCCATCGCCTTCGTTTGCCAAAACAAACGCCATCACTTCATTGGCATTCGATACTCCGAGCGACACACGTACGTGTTTGCTCTCGACCGGTAGCACGGGGTTGAAGTGCTCGGTCACGAAGCTCGCCACCGCCGCGCGAAGCTTCTTGGATCCGTGAGAGCCATCGCCGTACATGAGGAAGTGGCTTGTCATTTTGAATTGCAACTACATTGGAAACATATCAGCCCGGTGGGATTCTTGGAGTGGATGCGGGACTTACCGTGTTGTTGACATATTCCAGGAGCTCATTGTGCATCAATGACTGCGATATTGTTATTAGTATGCTTTTAGTCTTTAGGAGTCAATGCAGACTTACGTTCTCTGCTAATCCCAAGCTTACGATACCATCAGGGTTGTGCTCGGGCTGGTAGATATCCTCCAAGACGTCATGGAAACTGCCATGGCCGGCCTCGTCAATCAATTTGCTGCCTCGGGCAGACAGCAGCCCGCGTTCCTGTTCAGAGCCCATGTCTACCGTTGTATGTTAGTTCACACGGAGACTTCTTCCAGGATTTTATAGTCCCTGCACTAGCGTGACGTTGACTCACCTTCCGATCTTCGGCTTCTGAAAGCCCCGCAGCGGTACCCCGCCCTTCCATGTCTGGTTACCGCACATGCACTTTTCCATGATTCAGCAAAACCTACAATGCTTTCAAATCTGTCGGAAACCCGCAGGTGGGCCATGTTGATCGTCGGAACGCCACAGTGAGTCACTAAGGATTTATCTAGATACGACTTCAGACAGCTTGTATCAACCATTCTCGTGGATTGTCGCTCTCTACATGGGTCAAAAATGATGGTATCAAGTGAGCCAGCAGAACATGACCCCCTCGTTTACTTCAGACTCTCGATGACCTTCGCAATGGCAACAGCCTTCTCCTCCCCGAACTTGCCCGTAACGAGCTGCAGCCCCACAGGCATCCCATCCACCAAGTTGATATCGTCTGTCACACCTTCATCAGCAACCACGCTCTTGATCAGCACTACAACTCAAAAACACTCACATTGCTCGTGATTGAACTTGTCCGACGCGTTGCGCGGCACGTGGTTCTTCCAATCGTCGCCGGGCTGGTCGAGCGCGGCATCGGCACGCGAGCCGGGAATGGCCAGCGCCGTGTAGTTCAGCAGGTTCCACAGCGCCGTGAAGCCGAGCCACGCGTTGCTCTTGACCCACGTCTTCGGGCGGTAGTTGACCCAGGGGAGGACGGGCACGACGATGGCGTCGATGCCCGCGGCGTTCCACTGCGCGAGGAAGGCTTTCTCGTACTTCAGCTTCTCGGCAGAGAGCTGGATATATTTCAGCAATTCCTCCTTGGACACACACGAACAAGCGGGACGGAGAGAGAGCCAGTACCTGCTGACGAGCCGGAATCTCAAGAAAGTCTTTTTCCTGGCCGACGACCATGCCCTCGATCAGCGGCTCGCCGATCAGCGTGCACTGATCTCTGCAATTCTTCCCGCCGTCCGCCACGATCGCCTTGACCCACAGCCGCAAGCCTTCTTCGTGCAGCTTGGTGTCCCATTCGACGACTGGAAACACCTCGATCAGCCCATGGAAACGCAGATCTGCAGTCTTCTTCTCGCGGACTCTACATACCTTCATGGCCCGCAGCTTTCAGCTTGTCGGCGGCCTCTCGAACCGCCCTCGCCACGGGGGGCTGCGGCTTGACGAAGCCGTCGTCGAAGATGAAAGCTAGTTTGAGCGGGCGCTGCGGCGGCGCCGCCAGCTCCTTGCGCCACGGGATCGGGAAGATGCGCGGGTCGGTGTTCCACGGGCTCGTGCCCAGGGAGCTGTCCATGTAGTACTCCAGCGTGGAGAGGCTGTGGGTGAGCGGGCCGGCTACCGGGGGAACGATGTATTCCTGGTCCCACCTGCAAGGAGAAAAGAGGGGGAGCGTAACGCGTGAGCTCTCATGTAAAAAATGGAGGGGGTGAATGGAGAAGTGAAAAAGTCTGGAAAACGCCAAAGCTTACGCCGATTTGAGGAATGGGATGCGGCCGATGGTCGGGCAGAGGCCGTACAGGCCCTGGAGGCAGGCCGGGATGCGGATGGAGCCGCCGATGTCCGTCCCCATGCCGAGCACGCTGCCGCGGCCGCCGACGAGGGCGCCTTCGCCGCCGGAGCTGCCACCGGAGATGAGGTTGCGGTTGAAGGGGTTGACGCTCTGTCCGAAGACGTGGTTGTACGAGTCGGCCATCTACAGGTATTTCAGCCGTGGTTGCTCTGAATACTTGACCACTCACCATCAGTGACTGCGGGACGTTGGTCTTGCAGTAGATGACCGCTCCGAGCCCCAGCAGAGCTTCGACTTCGGGACCGTTCTCCGGAGCTGGTTTGCCCACGAGTCCAACCCACCCTGGACTGATCAGATCTCTGCTGTTGCAAATCGTTGGACATGCGTACCGACAGTGGTGTCGACGCCCTTGACATCGAACCCATCTTTCACCGAGACTGGAACGCCGTGCAAAGGCCCAACGAGCTTTCCAGTCTCGGCCAGATGCTTGTCAAGCGCCTCGGCTCGCTCGAGCGCTTCGTCGAAAAAGATCTCGGTGCAGCAACCGATCAGCTGCTGCAGAATCGCCGTCCGCTTGACAAAAGCCGTCGTGAGCCTCACGCTCGAGATGGAGCCGGACACGAGTTTGTCGACCAGGACGCGCGCGTCGGTGATGCTCGTCAGCTGTAGCTCTTCGTCGGACAGCAGCCCACAGGACTCGACGAATTCAACCGAGTTGACGAGACCTTCAGGGATGCTCTTGAGGCGAAGCGCCGCCGGGATGAGCCCGGCCTGCGCCGCTCGTCTTTCTTTCGCAACCGCACGCCAGTCAACCATGTTCAAAGTATAGTCGGTGTCTTGCGAAGCTGGTCAGGTCTTGGGGTTTCGGTTGAGTTTGAATTTCACTCAGATTTTTCGTACTTATGGGCTGATTTGCATCCGCTTTCCCCGCTTCCTGTCGGAGAGGTACCCCCGGCTATCGGCGTGACCCCACTCTCGTACTTACATCTGGCGGTTTTACCAAATGAGGCTATAGGTATGGTTGTCTAGGGCTATAGGGGAGGATTTTTTCCAGCTCTCAAGACTTGGTAAAGTACCTACTTCCTAAACATTCTGAAAATTCTCTCGACATTTACAAGCCGGCGCTCGTGGCAATTGAAGAATAAATCCAGGCGTTGATGTTGGTTTAAAAATAATACATCAAGATCCGGAACGTCAACCACAGCTATTCTCGCGAATCAAGCCTTCCTGGAAAGAACCACACGTCGAGGTGTCAGCGCAGCCAATAGGACGAGTCATGCAAAAATAAGTAGAGGTTCGAGCCGCCGCATAAGCGCACCAACTCAGCCTCGTGCGCCACACAGGCTTTGCAAAGCGCCATCACGCCTCGGCCGAACAAATCGCTTGAGAGCCAGCGGCTATCCGCATATCTGCAGTTTCTTCTGCAGCCCTGGCATGTATCGAAGCTGCTGTGGTATAACTGATTCCACAATGATAGTCGAGCGCTCCACATGGAAGAAAAATAAATCAGAACAGCCCCCAATGAAGACGCTGTTCCACCTCCAAACAGGCCCCCAATCACGCCAGCCCGAGACTTCTCCGCATGGCAACAATCGTATCTATGTTCCCCAGCCGTGTTCCTGCCAGGCGCACCGCCGCACATCCCGCTCGGTCCCAAAAACGAGCGAGGAGCCTCATCTCATCGTCAGCCTTACGGGACGAAAGAGGGTAAAGAGAGAGAAGAAGAGGGACGAAACTGCGGTCACGCCGAGCGGTAGCGGTGGCTGTGTGACGCCATAAGTATGTACTATTCTCAGCCCGTATTCCGCCAGCCACGTCTAAGTCAAGTCTAGACCGAGAGAAAGTAAGCGGCCTCAGTCTTTATTTTCAGATTTAGCGCGCAGGATTCGAAGAACACCGCATGTGTGGCTTGCATGTAGTAAGCCACTCTCGCGCCGGCAGTCCCCCCGTCTGCTCAGCCCGTTCGAGTTTGGCTTGCTGCTACCTGCCGCTGCAAGGCTGGGTAATGTTTTTGGCGGAGAAGGTTTAGAGAATGTTTATTGCAACGGGCTTGGCGTCAGCTAATACTCAGCCGTACACACACGAGGCAGTAAAGCTTAAAGAGACACCTCGTGGCCTGACAAGACCTGGTCGTACCCTGTAGCTTTCCTCCAAAGCCGACGGCAGATGCATTGAAGACGCCAGTGCCTGCTTCGGGGCCCCCTCTTCGAAGATCAGCCCATCCATAACGACGAAACGACCAACGACAACGACCACAGCAGCAGCAGAGGTAGCGACCAAAAACCGCACTGCTGGCATGAAAACATAAAGCCACCCAAAATGAGCTCCAGAGAGAAGAACCCCCCGGTTTCGTCCAAGCGAAACCCCTCCTCCTCCCCCATGGATGGCCGCTACTACTACACGTCCCTCGACCCGAACCGCAACACGACGACCAGCACCCTCACCCTGACCGACGCCAGCAGCACGCGCAAGAGCCGCAGCTCGACACGCAAAAGCGCGCCCTATCCACCGGTGGCCGCCCCTCGACCACTGCTACTACTGCCCTCGCTCAACCGCGACCTCTCGACGCGCAACGTGTGCGCTATCTTCGTCGCGCTGGCGTGGGCGACGGGGCTAGCCGCGCTAGGCGGCGGGCTGTGGGTGCTGCAGAAGCACGCGTGGACCGAGAGCCCTCCTCTGCGCGTCGAGCTGCCCGAGGTCGTCAAACAGCTGGCGCCGCTGGCGCTCAACCTGTGGCTGACGCTGCTGCTGGACAGCGTGGGCTACGTGCACGCGACGTCGCTCAAGTGGGCGCTGGCGCGCGAGGGCCGGCTGGCCTTCAACAGCAACCTGCGCCTGTTCACGGCCGCGCGTAGTAGCGTGCCCAACGCGTGGTACGCGAATCTGTTGTTGTTCGTCGCCATGGTCGTCGCCTACTCGTCGTCCTCGCTCATCCTCACCAACTTTTACGGTACTAACGACGATGGAGACAAGGCCATCGACGTGGACCGCCTGCGCCGCTTGTGGAGCGTCGAAAAGGTCTCCATTGGTATCTCAGGCACCAGCGCCGTGTGCCTAGGCGCCGCGCTATTGGCCCAAGCCTTCGTCGCGACGTGCGCGCTGGCCTTCACGCGCAATCCGACCTGGAGCTCCAGCCCCTTCGACGCCGTCATCGCGTGCCAGCGGGAGACGGCCGAGAACGTGCGGTACCATCCGAACCGCTGCCTGCTCGGCGTGACGGACAAGGAGCACGCGTCGGAGCCGGTGCGGCCGCGGGCGCGGCAGCGGTCGAGTTGGGGGGCGCACAGGGAGGTGCGGGTGGTGGTGCTGTCGCTGTGGGGGCTGGCGGCGCTGACGCTAGTAGGCGCCGTGCCCGTGTCGCTCGTGGCGCGCAAGGATGGGGTCCCTGGCGTCAAAGTCGGCGGCGAGCTGGGTGTTGAGGCGGGCGGCATGCTGCTTAAGACGCTCGTCTTCAGCCTGCTGCAGGCCGGCATCACCTTGGCCCTGCACTGCGCCGAGCTGCTCGTCAACCTCACCCGCGACGAGCATGCCTGGCGCCGCGCCGCCTCCAAGCACGGCTATCGCCTCGAGAGCTATAACGCCGTCTGGACCGCCATCTCTAGTTGGCAGGCCTTTGTCCTCTTCCTGGCCAAGCCTGCCACCCACTGGGTTTTTGGTTTGGCTGTGACGGTCGAGAACTACTGGGTGTACATCAAGGGCTCCCCGTTCTTTTACCTCGCTGGTGCGTTGGCAGCGTTGGCGGCCTACATTACGGGCTTGAGTTTGTGGAGACCAAAGGGGCCTCAGCCGGCGGCATACGGCCATATACAGACACTGTCGAACCTCATCGACGAGTGGAGTCCGGTTTTGTATTGGGGACACAAGGTCTCGGGACCAACTTGCCATGCAGGGACCAGCTCGCGACCTATGGCTGATATTGAGATGGACCAGCTCTATGCGGGAGAAATTTGAGAAAGACTAGATGCTAATGAAATTTTAAACTTGAACCTGCTTGATTGTTAGCTCACATCAAGTGCCCATGATTGTGGTCAGTGAGATAAAAAGATTTAACCCTCCCCAGGAGAGATCAGCGAGGAACATTGTCCGGACGTAATGTTGATTTCAAGTTGGTACAAAACATGCAGATGGGGTTCAAACTACTCACGTGAGTGCAGCACAAACGTGAATCGAGAGCAGACCGGTTAAGCCTTGGGCTTCATGATGGCCCACCAATTGTCTTTTTCATACCCAGCTTCAACGACTTCCCCTCCGGCCAGCTCGATGTCGTGTTCTAATTCGCCTTTCCGGTAGAGATGGTAATATCGGTGGAACGTCTTTGGACCTTCGGCTGGTGCAGCATCCGTCGGTTCCTCCGGCGCGGCATCCTTCTTCTTTGTTTTCTTGGGTTGGTTTTTGTTCATGACCCAGGGCACCATGACATCCTGCTCGTGGCCTTCATCCCAACCTCTCCGGCTGTCCTTCTGCTCGAGCGCCCAGACATAGATCAACGCTGTCCCCTCGGGTTTCAGATGGTCCAATATGGCTCTGGTTGCTTCAACGCGTCGCTCGGGAGTGGAAAGGTGGTGGATGACGGCGATGGAGATGGCAAAGTCGAAGGCAGCTGGAGGATGAGGTAGGCTTAAGGTATCGGCGACAAGGGCACTGTGCGGCTGGTGTCTCGCGGCTATCTTGGCGAGGTTGGTGGATCTGAATCGTCCGTCAGACATGGCAACGGATGCATCGGGCCAACGTACCGGTCGGAAGCGACAATGTAGACGTTGGGATTGACAGCCAGGTACTTGCCATTGCCACAGCCAATGTCAAGGCCGACAGCACCGGTAGGGAGGGCGCTCAGGAAGCGCTCGACGATGGGCCATGGCTACTAGAGGCGCGATGAGCGACGCGCGATGGAACTGGCGGGGCGCGGCACCTTGTAGCGCGTGGAGGAGAAGTGGCTCGCGATCTGCTCGTAGACCTGGTGGACGTGCTCGTCCTCATAGGCAGGACCTTTGTCGACAGGCATTTGTGCAAGCGGCAGGGCTGATCCAAGGGCGTGGGCGGAGAGCAATGACTTGCAGGGCAGCGGGAGCGGAGCGGGCGGGGCTCGCGATCTCTCGGCGGAAGTGGCGCCGGACAGGAAAAAAATTGGGCAGGAGCGGAAAAGTAGAGCCGCATCCTTCCCCGAGCGCATCGCTGACTTCAACTTTTCCCCCTCGCCTGCTCTTCGCTGATTGCCTGCCTGCGCGTTGCTGCGGGCTGCCCCCGTCGACCCTCCGGCACGTGCTCGCTCCATGTCTCCCGTGCTCGCCTCTTCCGGACCGGCCTGTAAATACTGCTGCTCTGTTTTCCTTCTTGTCTATTGTAGTTCCTACGGTTGACCTTGCGCCTTCGATTCCTGGGCCTGCATTTCACCGCCGCCCTGTGTTATTCACCCTCATTCACAATGGCTCTGTCCCGGGTTAACACCAAAGTGCTGGCCCAGGCCCACCTGAAGGCCAAAACCCGTCGTCGCCGTCTGATCGTCCTTTCTTCTCGTCACCTTCAGCCTTTGTCTCATCGCACTCGGCCACCCAAGAAAACAATGCCGCTGTCACTCGACAAGCACGCCTTGCCTGAGTCGAGGCCTAAGATCGTTATAAAGCTCAAAGAGCCCATCGCAAAGCCTAAGGAACAGAGCAACAAAGAGGACATCAACGAATACCAGGACACCATCGGAGCATCCGTCCAGAGGCTCCAAATCGCTCACGTTCCTGCCACGGCATCTGGAGCAATAGCCGACGAACTCATGCATTTCAAATCCAGCGCCAAGCGCAGCCTCGACGAGCTACTCAAGGACCCCATCCACTTCGTTCCGGCGACCAAGGCCACCATGAGCACCGAACCCGCTCGCAAGCGCCCTCGCTCACAGACCCAAGAGCCAGTCGATCGACCCCGCAATATCAACAACGACTTTTCCCGCAAGGACCTTGGTGCCATTGGACTTCCCAACTACACGGGCGTGCAGTGTTACCGGAGGAGCTGCCTTCAAACTCTCATGAACCTCCCCGCCTTCGTCCAATGGATCAAGCGGCATGGCACAAGTAATAAATACCGTTGCCTGGGATCCGACTGTCTAGCTTGTGCTGTCCGCAACCTTGCGGATGAATACTGGCCAGCTGGTGATCATAAACAGAACCAGAAGCGCGTCAATGAAGCTGTCAGAAACTTCGACAGAGCAATTGGCAAGCTGCCTAGGTGCCCTGGTACAGGAAGAGGCAAATACGAACAGCAAGACGCGCATGAGTTCATGATTTTCCTCCTGAACAACCTCGCCACAGACGAACCGCAGAAGAAGAAATATATGCCTCGTGACGAGTTCGAGACTCTGTTCGGGCTGAAGCGATTCTCGAGGCGTACCTGCCACAACTGCAAACACCAAGACTCTACAAGTCCATTCGTCTATACCAATTTCTTCGTCAACCTGCGCGAACCAGAAAAAGGGCTGAGCTTCAAGCGGTACCTCGACGTTTGCTTTCGCGAAGAATTGACCGACTTCAAATGCGACCGGTGCTCAAAGCTAAAGCATACTAAGAAGTGGTTCATCTTGGGCGGGCCGGAGATCCTGATGGTCCAAATAGTGCGGTTCGCTTCGCAGTACAGGCCAGTACCGAGACAGTTCAAGATATATGACCCGGTGAAGTTCCCCCTCTACTTGGACTTGTCAGAGTACTGCGACGACGACGAAAATGGCAGGAGGCTGCAGCGGTCCGGCACACTCCGATACAAGCTCAGAGCGACAATCCACCACGAGGGGGCAGTCGGCGGCGGCCACTACACGGCCAGCGTCGTCACATCTAAGGGCATCGAGAACATCAGCGACATGCACGTTGAGCCGCCCACATCGATCAAGGAATTCCTCCGCCCTGTTGACAGCAACGGCGGCACGCCCTACGTCCTAACGTACGTCAGGGATCATTCATAGCTACTTGGTCCAACGTCTTGTTCGTGGTCCTCAATTTGGCAGGGAGACAGCTTGCCTTTTCTTCTTTCATGATTGCATTATGAGATACCCACACCATGGGCGGTAGTTCTGGGGTGGCATTTGCGAATTTAGTTTATAGAGCACCAGAAGAATGTCCCTTTGTGGACTTGTAATATTGACCCTTATTCTGTACATTGTTGTTGCTCAATGTTTAACAAGATGGAAAGGCCCGCAATCTACCGTCATCGTTGTATTCATTGTGTTTCCGCATCGAATAGGACAACACCTTCGTAACCGGCACGGATCCTCTTCTATGCCGGCACGTCCTACGCAACTTGTCTCGGATCTCAAAGACTCCCGATAGGCGAAGAAGACAGTCGATCAGCGCAAGTAGCTGCCTCAGATTCAGAAGGCTAAGCCAGAATACACGGAATTCATTCGCCGTTTCGAGCGGCGATGCCCAGAGACGGGTAATGCATCGTGACTAGCCGTGACGGGCTTACCTGCGCTCAAACTAGCCGCAAGAAGAAACAAGAGATGGGTCTACGACGCTTTGCCGCTGATCGACATGCAAAAAATACGACGAGCCTATCGGAAGGCGTGCAGTACGCGGCCGCCACGCGGGAGGCGGAGGTGAAGTAAGCCGATCTAGCAGACCCTACGAAATGCTAAAGACGTTTGACGTTGGATCCACACCAGCCAATCAGATGGCACTCATTCGTAGGTTGTGACCGGTGCGTTGCTGCCGCAGTGACCATCGGCTTCGGGAACTCGGGTAGCGGAAACCCGGGTGGCCGACATTTCGGAAGGAGGAAGGGACACTGGCCACGCCGTTGCTGATTCGGCGCTTTGTAGAAGCAAATTTCTTGTAGAGAAACAGTCGTTCATATATAAACGATCAACAAGACGATCCGTTGAACTAACGATACACGATCATCGTCTCTCTCCTTTGACAGTTTGCATTCTGATCATAGCCGTCGACCTACTCCACCGAAGATGGACGATCCCATGCCATCACAAGCTGAGACAGGAGCTGCCACCGGTGCTCCTTCGACCGCGCTGCTCTTAGCAAGCCAAAACACAACCTTCTACCTCCAAGTCCTCTGCACGGCCGTTGTCCTCCTCCTCGCCGCGATCCACGTGCGCCGCGAGAAGCTGTATCCCGTGCTCCCAGTCGCCTTCCTACAAGACGAAAAGGACTACAAGAAGGCGAAGCAGGACTGGGGTACTAGCGCGAAGGACGTCGTGGCGCACGGCTTGAAGACTGTGCGTTATTGTTATTCTCGCCCGAGCAGTTGCTGACGTGTATACAGTTCCGGAAGCCGTTCCAGGTCGTCAGTCCGGTTGGGCCTAAGATCATCCTGCCGAACTCTTATGTGAATGAAATCAAGAGCGATGCAAGGTTCAGCTTTGGGAAGTGGACTGCGAATGTGCGTTGAAGAATGGTTCTTTGGGAAGTCAACTGCTGACGTTGCAAAATGTAGGAGTTTTTGTCTCACCTGAACGGTTTTGAGGGCTTCGGAGCGGTTTTCAAGACGCCAGTCTTTACCGAAACTGTCCGGACTAAGCTCACACAGGCACTTGGTACATTGACCAATGACCTATGCGAGGAAAGCGAAATGACGCTGCTGGACAGTCTTGGAGAACCGAAAGGTAAGTCAAGTGCGAACACTGATCGTCGATATCTAACGTCTCTCAGAATGGACCGAACTCACTCTCAAGCCCTGGACGCTCGACTATATTGCGCGCCTCTCGACGCGCGTCTTCCTGGGCGAGCCGCTGTGCCGCAACCGCGAGTGGCTCGACATCTTCATCAGCTACACGGTCGAAGCGTTCATGGCGGTGCAGGAGCTGCGGCACTACCCGGCGTGGCTGCGGCCGCTGGCCAACATGTACCTGCCGGGACCGCGCAAGGTGCGGGCCAGCATCGCAAAGGCGCGCGCGCTGATCGTGCCCGAGATCGAGAAGCGCAGGAAGAAGGTGGCCGAGGCGGCGGCGCGCGGCGAGAAGGTCAAGGGCAAGGACACGATCGCGTGGATGGACGAGGTGGCCAAGGGCCGCGACTTCGATCCCGTGCTCAACCAGCTGTTCTTCTCCGTCGCCGCGCTGCACACGACCAGCGGTCTGATCACTTCAGCCGTCCTCGACCTGGTTTCGCATCCCGAGGTGATTGAGGATCTGCGCGCCGAGGTGCGCCAGGTGCTGGAGGAGGAGGGCTGGAAGAAGACGAGCCTGTACAAGATGAAGTTGATGGACAGCTTCCTGAAGGAGTCGCAGCGCGTGAATCCGTCCGGCCTGCGTAAGTTCCAGCATCAACAACCAAAGACCGTCGTGCTAACACAAACCCAGTCGTCATGAACCGCGTCGCCGAGGAAGCCGTCACCCTCAGCGACGGCACGCACATCCCGGCCGGCGCCGTCGTGTCGTGCTCGATGGACAACATGCGCAACCCGGCCATCTACACGAACCCCGAAAAGTTCGACGCACGCCGCTTCCTGCGCCTGCGCGAGCAGCCCGGCCAGGAGAACAGCTGGCAGTTCGTCACCACCAGCCCCGAGCACCTCGGCTTCGGCCACGGCACCCACGCCTGCCCCGGCCGCTTCTTCGCCTCCAACGAGGCCAAGATCGCCCTCTCCTACCTGCTGCTCATGTACGACATCCGCCTGCCCGACGGCCACACCGAGCGGCCCCCGACCATCAGCAAGGATTTCGAGTTCTTCACCGATCCTGAGTTCAAGATTCTGTTCAGGCGGAGGGAGGAGAATGTGCCTAAATAGATGTGGGAGCTTCTTCCTCTTTTTGTGTTGCTAGACCTGTCGGTCACGGGGTTCCTTGTGTTGAACAATTCCGCATCATATATGAGCATGTCTCGATGCCGGTAGACTGAGATATCGTTCCGGCTCCAAGGACAACACGGCGTTCTGTCTTTCTTTTCTTTTCCTAGCGTACAAGTTGAACATTTTGCCGACACTGAAGAATATTTAGCCAGCGAAACATCACCGAGAGCTCGCACACGCAGGTACTTGGAAATTGTTGTAGGGTCATGCTCGTCCGGTACTTTAGATAGGCAAAAGGTGGTTGCCATACTTTCTCAAATATTTACTCTTTTCGATCAAAAATTTGCAAAGCCGCTGGGACGGTTCGACGCAACCTACAGAAGGTCTGGCCCTCTTTAAAAGATTCAATTGCATCCAATAAAGACTAACCGTCCCATAAGGTAGGTTGGAGGTGTATTCAAACTTCGGCCTCTGTTACCTGTTTAGGTTAGTCAGGAAGGGTGTGGCGTGCGTTTCTCATCCGCACGTCGGCCCCACCTTACACGCTCACTTCGTTCTTCGGTGATGTGAGAAAAGAGAAGGCATGCATCAGCGTTCATCCGGCGCACTAAGGATTCCCGAAACAAATCCCGAAGGGTAGCTTCGTACGAACGAAAGGAGCCGAACGAGGTGTAAGCAGTAGTAGTCATGATAACGCAAGCAAACAAACAAACAACCCATCGGCTGACCGACGCATTTCCCGAGGACCAGGACCCTGTCAGATTGTGCATTTCGGCAGAAAAATAAGCGGACACACGTCACGTCACGTAGGATTCAGAGCTTGTCGTCATTGCGCTTCTCTACACGCAGCCCCTTAGCTCAAAGTTCCAAAAACACACATGCTTATCTGGTAGGCACGTACCTGGCTGGGCTTGGCGATCAGTGCCTCCCCCCCGGTTTCTTCTCTATCACATGCTGGCAGCGGCCGATAAGGTTTCCCTTCACCATCTTCCTTATCGGCCTCGATCCCTCTCTGTTTACCCACCACACGCACGCAGACATGGGTCCCTTATCTCTTCGCTTTAATTTCGGGGAGCTGGCCAATTTCAGCAGAATGCCCTTACGTCACTTCCTTTCTCTGCCTTCAATCCCCCTGCGAAACTCAAACGAGATTGGGCATGTGATCCCTCCAATCGGAACTCTACCTGAGCATGCACGAAGGAGGAAGGCGAAGGAATGAGTTCTGATGAAACTGATTCAAAGTGCCCAATTGGGGCACGTGGCAGCCAGCCAGCCAGCCAGCCGCTCTCGATCAACGATCCCCTTCGCAGAGTTAGCAATCATGTGATAAGGTATGGTGCAGTCTACGCTTGACCGGATAAACTCTGTTTTAGGCTTGAAACGCCCGCAAGAAAAAGAAAAGGGAGACGAAAAAGAAACCAAACAGCACCCGCATCAGGCAGCCACGGGCCGGGGCGCGGGTCGGACGGACGGAGCGGATAGATACGTGGTCCAGCACGGACGCGCAGTTCGTGCAGGGAAGAAGCGCGCAATGCCGCCGTCTCTCGTCATGGATAGATTGCATCCTACCCCGCGGCCAAAACAGCAAAAGTCAGAGAGACACCTGTGTTGTATGAGAGTCGAAACATGAGTGAACAAAACAGAGACATGGAACGCACTAGACAGAGAAGAGGTACGTATAAAACAAGCATTACTATTATTATTATTTTGTTCCTGACTAGAAGTCTCGTAGCTGCCTCGCCTATTTTGGGCGTGTGTACCTGACAGCAGCTGGTGATCCTGCGCAGGGTACATAGTACGCGAGAGGAGGGGCAGGGCTCCGTTTCAAGTTTAGCGGGGGGTTCGTGTGTGTAGGTACACAAGCCCCCTCCTCCATGGTCACCAGGTACATGTACAACGCCAACGGCATCTTCCGGAGAGGGGAGGGTCATCTATCTGCCTTGGGCTGAAGCCGCCTCGCGGGAGGCCGCCCCCGGTACAGGCGAGGCAGCAGGAAACAAAATGAGGTGTGAAGCCGATCATTCGTCGATATTTGCTCGTTTCCCAAACTGGCCATTGTCGCATTGACTTCGTGACGGGTGGACCGATAAAGGTAAAAAGAATGAAGCTCTGGGAAAGCTCGGACTCACACACTACTGTCTAAGGCCAGGAACGACGGTAATATGCGAACCGTCGTCGACCATCTCTCAGTGCCGAAAACGGAAGATAAAAGGCGAACATCGTGGCAGCCAGAACCCCCGCCACCGTGAGCCACTCAGCAGTCAGGCTCCAGCCATCATCCGTGTGGAGCATAGAAGTAAGAAAAAACCTCTCAAAAATTAAGAAAAAAGCCACTCAACCCCACGCGGCGAGTTTCACCAGCTGGAACTGGGGGGGAAGTTAGTGAGGGTTGATCAACGCTAAGCCGTCAGCGGCTTGTCCTTTTGGCAGCCGTGCGTTTACGTTTGCGTAACCCACACGACCCAACCCTAGCGTACCCCAGATTTAAAAACAGCGCGCCCGCCGCGGGGGGAAGGGAAGGGAAGCCAAGGACGGGGGCGGCCGCTGGGGGGACGCCACGGTGGGGCTACGGCCCCGTCTCGAAGGATTAACGAACGACGGCGGGGAGCGGCTACGAGTAATGATGGGCCCATCTAGCAGCCTAGCTGCAGAGCAAGCCTACCAGAC
The DNA here is from genome assembly GCA_009829795.1 of Lasiodiplodia gonubiensis. Lineage (NCBI taxonomy): Eukaryota > Fungi > Ascomycota > Dothideomycetes > Botryosphaeriales > Botryosphaeriaceae > Lasiodiplodia > Lasiodiplodia gonubiensis. The sequence goes on from RHKH01000020.1 coordinate 245,420, forward strand.
TTATTGTTGCACTACTGGCCGCTGCAAGTGATGTGTGCCCTGCCTTTTTCTTCCTCCAAGATTCGGCCGAGTTATGATTCCCGCTCACATATGACCGTTGTTGCATAATTAGAGTCCCAGAATAGCGGGAAGGCTGGAGGGGGGGGAAAAAGGATGAATTGATTGGACAACTGCTCACCAGATCATACGTATGACAGCAGCCCAAGCGCGCAAAAAAACCGCCTGTTCGCGCCCACTCAACCTGCTCGGAGGCGCCCCGGGGAAACGGTTCGTGAATGATAAGCCTTCGATCCACGGGAGCGACTCCGAGACCTTGCCATTCTAAGCGCCGCGCGGGGGGGAGCGAATCAAAAACACGGTTGTAAAGTAGGCTTTTTTACCTTTGGGGCCGGGGGGCTGTGCCGGGCACGACGGGTTTGAACGAGTATGTGCCGCGAATCCGCCGCACGTCCGTACGCCCGCCAGCTACCCAGCCTTGAACCTAAAGGCGTAGCGGCCGGAGTAATGCGACGATCAGCTCTGCCTAATGATCCCTTTCCTGTTTGAGGCGGACAGGAGACATAATAGCGTGGCGGATTAAGGCTCGGCCTGGGCCTCGACCCACTTGCCTACCCAAGGAAAGTAGCCTTGCGAGGTTTTGTTTGTCAGGTACGCGTATGTACCTATGCAAGGGATGAGCAGGTGCGACGAGACAAGAAGCGGGGAAGGGCGGAGGAAATAAACAGTTAGCTGTTAGTAGGGTGATGATGGTGAGACGAAACAGAGGAGAACCATTCCGACCACGGCTGACCGCATAAGCGCGCACAACACCAGAAGAGCGTGACAGGAGATCGGTGCTACATTGCTTGTGTGAGAGCGCGTGCGACAAAGCCCCTCCTTCTCGCATGCCCCAGCCTTCCCCGCAAGGCTGATGTGAGTTCCACATACCAAACAAATAAACATCGTCAGATGATGATATGCAGACGGCGAGAGCAGTAAAGGGATGATTGCATTGCGCAATCACCAATCACACCTCTCCAATGCACCTCTGACCCGAACCGGCACTAACTGTCCTCGCCCAATATTTCCAGTAGAGAATCATGCGATAGCTCGGCCGGCGCGCGCGGAGCACGCCCGACTCCGAGCGATGATGAAAGGCTCCAATCCGTGGCTCGCCGGAGGAATTGATGCGGCCGCGGGCCATAGTTATAGCGACGGCGGCCGACGATAGAAATGACTGGCTCGGTGGCTGGGACCGGCCGGGTCAAGGTGCAACAAACCACGGTAACGAAGGAGTGCGCTACGAGGAACCGTTCCCTATCCGCCGAAGGTAAATCTTGTTATCTGTTAGCTGTCATTGGTCGCCCGTTGGTTCCATAGATCTGATGCCAACACTTCGAGCGTAGGGATGGAGCAGTTCGAGACGCTCCAATTGCTTCCGTGACAGCCCCAGCACACGTGTTGTCAGACCCTGGATGTGATGAGAGCGTCTCGTTCGAGAATTGCCGAACTATGTCAGCTTGACGTTGGACCGTACCTAGTGTCGCCATCAGTTCAGGCACTCAGACGTCCGCACTTGGAGACGTTGGCAGTTCAAACCTCACATGGCACCAGACACAGTTTGTTGAGTGGGTAAATCTTGCATTCTAGTCGTCGCAGCGGCCTACTACAAACGCGAAGATACGAGTTCAGCCCCTAGTCTTTCTTAACCATGCATGCCGTAGCTCCAATCGCTACTGCCCCAATGCACGTATAGAGGAAAGCCGAACTACAAGTGAAGGTCATTCCAGCCCCCAACCCACTCAAGATCGCCGATGTCGTCGCCGGTAGTTGCGTGTTGGCGCCAATCTTTACTCAAACTCCACTCCTGATATCCCTGGTGATGTCCCTTTCCAACGCCGAAATCAAATCCATGAATGTTGTGATGTCCAAACCCCATACCCTTCTTCCAATTCAAAGTCTTGTTGCTCTTCTGTTGCTTGGAACCCAAAGAGTGCGCCATGGTCGGCGACTTGGTCTTCTCCGGACTTGGCTGAGCTCGCCTGCGATCACCCAGCGCCGCCCACTTCTCCGTCATGTCGAAGCCCGAACGCTTCTTCGGTGGCGAGTAGCGGGGTCCAGTCAGCTGGTTGGCAGCCGCCGGCTTGTGCTGTACTTGCACAACAATAGGCTTGCGCTGCTCCTTGTTTTCACTTGACTGGTGCTGCAGGTCTTCAAAGATGAAGCCCGTCTGCTCACTGATGACACTGCGAGGTGCCGCCGGCGGGCTACGGTTCCTGCTGTTGTGGATGCTAGCAGGGTCCTTCATCTCCGTCAGGCCAGCGCGAGGTGTAGTGCGGCCAGAGCCAGTCTCGTTGCTCCACACACGCTCCTTGAAGCCCAGCTTGTCCTGGAAGGAATATTCAATTCCTCCAAGGTTCTCCTCCTCCTCTTCTTCCCAAAGGTCGCTCCAACTCTTAGAGACCATGTCAGTCTTGGCGCCAAAGGCAGACGCAAGGCTGGGCATAGGGCGCATGGGCATAGAGCCAGGAATGGCCAACGGCCTCGACGAGCCCTTCTGGATGGGACGAGGCTGCGTGCCCTCGTTGGACTGCAAAGAGATGCCAAGGCCAGAGTCGACGAAGGATACAACCGACGAACGCTCAGGCTTGAACGAGCACCAGTCACCCTGGGTGCGCTCCGACTCGGGGAACAAATCTTCCGAGTACCTGTCCATGTCATGAATGGTTGAAAGCTGGCGGACTGGCTGAGGAGGCGTCATTGCGAGAGCCCTGGCCCAAGGGAAAGCACCATCTTGGCCAAGGTTGGCAGTGCTAACCGAAGGGGTGCGAAGGGGCTCGCGGTTAAGGGTGGCTCCAATGACGTCGCGATCCTCGTTGCAGAACTCATCGAGCGACTCGTCATCGGTAGTGAAGGAGATGACGCGGTCGAGGGCCTTGCGCACTGCGCTAAGCGAACGGTTCTCCGGGTCGATGGCAAGGCAATGAATCAGGACCTCAAAGGTGTCCTGAGACATGTTGGGGAAGACATCGAACAGAGACTGGCGATCGCTGGCGAAATCGCGGAACAGGGGGTCTGAGGTTGTAGGCGTAGCGAAAGGGTTGCGGGAGAACAGGATGTTGAGCAGGCAAATGCCGACCGCCCAGACGTCAGCCTTGGCAGGCGAGTAACCGTTGGTCCCGCAGTCGTACTGCTCGGGGGCCATGTAGCGGTCACTGCCAACAGCAGATTCGTAAGACCATTCGTCGGTAGTCGCAAGACCGAAGTCACCGAGCTTCATGTCTCCGTCCTGGGTGAGGAAAATGTTCTCAGGCTTGACGTCGCGGTGGTAGATACCCTTGGAGTGCATGAACTCAACAGCGGAGATCAGCTGGAGCATGAATTCGCGAACGTGCTCCGTCTCCAAAGGGCCGCGGCCGAGGCGAATGGCTTCGTACAGGTCGCCATTCGGGCAGAGCTCGAGGACGAGGTAGACATGGTGCTCAGTCTCGAAAGTGTGGACAAGGTTAACGATGTTCGGGTGCGAGCTAAGCTGGCGGTGAATGGTAAGCTCCTCGGAGCGATCATCAATTGCGAAGGCCGACGGGCATCCATTGGCATCTGTGGTCTTGGTCAAGCACTTGACGGCGACGTCCTCTCCGGTGTGGAGGTCCTTGGCCCTGAAGACCATGCCGAAGGAGCCATGGTTGAGAGCGGAGAGGGTCTCGAAACGACCGTCGAGAAGTGCGCCATCCTTGAACTGATTGCGCATACACTCCATTTCCAAAAGTATTAGGACGAGGAGTTTGGCCGACGAGGTGGGTCGTACAGCAAGAAACCGGCGTCAGGAGAATAAGAAAGCGCCGTGAAGAAGAATCGAGTCGTAAAAGAACAAGCCGACAATCCGCTCCGGAAGCAAAAAAAGGCCAGTTCTATGGTGCTTTTAGTGCGAAAGCGAAAAGGACCTGGTAAGAATGATGTATACAGAATAGATAATGGGAGATAGGAAAGTCCGAGAGTCGAGAGACTTTTTTTGCAGTAACAGTAGTTGTAAGTTTCGTTAGGCGCTTCAAAGCAAAAACACCGTATCGCTCAGGTGGTATAGTGTCGTAATCGGAATATGCACAGAGGAGGAGAGGTCGAGTCGAGTGGGTGGAGGAACCGCGAAAGGTTTAGAGGCAAGGAAATGGAAGGAGTGTGGTTGTTGGCATTTGAGAGATTAGATCAGAGTATGGTGTAACCCGAATCAACGAGTGTAGGAAAAGTATCGGTTGAGGTCGCCGGTGAGGGTCGAGGGCCGTGGTCTGAAGATTGTCGGAGCCGAGGCCGGAACCGATGGTGTAAGCCGAAGGAATCGCAAGAGCTCGCTGCGTAAGGGAAGAAGAGAAGAAGTCGTGGCACGTAGGGAAAGACCCGAAGATCCACCCAACACTCGGGGATTGACCAGGAGAGTGCGGCTGTCTGTCGGCAGAGGAGGTCGAGACGAGAGCCGGGTCTCGGGGAGGGCTGTAGCAGCGGGATCGACGGAGGCGACGATACTGCCTTAGGCAAGAGGTGTGGCTGTCGAGTGTTCTTTGATCGCGTGTACCATCAAAGGGCGGACTCTGGAGGTTTAAAGGTCGAGGTGTTGGTGGGGATGATGTGATGAACGGCTGGGCTGTCGTCGGCGTGGCTCAGAGCATCCGGTTTGCGATGACGCGAGGCAGGAGGTCAAAGCTCGGTATGAGTCGGTCGTGGGTCCGGATGGCGGCAGTGCCCAATGCAATGAGTCACTCGGGAGTGGATACGACGAAAGGTGCTGTTGAGGTCTTCGGTGCGGAAGAGAAGTAGAGGGGAGCGGGAGAGAGATGAGCCGTGGGGGGTGGTCGCTCGTCGAGGCTGGTGCAGCAGTGTTGCAGGCAGGCGGCAGGCAGGCGCGCAGATGATGGAACGAGGTGCGAGTCGCAGGGGGCAACAGACGGAGAGAGAGGAATGCTGCAGCGGTTGGCGGGATGCAACGACGTGGGCGAAGCTTGGCTCGAGAGGTTAGGACATGGCGAGGAGGGCTGGAAGTCTGGGGACGAGGCAGATAGGAGAGGGCTGGCTGTTGTAGGGACGACGAAGCGTTAATACAGGGCACAGCCATCCGCAACGCGCGCGCCCGGCCTCGATTGGCCGCGCCGCCGGGACCCCCCGGCCGCCCCCAGCGCCGTCGCTTTGGGGAAAGCGCGTCCAGGGTTTACCGTCACGCGAACGTGGCAGCTCTAGTGCAAGGAAAGCGCGGCCCTTGCTCACATCCAGCCAACAGCCGGCGCGCCCGGCCGCCCACCCTCGCAGCGTTGGGTGGCGAACTGGTTCGATCCGATTCCACGCTTCTCGCTCGGCCGCCATGGCAACGCGCGCCCGCCTGCGTCCAGCGAGCGCTTTGTCGCGATTACGTGTGCCGCTCGCTCGCTCGTCGCTGGCCTCCCCGCTTTCGCACAAGTCGCCCTCCGGCGCCCTGAAACCGACAGAGGGCACACCCCTGCTGATGAAACGCCGTCTCCTTGCCTGGCCCGTAAATAACGATGTCCCGAAGGCTCCACCCGAAATAACACTGAAGGGTCCGCAAAGCGCCGTGATCGACGTCAGACGCGCCCGCCTTTGTCTCGGTGACGACGGCCCTGACGGTCATGCCATCGCTGCTCTCGTAACAGCGCCGCCCCAATGCCGCCGTGTGGCACATGTCGCACAATAACGCTGCCCGGCGCGGTCTCGAGTGGCCGGCGGGCCTCAGGCGACCACGTCCAGCGCGGCAATTGCTGCACTTGCCCGCTGCTGTGCCGCCCCGCGCAGTTTGATCAACCGCTCTGGCCAGCCTCTCGCTTGCAGCCAGGAGACGAGCGCATCTCCGGCCTCGACCTGCACACGCTGCGATAGCGTCAGAGCTCCGCGAGTCGTGCCTCCCATTGCCGTCTGCTCGGGACGCGCGCTGCGGGATGTGGAGGCGTCAAGCTCCCGCAAGGACGCGCTGCTGTTAATTTCGGCCGTGGCCGCTTGCCCGTTTTCTGCACGGCCAAAAGTCGGTCAGCTCCAAGGCAGAGGAATGAAGCTCGCGCATGCGACGAGCTGGGCTTGGCCTGGGCTGCGCGCGCTGCCGTTCGCTGGACGCAGGCACAAGCGCGCACGCTTATGCCGCCCATGTCTCGCCACCGCGCGAGCCGGCTAATGCAGGCGGGAGCATGCGGGCGCCGTTCTGGCCCCAAGCGATATCAGTGTGCCAATCTGCATTGGTCGCGCTGGTATAACGGCTGCGGGTGATGGTACACCGACTTTGTGAACACTATCTGTGACTGCCAGCCACTTATGCAGTAGCGGAGACCAGCAGTCAGCCACAGCAGCACGCTGCTCGTGGTGGAGCGTGGAGCAGCCGATTGCGGATCGGCCTCGTGTCGGCCCGCAGAGGGTCTGCGGCGTCGTCGCGTAGATCTTGGTGTGGAGTCGATTCGAGTTTCTGAGGCTCCATAGGTAGAAGCAGCCCACTACTCTTTCACTGCTCGGTTGGTTCCGGAGGATCCTCAATTGACTAGCTACACCTTTGTTCCATCATGGCGGCCGACCTGCAGCCCGTCACCACCCTCCTGCTCGACATCGGTATGTTCTTTGTCTCAGCAGCAAAATTTTCCTGCGCCGCCCGACTTCGGCTGCTCACCGACTGTCGACCACACTACTGCGCGCCGCATGCGAGCGCCTGCCGTGTGCGGTTCGCATTGATCCGACCTGCAGGTGCTGTTCGTCTTGGTGATAGTCGCTGACCCGGGTTGTTGCAGAGGGCACCGTCTGCTCCATCTCATTTGTCAGAGAGGTCCTGGTAAGCTTTTTTTCCTTGCTCCATCCTATCTCAACCACTTCTTTCCTTTTCGTCCGGGACTCTCCACCGACACCTCTGCTTTCTTTTTTTCCTGCCCACGTGTAAGAAGCCAAGTTTCCGCGAACGTGTTCACCACACCACCTTTGTACTCCCATTCCGGCGAACACTGCACACCGCCGTATGGCGCGAGGCTCGTCCTGCGCCACCGGCGCCCTCGACTTGTTCCAACACGTGGGCGAGCATCACCTGGACAAAGACATGGCAGACCCATCCGGATCACATTCTCACTTGCGCGTGTCCACCGCTCGCCGTCCGCGAGCGGAAAAGAGGAGGTGTAGCGAAACTCCACCTGGCTACTTGGCAGCCAGGTATGACGCGCGTTGCTGTGCTGGAGCGAAGCGCGCGTTTGACGGTTTCTCAGATCTGTTTCGTCCAGGCTTGCTCAAGCCAGCCCGAGATCTTTCAACTGAATCAATCTCCAGCAAGGACACCCGCGGACCGGACAGGCCTCGTTGGGGCACGTCGCCGCTGGTCAAGGCTTGCCTTTCCGTGGGTTGTTGAGCTGCTGGAGCAAACACACGTGGAGTAGAATGCTTGACCGCGATGGGTTTGTCTGCACTGCTGGTCCACTCGGACGTCCGGGATCCTGCCTCATTTCCGCGCATTGCTTGGCATATTGAGCACGAACTTCTTCACATTTCCCCTCCAGTCAAGCAATGCCAAGAACCCGGTGCGCAAAGGAACACGGTCATAGCTGCCTGCGGATGATATCGTCGACGATCGCGAGCAGCTTGGGCTCGGTTCGCGCGAAGCGCTTACCCCTTGTTGAAACGACTCGTGTCCTCAACATTCTATCGGATTTGCGGCGTAGGACGGGCTGGAGACAGATCCTATCAATGTTGTGGCGTCCATGATCCGGCACATGTCGCTTCACAACTCGCGCATGTCATAGCCCCTTACTCCTCCGGGCAATGATGTCGCCAATTTCTCCGCTTCCAGCAGCCATCTCCTAATTATTCCGTCAGGGCATCAATGCCGTGCAGAGAGAGAGCTCCGGTGGTTCATTTCCCTTATCGTTAGCGATGGCCGTCATCGTTGCACAGATATTGCGGAGCTGGTGGAGTTCACCGGTCGCTTTGGATGCGCGCGCCCGTCGGGATCGTTCCAGGGCTCGAGGTTCTTGGGTGCACGCAATTGAGGCAGATTCGTTGCACGCGCGCTGATAGCATGTTTGCTTTGACATAACGCTTACGCGATTGAGCAGTTTCCGTACGCAATCGAGGTGCTCCCTGAGACGGCGGCCTCCAAGTGGGACGACGCCGAGTTCAAGAGCTACGTGGAGGCATTCCCTGAGATTGCGCAGAAGTCGGCCAAAACTTTCTCCGACTATGCGATCAATCTCATGAAACAGGACTCCAAGGTCCCGTATCTCAAGAAGTTGCAAGGTACGTAACTCAGTCACCACCAGATGCCGTCACACGCGCATAGGGCGGATACGTGGCAGGCGGCCTGAGCTTGCGAGCTAGCGGCGGCTGCGACATCGGTCCGTTTCCAACGTGACCCCCCCAAGGCGTCGCCCGGTTTGGCAATGCCTTCAGCGTATCCCCCGCACCCACGCACAGATCGGCAGCCACAGAGGGGACCGCAGGTGGATCGCACAGCTCACGCGGCATTGGTCTGCAGGTTATCTCTGGAAGAACGGTTGGAATACCGGCGCCTTCGTCGCGCCGCTGTACCCTGACGTCTTGCCTGAGCTACGCGAGTGGCACGCCAAGGGTAAACAGATCGCCATCTTCTCGTCCGGGAGCGTACCTGCTCAGAAGTTGTTGTTCGGCCACGTCGGCACCGCTGATGCCAACGGCGCCCAAGTGGCCGCCAACGAAGACGTTGCCGAGAGCTCCGAGAAGAAGCGCAAGCCCGAGGAAGAGCCCAAGGAAGAAAGTGTTGAGGAGCCGGCGGCCAAGAAGCCCAAGGCCACCGAGCCGCTGGTGGATCCCCCGGCCAGGCTGCCCGGGGTGCAGGAGCGGAAGCACAAGAAGCTCCACCACCCTTATCTCGGTGAGGACATCAACGGCCTGATCGTCGACTACTTCGATACGCAAAACGCCGGCCCCAAACAGGAAGCCGCCAGCTACGAGAAGATTGCGGGGGCGCTAGGGAAGCCGTGCAATGAGATCCTCTTCCTTAGTGACAACGTAAAAGGTATGTGGCCGCGCCCAATTGGGGCGAATGGGAGATCTAACCGCTCCACACTATACAGAGGTCAGGGCCGCACTTGAGGCCGGCATGAAGTCTTTCGTCATCGACCGTCCGGGTAACGAGCCACTTTCGGACGACGATCGCGAGGCTTTTACTGTCCACACGAGCTTCAAGGACATTCCACTTGTGGAAAAGGCTTGAGCAACTTCAGTCACACGACATGGCAGCTGTGGATTGCATCAATGGGCGTGGCTGACGTTAGCTCTGGGACTTGCAGCCTTGCTTTCCGGCTAATATGTGGTGACGGGGACAAGAAAGGTAATAGTCAAGAAGCTACTTCCATAGAGGCCACAGCTAGTCATACAGAGCTTCTTTGACACAAGCCCATGCAAATCAAAAGATAAATTGATTTGGACACTTGCTTCACGCCGTGACTCGTGACCATTTAGGCAATATGGGTGAGCTGAGTATGTAGTTGTGCTGGACCATGAACGATAGGAAATCCAGCGGCCTCACATAGATCCAGACATTGATTCCAAAACGGCCATAGAACTATCAAGCAAGTGGTGAAGTCTAAAGCGTAGATGCCTAAGCTGTCGAGCATAGCAGAGCCAATCACGTGCCATCGCGCCGAAAAACGCCTCTCCACCAAACGCGCTTTCTCCGACAACAGCCCATTCGCCCATCCGCCATCACCATGAAACCCGCAACGCAGCAACTAGCTATCACGCAATCCACCCCGCCATGCCGCCACCCCCGCAATAATGTCTCATGAGGCCGCCGACGACGACGAGCCGTTCCAGAAAAATCCCCAAGACGAACAAGCGCAACCGCCGCCGCATCTTCCTACGCCGCGAGCCTTCCTGACGGACCTGCTCAGCTCGCTTCCAGGACGGACGCCCCCTGCTGTCTACGATGGGCGATTCGATGGCGCCGGCAATAGGGCACGTGTTACAGGACCATCGACGACGAGCGCCAACCCTCTCCGTGACCTGCAGGGCAACGATCGAAACGTCTTTCTAACCCTACACGTCCTATTCCCGAACGAGCTTCTGCCGGCGCTGGACCTGCTCGATCGCCGGCTGGTGACGCGATTCATCGTAGGTGACGGGGCGCAGACGGCCACCGTTCCAGCGGCGCGGGGCGGTGATGCTGGATGTGATGAGACAGCAGCAGCAGAAACCATTGGTCGGCCAGCCGCAGACGACGACGCCGGCATTGGGGGCGATCGCGAAGACGACGTCGTCGACCCCGCTCGCCTAGCATCGGCAGCGGCGGAAGCGACTGCTTCTTGTTCGCACGACAACGCCGAGCACCAACAAGGAGATGCCGAGCACACCACCACAAGACCACCATCAACTCCCCCTCTTCCCCTGTACTACGTCCATTCCGCCCAACAGCAGCATCGGCAGCAGTTTCACCACTACCGCCATCGATCGCGCTACGGTCACCACCACGGCCATGGCAGCCTCCTTGGAGACGAGGATGATACAGCACCATCCGCTGCCGAGCCCGCTGGCGCCGGGAACTGGTACGAGGTCCGGCTCGCCGCGTGGAACTGCTCGTGCCCCGCGTTCGCGTTCGCGGCGTTTCCAGCGAACCTGGCTGAGCCGAGCCCCAGCCCTGGGCCTGGCGTGATGGAGGGGGCAGCCGGGATGATGGAGGAATGGAAGGAGGAAGCGGAGGGGGAGCAGGAAAAAGGAGGCCTCCCTGCAGGGGAAGACGGTGGTGTGGGAGGTGATGGAGGCGAAGGCGTTTGGGAGCAGTTTGGTTTCGGTGGGCTGAGGAGGGGTGGCGAGAGCGGGCACGTGCCGCCTGTGTGCAAGCACCTTCTGGCGTGCTTGCTGGTCGAGAGGGCGCCGGGGCTGTTTGCGGGAAGTGTGGAGGAGAGGGTTGTTAGTGTCGAGGAGGCGGCTGCGTGGGCGGCGGGTTGGGGAGGGTAGGGCGTAGACTGATGGAGGTGGATTTCTGTGAATCCTATGTGCAGAATCATCAAACAATGCGTATAGGCGTGGAAAATAGTATTCAAAGACCCATACTTAGCATTTGGGTGCTACGTAGTAAAAGCTGGCACTTGACATATTGGCATTTTGAAAGGAAAAGACATGCGCACACATAGAGGACAGGTATCAATGCCAAGTACGCCAGATTTGCACTAGGCGAGAGCTATTGTGCAGAAGACATTCAGCCAGCCAATAGAATCGACTGATATGTGCTCATAAAGCAGGGTATTAACGCTGTGTTGCCTTATGGCAGAAACCAGCATCTCTTCATGGTCGAAGGGAGTGGAGGCAACTAGCTAGATACGAGAGTAATGGTCTAACTGTTGGAGTTTGTCTTAGTACGAGTGCTTCAACTCTCCATTGGAAGTAGCTTGGTTCGATCTTGGTTCAACAAGGTCTCGTCGGGGAGCTTCGATTAGGTAACGCAACGCAACGTTAACAGACGCACTGATGTTTGGCAGCTATATTGAGAAGTGACAGGCAAGATTGTGTCCGTTACCTCCTACTGTTCCTCTGGAGAGTGGAAGCAATGGTCCACACAGTGATGTAGGTACCACTTTCTATAGAAACAAAGTTCTCCAGCTTCATTCGGAGACTCAATATAAACTGCTTGAATAGCTTTGCGCTCCACGCAAAGGGAGAAAAGCACTCCAGTATCCTAAGAGTAGAGCCCGTCACGTCCACATGTACATTCAGAGCCAGTAAAGGAATGGCATGCTGTTCTTCCGGCCCCGCGATTCCAGGCTACATTTCAACAGCAGGCTTAAGCTAGAGATGGATACCAAAAGGACCTTCTAGAAGTCAAACAAAATGGCTGCGATGTACTGGAAGGTAAAGATAGGTGTCAGGGTGTCGAGTTCGTCTTGGGCTTTCCTATATTCGCATCTCGACAGGGAGGCTTCACCTCCGCATGGGCGAAAAAGTTAAGCTGGAAACAAAAACTCACTTTGAACCTGTAGCTAACGAGGCTCGAACTCAGAATCGCCAAAAAAGAAAAAAGAGAAAGGGGGAATTGGACCCCCGCCCGTAGGCAAATACCCCCTCTTCCCACCTAAGCCACCTCTTGCAAGATGACATGTGCACTTATGCCGCCATGCATAGCGCGAACCTTTCTGGTCATTTGCTGACATGAAGGTGACCCGCTTAATATATATAGATCAAAATTGGTCACCCCCGATATGGCTTGGTAGTTTTCACTCCCCTCTCATTTCTCCATCGTACGATCAAGACCTTTACCGGTATGTATCTTATGCAATGGTTCTATCTTTGCAGAGGGGTATTGCGTTCAACGGCGAGCGTTGATTTGTTTTCCACTTATATCATGACGGCAAAGGAGGTACCAATGCATCATACCAGACAACACGTCTGTTTTAAGGCTGGAACAGTGTAAAATCATAGAGGTACTATGACCAAAGTAGTCTCTCGCCTATTTTTCTTTCTATATCGAGTGAGGTGTTGTCAATATTTATCTGTTACAGGCGCGGTATGCTACGTCTGCGCAGCGCCGAATAGCAAGAGAACCGAATCGTTAACAAATAGTAATGAGGTTATTGCAGACAGCTAGTCAGAACCACTATCAGGTCCTCAATAGAAAAGCTTAATGTCCTTCTGCACTGAAGTTTCGTAAAGTACTAAACATTGGTTTGGGTACTCTTTCCTCTCACGCCACACAGTTATATGTGATGACAATACTTTTCATAATGTTCAAGGCTCAAGTTCAAGTATTGTTATGAAGGGCGTCTATGGCTACCGAGGTATACAAGACAAAGGCATACACGATGCTTACGCCACACTCTCCGTAAAGAACTCTTCTTGGACGGGGAACTTTTTAATGGCTATGCCTACCCCGCGCCCGACATACTGGAAGGTCTTAATTCATATAAGGGTCTTCCTATCAGCACCGATCTGGGACATGGTGGAACACTCAACAACGATGACTTCTAGATATACCCCTTCTTCAGTAAGTGGTGGCTCACTTCGCGGATGAAATAGTAAAGTCTCAACTGGGCACTCAAGTCGCCACTAAATCACGATGGCTGGCATACGATCACTAAAAAAATACTGCACTCTCGTTTATGTGCGTACATAAGTGAAGGCTCACAGTCAGGTAAGTCTGTATGGATTTGAACTTACGCGTACGTTCACCAAATGCGCGCCTAGTACTCCATGAGATGTGGTCATATGTTCTCAATGAGAAATATTACCAGACGGAAAAGCAGTATCTATAAGGAAGCAACTGTATTCACAAGGCGGAAACAATACGTAGAGCAAAAAGGAGCATCCGGGATCTGCTGCCAAAAGGTGACATCGCCGACTTCACTTCGTTATCAAAGTCATTTCTCTGCGTCGTCCCACCCAGAGGAAACCGTTGCGTGATTCAGCCAGTCCACTCCGTTGAGCTGAACCTTTCACGCAATCATCACCCAGAGCCATGCCGACCAGTACCAACCTCTCAGAAAACCCAGCCCATCTTCACCACGAAAGTTGTAGATCTCAATCAACATTTCACCACCATCTCCAGTAACAATGCGAAGAAACCACCGCAGCTGCTCCGATCACCATTCAGTAGTACCGAAGACTTGATAATACACCTCGACCATCCATCTTCCACCCACATCTAGCACCACACAAGTTAATGAAGCTATCGCCCCGATGTAAATGTCGAATTAATGATTATACATTCGCGTCCGGACGATAGCTCCAACTCCCCATGCGTGTTATTTTCACCGAAAAAAAAAAAAAAGCGGAAGAAGAATAAGGCATAC
>RHKH01000020.1:259290-274500 GCA_009829795.1 Lasiodiplodia gonubiensis
ATTTTTCACGCTAGCCACCGGCTGCAGTAGACTGACAGGACAATTCCAGCCCAAGCACGAGTCACAGCAAGGAGAACCGAATTCTGAACAAATGCTCTATAGTATTCATTACAACGCCCTGAACATCACCCATCCAGAGCAGCTATGCAGTCAATGTATAGCAGAGACCCTCTCTCGGCGGCAGCGGCAGCGGGAGCAGCAGCAGGAGCAGCAAAGAGAAGCAGCGCCAACGGGCAAGATGGCTGTTTTGCAACACACAAGTAGAAAAGGACCCCATGCCAGAGCTCGGTCGATGCAAGCATAAACAAAGTGTCTCCGTCTCCGTCTACTACTTTCCCCCACCGTCACCACCTTTGCCAAGTACAAGTATATAAAAAAAGGCTTCAAAAAAGGGTGTCATGCTCATATGCTCTCTCGGCATTAATCTCTTTCCTACGGAACTCCCTTGTCCCCCCATCCCCATTTATTTCTTCTTTTCCGGCGCCTTGTCCTTCCCCTTATCGCCGCCCTTCGCCTCCTTGTTCTCCCCATTTGCGGCGGCGTTGGAACTGCCGTTCGCTGCGGAGCCGTTGGCCTGCTTCTCAGCGCCCTCCTTCTTGGCACCACCGTTCTCCTTGTCTTCCTGCTGCTGCTTGTTCTGGATCTTGTTCTCGATGAGGTCGTGGAAAGCGGTGATGGCGCGGATCAAGCTGCTGAGGTAGATGGTCATGAGCTGGTCGTTCGTCTTGACGCTCATGGCGCGGGCAAGGTCGCTGTCGCCGACGGCCGGGACGGCCGCGCCGTTATCGGCAGCGGCGGCGGGCACGGGCTTGGGGGTGGTGAGGTTGGGCAGCAGGTTGAAGACGTCCTGCAGGTTGCCAAGGATGGCGTGGTTGACGGGCAGGTCGCCGTCAAGCACCTTCTGCAGGTAGGTGCCGATGTCTCGTAGACGCAGGTGCAGGCCCTGCAGCGACTGCAGCTGCGACGTTATGCGCGTTGACAGCGTACCCACGGCTACGTCACGGATGTCGCGCAGCAGGTGCTCGACGCCGATCTCCTCTGCCTCCTCCGCCTCGATTATGCTGGGCGTGTGAACGAACGTCTTGGTCGTGGTGGTGCCGTCCTGTTATCCCTCCAGCGTTAGCCATTTCTCCAGACGAATGCGTTGTGCCGGCGATGATGGCATACATCCTTGATCTCCTCCACGGCGAAGTATGCGTCCGTCGGCACGCCGACCTCCTTGGGCTGAACGTCGATGATGACGAGCAACGGGTTGGGTGTGTATCTCTTGAACAGCTCGTTGATCTCCAGATCCGACGCGCGCAGCTTGGGGCCCGAATGGTACCAGCCGATCAGCTTCTCGCGCGCGTTGACCTTCTTGAACATGTCGTTCATCGACTCGACGTAGTTGTGGTCCAGGAACCATACTGACGGGTCCTTCTCGTCCTCCTCGAAGGGCACTGCATAGCGAATGTTTCGTCAGCGATTGCGGGTCGTGTGGTTGTGGCGGCACTGCCGCCGGGGAAGAGAGTGTGTCGCGTGGCCAAGCTTACCGGCGAAGCTGTTTGATACCCGGACGTTCTTGCCGTCATTCTGGCCCAGAAGCACACCGACGACACGCTTCTTGGTGCCCTTGGCGGTGCGGCCATAGTGGTCTGCGGCCGAGAGGAGGACGAGCGGGGCGACGGACACGTTCCGCGTCACCAGCGACAACGTCTCTGCTGTTGTGGCGGGCATGGCGGGCAGGCTAAGCGGTGCGGCTGGAGAGGCGGAAAGTGGGAGCGGAGGAGGGCCGAAGGTGCGATGGCCCGAGTTGGAGCGGACGGCGGGCGCGAGGGGCGGGTTTGGTGGAGATGGAGGGGCGGATGGATGTGTGATGTTGGAGCTGGAGCCGGCGGGTTGAGCTCAGAGCTTCAACGCCGGCGATGATGCGCCAAGACCACTCACCCTGGGCGGTCACAGGCTGCAGAATGGCCCAGCACGCCATTCGCCCCGACTGCTTGAGCGCCTTCGTCTGGGAGCTCCACTCTACCACAGAATCAGCCGATTGCAGACGAGCCTTGCTGAGTCAAGCTGCGCTCCTGGTTCTCGCTCTCGCTGGCAACTTTGCTCCACTCTGTTGCCTCGTCTTCTCCAAATACAAGACACCTGTGCTCTCGTTGGCTCCGACTTCCATTCAACACTGCACGTCATGCTCGTGATATTTCGCTAGTTCTACTCCTAAACAAGGACACACACAAGCACGATGCACTGATAACATGGGAGCCAGAAATCACAGTGGTATTGACAAAGCTACAAGGATTTACAAGAACACACCCCTCTCCTTCAAGCCTTCGCTAGTTCCTCTTTGCCCTCTGTTCCATCTGCGCTCGATGAATCTGGCACGACCGGCATTCCAGCAACGACCCCGATATCCTCGGGGTTCTCGGTCTGCACGACAGGCGGGCCCTTGAAGTCCTTGCGTCCCCTGATTATGTACCACACCAAGGAGATGGTACCAAATCCGACAAACACAACTGAAGCGTAGTTCATCGTCGTGGAATCTACAGGCAAGCTTACCGGCATGCAGAAAAGCACCACGGCGAAGACGATCCAGATTATTGTCAAGACGTTGATAGCAAACCCGAATTTGCCAAGAGAGAAAGTCGAGTGGCGGACCAGTTTACGGCCGCGCAGGACGTTGACCAGAATGGGCCCACCGTACGAGGCGCTCAGGCAGATGGTGGCGCATCCAGTGAAGGAGTTGAAAGCCGCACTGGATCCGAAGTAGATGAGACCCAAGAGACAGTCAACGAGGGTCGAAAGGACCAGACCCCAGAGGGGGATGTCGAAGCGCTTATCGACACGAGACCACAGCCGGCTGCCGGGGATGGCGCCGTCACGGGCAAAGGCATACGTGCATCGACTGGCGGCAGTCAGAGCGCCAGTGCCGGCGAAGAACAGGATGCCGAGGATCAGGAATAGAAGGCCGAAGCCACCGCCCGCGCTACCAGTCACCTCCTTGAAGACGGTACCAATGGGCTGGCCGCTAGCCACATTCAGAAGCATCTGCACATCAGGCAGGACGAAAAGAATGGGGACGAGATACACAACACCGGTAACGCCAGCGGCAGCGACCGAGAGGACAATGGCCTTGGGGACTTCACGCTCCGGATTTTGGACCTCCTCACACATGGCGGCAACCATACCGTAGCCGGTCAAAGTGTAGGCAGCCTGGAGAAGGCCGACGAAGAAAGCCCAGCCGGATGGCCTAAACGGACCGAATTAGAAATTGCAAATGTCAAGGAATGGGCTGTCTGAGCTTACCATCCACTGCCGGAGGCGTCGTAGTGAGCGAAGACGAATTCGCCGCTGCGCTTCGTGTCGGCCATGGACAGAACCGTCACCAAAATAATCACGACGCTGGCAGCGGTCCAGTAGACGCAAATCTTGTTGATCAGATCCAGATACTTGGCGCCGAAGACATTGGCCAAGAAACAGACGAGCATGACGGCCCAGAACATCAGGATGGTTTGCCACTCATTGGCGACAAAATCCTCGTTCCACAGGCTAATGGCACTGAGGATCAGCTGGCCGCCGGAAAAGTTGATACTGCAAGTGACCAGCCAGTTTCCGACGAGTGTGAGCCAGCCCACGATCCACGAAGCAATCGGTGCGTATTTCTTGGTCGAGAGCATGGCAGCCCAGTAGTAGACACCTCCGGCGGTCGGATACACGGCGCAGATTTCGGCCAAAGAAGCGGCAATTCCGAGGGAAATGAGCGAAACCAGGACCCAGCCCCAGAGGATAGTCACGGATTGTCCGTCGGCCAGGGTAATCTTTCTCACATCAGCCAATTGTGTGCCTTGAGGGCGAATCGCAACGTACGTAAAAGGTGGTGGAGAGGCCGAAGGGGACAGCCATGATGGCGAAGGACAGGCCCAAAACGGAGAACATGCTCAGATTCCGGGGCAATTCGGCCTTGTAGCCCATTTTCGCCAGGGCGGCGTTGGCGCTGGCGTCGACGGAGCCATGATGGCTGCTGGCGACCGAGTTCTGGCGCATGGTGGTTGAGCACCGAAGCGTTGTCGGGCGGCGATTGAGGCTTTGGGCGGCGGGAGGAGGACGGAAGACGTCCTATGGGGAAATCTGTCAGCAGGCGGTCTCGTGGGCGTGTACCCACTCCGCTGCCCAGCGCGGGCGGACAGCGGTCGGAATGGCTTAGGGCGGTCGTTCAACTGGGGGCGCCAATTCCGCGATCTGAGGGTTGCTCCGCACCGCACAGACGGGCGGTTTTTCCGGGGTGGAGGGTGGTGAACTCACTTTTTCGCGCGACGCGCCACCGGTGGGAAGGAAAAAGCGTTCGGTGAGTGAGCGGCGCAGACGGGCGCAGAGCCGCCATTATGATGTCCTCGCCTTCAGCCCTGCGCACACGACTACTGGGCCAGGCCCCGCGATAGCGTCGGCAACGGGACTGTGTGGGCGTCGATTGCCGTGTGGGTTAGCGGCGCCAGGCGGGCAGCGCGATAAGCCTCCGACACCAGTGACATAACGCCTTGACGAGCGGAACCCGGTCATCGGAGCCCCCAACCGGGCTGTGCCGGCAGCTCTTGCCCCAGACACCAGCCCAGGAACGCGCACTCAGCGCTCTTTGCGCCCGTCCATGACTTGCAATCTCTCGCGCTTACCAGAACTGCTGTTTCATCTGCCATATCTGCGGTCCCTGCAGCCTTCCTTATCACCTCCATACGGCAACATCATGCAGCGGACATATCACCGCTCCCACGCCTATCCCTCGCGAAGTCTGCGTCATCTGCCATGCGCTCCCCTTGGATCTTCGTCCGCGGTAGCCCTGGCTCCATGCCTATCAGGCTCAGCCCCGCACATGCGGAGCCTCAGCGGAGCTTGGCTCGGTGCTTGAGTGCTGCGTTGCACTCTCTCCACATATATGTAACCCTGCTCCTGGTCTAGCCAGCCATTAACCCGAGCCTTGCGAACCTCGTCGGACCGTTGTGGTCGCTGCAAAGCTTCGCCGTCGAAGATTCGAGCTTTTCTAAGGGGCTTGAATGTCCATTGCAAATAGCTTATCGCAACTCCCCCGAAGATACGGGTGATTGCTGATACGGGCGTAGTATTACTCGCCAGTCCTTTCTCACATGCGTCCATCAGATTATGCTGAAGATAACTAGTCAAGTCGATTGAATACAACAAGAAATATCAATTACCTACTTAGACTGCTTTTGGTTCTCAGCCCCTCCGGGCACAAGCAACAGTCTTGGGCCTGTTTGGAAACTCGCTGCTTGTAATCATATTCGAACTACTATTACGTTTAAGCTTCGAAGTTGATATTACTTTATCTACGTTGTCTGGCAACTTTAACATGAATCTGACTTCTCTTCTCCAAACATCTCGTTCAATATATAGTATGTTATGTAAGCGATGAATTCTGGTGACGTGTTGCTTGGCATTCTCATATCCTTAAAATGCTGCCTGGTCTCATCATCTCAATATCACCAGCCTTTCGTTGCCTGTCTAGAGATCTTCTTCCTGGATTACCAGTACTGTCTCTATCGTCTCCAACGAAACCATGCTCTGCGATCGATGCTCAGCCATTTTCACCGGTCCGCGTCAATACTTCAGCGACAACGAACACCTCAGCCTTGACAACCTTGAAAAATCAGCAAAATATGGCTGTAGGCTTTGCATAATCTTTTGGAGTCATTACACCAAGTTAAAGCCAGCCGTCCTTAAGAAAATAAGCGATAGCCCAATCTTCAGGTTCCTCGGTCCAAATTCATCTGATGGCGATATATTCCTCTCGATCATGGGTCTTGCCGGGAATTACTTCAGAATCCGATTACTTGCTTGGCAGAGCGCAATTCAGCTCAACCCCTACCCTGTTTTACCGAGATATACAGGGAGCGAGTCTTGCAAGGTCCTCGCAAAGCAGTGGATTGAGCATTGTCTTCACAATCATACACATTGCAAACGCTTTAACCGAGCGGGATGGCTACCAACACGACTGGTCGACGTACAAACCTCGCTACCGCGATTGGTGAAGGGATCCACAATTTCGCCACAGGCAGAATACGCTACATTGAGTCATCGGTGGAGAAGAGACCTTGTGAGACTCACAAGAGATAACTTCGAGGACTTCGAGAATGCTCTCCCCGTACAAAAGCTGTCTCAAACTTTTCTCGACGCTTTTGACATGGCAAGAACTCTTGGCATGGACTACGTCTGGATAGATTGCTTGTGTATCATTCAAGATTCAAAAGAAGATTGGGAAAGAGAGGGTGCGGCCATGGGCCGTGTGTACAAATATGGTCTTTGTAACTTCGCAGCAACTGCTGCTGCTGACGGACCCGATGGCCTCTTTGTGAATCGTAAAAAACCATGGGCGACCCCCTTTCCAGTGGAGACAACTTGGTCCGAGCCTGGAAACCTGAATAATGACTGTTATGTATGCATTGCAAATGGTCATCCTAGCTACGGAACATTGAGTGGGGGACCTCTCAGTAACCGTGGTTGGGTCTTCCAGGAGCAGGTGCTCTCACCGCGCACGATACACTTTGATAAACAGCTACATTGGGAATGCGAGGTTGTCGCTGATGAAATGTTCCCGGAACTTGGTGGCTTCATCCCCACCATATCCAGAAGACAGACATATAAGCGTTACATCTGGAGAACCCGCACACTGATAGACTGGCTCGAATTGGTTGAGAATTATAGCAGTCGCCAGTTGACATTCGAAGAAGATAAGCTCATCGCCATCAGTGGCATCGCGAAAGAATTCAACCCCCAAGCTGACTACCTGACCGGACTGTGGAGAGATGATTTGCCATGGCAGCTCCTATGGTTCCTTCGTAGCCCCGTGGCTCAACCGGCGAGATACCGTGCGCCTTCTTGGTCTTGGGCCTCGGTGGATGAAGCATTATATCCTCTCTTCCCGAAGCACGCGAGGCAAGACGTTGTCAGGGTAACAGCAGCAGAAACTACGCCTGTTCACGAGCCGTTCGGACAAGTCACCGATGGTTATATTAAACTCCAAGGTCTTCTACATGAGGGAACGCTTTGTGGAAAATACTTCTTTCCGATGGATACCCATCCACAAGCCGCGTTGAAGAAGTGGAGCCAAGGACTGAAAGTGAGGCTAGATGGTAGCGATCTCACTTTGAAGAAGTGCTACATTCTGCCTGTAGCAATCGTGGATAATGAGGCACATCGCTCATTCCGGTTTCGGTACTTGGCGATCCTCGGGATTGTGCTCAAACCCGCGAAAAACACCCAGTATTTCAGTCGTTGCGGATTTTTCGAGATCAGAGCATCTAGCGATCGAGGGTCCAAATGGTCCACATTCTTACGAGAGTGGCGATCATACTTACCAGGAGCTCCTCCACCTCTGGAATCTCACGAGAGCTTGGAATTGGAGAAGACAGATTCCAACACTGAGTTAAATCTGACGATCAAGTGATACAACAACCTGGTGTACTATCTTCGGCGAGTGGTTGGAGGCTTCGGCTGGGCGATTTTTGTAGAATTTTTGGATCTGCATCTTTATCTAGATATTTACTGCAACTGTCCATGTAAGGAAGGTGAAGTTTCGGTATCCACTTCGTTTACGGAGAGAAAGTTCGTCCACAAAACTTGTTGGATTTCGAAGCCAAACTTGATGGAAACTTTCAATTCGATACACTACTTCTCAGCAGTCACTCTCTGGACAGTCTTCTACCTCTTGTTACGTCATTTCATATCCCTGAAACATAGACCTCTGGACTCCCTATCAAGCGTTCAAGCCCTCCTCGACAGCCTTGATCTGCAATGCCAGGAACCTGGAGTAGATTCTGCACAGAGCCAAGTTCCCACCCATGAACCACAGGCCAGGATGGCCACTTGGGCGCCACATCTATCAAGCACATAGATCAGCAAAACAGTCTCAAATACTCGTTCCGAGAGAGGGAACTTACCGCATTAATCTCACCCTCCTGATCCAAATCCCACACGTCCTGACATCTGTCCGCCTGCTCCTTGCCAAGCGCCTTCGCCACGCTCGTCCGCATATTGTCGTAGCCGGTCGCCAGCACGACGATATCGGCCTCCAGCCTCCTGCCATCAGCAAGGACCAGCGCGTCCTTCTCGAAGCCCTTGATGCCATCGGGGCTGTTGGCGACCTTGATCTTGCCGTCGCAGATGAGCTTCGAGCAGCCGACATCGATGTAGTAGCCGCCGCCACGGGTGATGTACTTCCTGAACAGGCCGCTACCATCTGGGCCCCAATCGAGCTCGAAGCCGTTGCGGGTGAGGCCCTCGACGGTCTCGTGCTCGAGCTGCTCGCGCACCATGGTCGTGAACGGGACGTGCAGGGCGAACTGCACGGCAGCGGGCAAGCTCTGGGCGAAGACGTCGGCGTCCTCGGTCGGCGGGCCGAACTCGTCGTACAGGCCCTTGTGCATGGCGAACAGGCCCTTGCCCTCAGCGGCTGAGATGACGTACGTGCCGCGGCGCTGGACCATCGTCACGCTGGCGGCGCCCGCCTCGTGGTAGTTCTGCGCGATGTCGTGCCCGCTGTTGCCCGTGCCGACCACGACGACCTTCTTGTTGGACAGGTCCACCCCGCTGGCCGTCGCGTCGGCGTGCTGGCTGCCGTGGTACACGGTGCCGGCGAAGTTGGACTGGCCGGGGAAGGTGGGGATCTTGGGCTCGCCCGAGTGGCCGGTGCAGAAGACGACGTGGTGGGGGTGGAGGGTGCGGGTTTGGCCGTTGCCGCGGTTGACGGTGATGGTCCAGGTGTGGGTGTCGTCCGAGTAGGAGCTGGAGGTGATGGTGCTGGATAGCCAGACGTTGAGCTCGAGGAGGGTGGCGTAGGCTTCGAACCAGTCGCCGAGCTTGTCCTTTGGTGTGAATAGCGGCCATGTGCTCGGGAAAGGCATGTATGCCATGTGAGTGTAATTGACAGGGTCATGGGTAACGAGAGTCTACGCCGTGTGTCAATGGGTGATTGAGGTCTGTGGGGGTATCTTTGAAGCTCACCCTGTATCTGCACCGCCAGTTGTCACCCACGCGCTTGTTCCTGTCAATCAACAAGCACGATACGCTCATTGCCTGCAACCTTGCGGCAATGTTGAGACCAGACTGGCCTAGCACTGCGTCAGTTCTCAGTCGCAAACGAAATCACTTGACTCGCACTCACCAGCACCCACGCAGACAACCTGTGGCTCCTCATCCACAAACTCAACTTGTCTTTCCCTCCGCTCCGTCCAATTACCGCCCTTCATGACGCCTCCAACCAGCGAGTTATTGCCTCCATGCGGCCTCCTGACGCCAACCTTATCCTCAAACCCCTTCAGCTCCTGCAGCGCCGTGTACAGCATATACGCCTTCCAGTCGCCGCTATCCAGCACCAGCCTCAGCATGCCCTTGCCGCGGCCGACGCTGGTTTCCCACTCGAACATGCTCTCGACCCACTCGAGCCCCTCGACCGGCGACTTGACGGCCGGGGCGAAGTTGCTCGAGGGATTGGCAAGCGCGGTCGGCTGCAGCTGGAAGCGCGGCTGCGCGGCGCCCACGTACGTCTTCAGCGCATCGAGGCCACGCACGGTGCGCAGATCCCAGCCCAGCGCCAGGTGGTCGCGCCACCAGCAGTCGGCGTGCAGCACCGTCGGCAGGCTGGTGCTGAGGTCAGACGCGGAGAGTGCGCCGGCGAAGAAGGTGAGCCATTTGGAGGCGACTTCGGTGGGGTTTGCCGGCGAGGGCGTCTTTGAGACGGCTGCGGGCTCCGGCTTGGTGAAGGTTGGGAACTTGATTGTGTGTATAGAGTCGGTGGCCAGCATCTTTGTAGGAATGTCAATTGAAGAGCAGAAAAGACAGGGCGAGAAGCAGAGTGTTGGGAAAGAAGTCGAGATGCAGCTGCTCTCAGCTTTTATATACCAATGCTGCAGAAAAGGAATTTTGTGAGACAAAAGCTGAGCGGCGATCCAGCCCCGCGGTGACACAGTAGTATGCTCGGGGATTAGCATGCTCGGGGAATGTGGCCCGAGGGCGGACGACAGGCAGCCAGCAAATCGGGAGTGACGTGGATGCAACGCGGGGCAGGAAATGCGGAGAGACGACGCATGATTGTTGTGGCCGTTATAAATTGCGAAAACCCGGTCCAGAGCGGCCACGAGATAGCATGACGATTGTGGAGAAGGAAGGTGCGCCGAGACCTCCGCTTCCCTGCCCCGCGTCCCCACTGCTCGCCATCCTTCGGCGAGACACGGCCCGCCGTCAGTAGTGTTTGCTTCATCCTCGCACCCTAGCGCCCCGCCAGATTCCCAGAAGTCTTGCCCGCCGTAGGGCGTCATTTCGCCGCCTGCTCGTCGGAAAGCCTTCCACTGCTCCACCGGGCCATCTCTTGCGACTCAGCAATCACCTACAACATGGAAGACTCCCGCCGCCTCAGCAAGACAGTGTACGTTCCCCCTTCCTGCCAACTGCCCGTAATCAACTGCTAAGCTATTGGTAGCTGTATAGTGTGCCGGACGCGGAAGCAGAAGTGTGATCGCCGCCTTCCCGCCTGCAACTTCTGCACCCAAAGCAATCTGGAATGTCGCTGGGTCACAGCGAAGCAGCCTGGCCTTCGCGCCGGCTATGTTTCGGAGCTGGAAAAGAGGCTCTGTGGGTCTTGTCACCCTGCCTTTTCAGCATACCGCTGATTCTTTCCAGCCATCCTTGAGAGAGAAGTTCGCGATCTCAAGACTCAGCAACCACCACCGCCATCCTCTTCAGATTCCGGCCACGCCAGCGCCGCCTCCTCGAGCGAAAGCCCGCGCTTTTCGCCGAGCCAATCTCCCACGCCGCCTAGTTCGCACTCATTCGACCCTCTTAGCCCTCCAGTTCTAAATGAGCTCTGCCACTTGTGGTTTCGCGATTACCATCCTTGGTTTTCAATCCTGCATCAACCCTCCGTTTTGGATGTCTTACAGACCAATGTCCCGCCCTCGGATTCCCACTTGAATATTGTTTTCAAGGCTATCGCCGCTGTGACTATTGCACATTCCTCATTCTCCGGCGCCCCGTCTCTTGACGAAAGACAACGCATTTGCAAATCTCTGCGCAATGAGGTTGTCATGGAAGCAATGGGCACTTTGTCCTTGAAATGCCTCCAGTCCATCCTGATCATCACCCTCCTTGATTCAGCTGCCGGCAAGCTGACGGATTACTGGAACCTCATAGCTCTTTGCAAGCGAATATCCACACTCCTGGGCCTCCGGGATCTCGTGGTTAACAAGTGCAGCAACTTCAACCAGCTTTCCACTCTTCCGCCCCGCATGCTACCGCTGCCCAGTACCTTGGTGTCGCAAGAAGAGAATGTCCGCGCATACTGGATGACTGAAGTCCTGGATTCTTCCTCCACTCTCGGTGTAGCTTGGAATCTTGGCTTACCTCAACCCATCGAAAACGCATTATTACCTTGTAATAATGCTGTGTGGTCTTTTTCCGAGCCAGCCATGGGCATGTGGTCTCTTGATGACCTCGAGTTCTCCTCATCCTTTTCTCTTTACATCAGTCTCTTCACGAACGAACTTTGGCATGTCCACAACTTCTTACAGCAATCATACGACATGAGATCGGCAGAAGACCGACCACAGGCACAAACAGACTGCGAAGCGGTGGATACCCGACTTCTGGAGTGGCAGGCTGGCTCCGGCGCTCTCGCATTCACGTCCGGCAATACTCTCACCCCCTTCGACCCCAACATTCTCATGACCCGATGCATGTTCAATGCGTAAGTAACAACCCAGAGCATCATACATGCTCAGTCCTAATTTTGAGGAAAGTGCCATTATTCTCATATATCAACGGCTCACCATTCCGCCACACGGTCTCGACCATCTCTTCGAACCGTGGTACCACGCCATCCAACGCTGCCTTGAAAGCTGCAACGACATCACCGCAGCTGTGCGCTCAGTGGACGACGTTGATATCGAGGCCACAAATCCACAGCTTGGCTTCTGCATTTTCGTCGCAGCGCGCTTCCTTCTCGGTATGACTTCCATCTAAAACAGCCAGAATTGTTTTGATTCTCGAGAACTAACGCATTGATTCGGAATAGTTCACGCAAAACATTTCAACCTCGAAACCCCCCGAAATCTCGATCTCCTAGTCTACGCCCTCAAGGTGTCCGGTCAACGCTGGCCGGTATCTCGTATGACTCTCCCCGCCAAGTATTTATTTGTGTACTAATACCTAGGATAGACCGACGTGAAAAGGTCATCCGTACCGCCCTCTCCGAACACAAGATCCCGCTCTCGATCAGCTCTCTGCCTTCCCAATTCTTCGATCTGCAGTACTCGGCCCTCGATATCGATGATGCGTTGCACCTCTGGGCGCAGCGGTTGCAGCCATGGGTGCATCTTCTGCATGCCAATCCGGAGAAAGCAGCAGCTCCGGGTGTCTATAATAACATGGGGTCCACCACGACTCAGTCTACCGTTCCTGCTTCTTCTACCACGCCGGCGACCGTCGCCGCTCGCAAAGGGGATCTTGGGGGGATATTGGGAGAAGGAACCGAGTTCGACTTCCAAGATCTGTCGACATCTGCCGTGTTGCTGGACACGTGAAGGACAAGAAAGAAATAGATGGTACACCCAAGGGGTACACCAAAGATTCTCGCAGTATTCCATCCTATACAGGCTCGTTTGGTAGGGGAGTTAAGGCGCATATCCAAGCGGAGAAATTGACTTAAGAATAGTACCAAAAGTCGAGACGGCGAGTCCACTCATACACGTGAGTCGAGTGTAATTGCTGATAAGACATGGTTTTGAAGGGTAAACTGTCTTCTTCTGAACTACATTGTACATACAGCTTTCGGATCCTGTAAGCTCGTAATTGTATAGAAATGCCATGTCATTTTATGTCAACTTCAAAACTCTTTCGTCACCGCAGTTTTCCCCTCAATCCTGCACGCCCCTGATCAAATTCTTGATCCCCTCTCCCCGACCCGTCCTCTCCCACGCCTCGGTCGCCTGCTCGAAGGGCACCTCGGAGCTGATCAGCGGCTTGACGGACACCTTGCCCTCGCGCATCAGCTGCAGGGCGAGCTCGAAGTCGCCGGCGCCGTAGCGGAAGCAGCCCTTCAGGGTCAGCTCCTTCTCGCTCATGCGCACCATGGGGAACTGCAGCTTCGCCTTGCCCAGGCCGGCCTGCACGAGCGTGCCGCCCGACTTGAGCACGTGGATGCCCGTCTGGATGCACGGCTCGGCGCCCGTCGCCTCGAGCACGACGTCGGCCCCGTCGCCGAGGTCGTGCTCGTCGACCATGCGCGCCGCCGTGGCCTGGCTGACGTCGTCGCCGTCAACGCCATCCACTTCCACTTTGCCCGTAGCAGGCGGCAAGAACGTCCGCACCCCCGGCACGAAGCCCTCGGCGAAGGCCAGCTTCCGCTCTAGCACGTCGACGACGACGACCTTGGCGGCGCCGAAGGCGCGCGCGACGGCGGCGCAGAACAGGCCGATGGTGCCGCTGCCCATGACGACGACCTGCTGGCCGGACCGCACGTCGGCGAGGCGGTTGGCGTGCACGGCGACGGCCAGCGGCTCGACGAGGACGGCCTCGTCCAGCCCGACGCCGGCCTCGTCGCCCAGCCGGTAGCAGAAGTCCTCGGGGATGCGGAAGTACTTGCACAGCGTGCCGTGCGTCGCGATCTTCTCGACGCCGGCCGCGATGCCGCCGGGCGCCGCCGCGAAGCGCATCAGCTTGCACAGGTTGTACCGGCCCTCCTTGCACGGCCGGCAGCGCCGGCACGGGTAGCCCGGTTCGATGGCGACGCTGTCGCCCGGGCGGAGGGTGGTCACGCCGGACCCGACGGCGACGATGGTGCCGGACGCCTCGTGGCCCATGACGATGGGGTTGGCGGGCGACACTTTGCGCGACATGCCGCCGTGGTGCCAGAAGTGCACGTCGCTGCCGCAGCAGCCGACGTAGGCGATGCGCACGAGGACGTCGTGCGGGGTCGTGGGTTGCGGGACGGGCCGGTTCTCCGGGCGCAGGTCGTGCGGGTTGTAGAGGACGAGGGAGGGGTTCTGTGGTGGAAGGGTTAGCTGGATTGCGGCTCTTCATGGCAATGCTTTCAATTGCAGCATTATGACCGGGGAAGAAGTAGCAGAGAAAAACAGCAAGATAGGAAGGAAAGCTTCAGACGTACACACCTTCTCCGACTCCGCGGGCCAGACGCCGTTGCTACCCATGACGACAATTGTGCGGTGGTGTTGACCGAATTCCAAGGACTCCAGCAATATTTTTCGGATGAGGGGCTCAATTCCCTTATTTGCGTCTATTTTTCTTTTGCCGGAATGGTCAATGGGTGCGGATTGCGTGCTCGACGGAAGGGCCCGATAGCGAGATCACGACATCGTGGGCAGCGGCCGTTTGTTTATCTTTTATAGCTGGCGCGAATCAGCCTCAAATCCCCGGAGCTGTCCTGGCCGGGCCAAGCTAGATAATTGCGGGCCGCCGTGTTTCTGTAATCCGGAATCAGATGGCCCTGCAGCAGATGGACCCCGCCGATCGTGCTGGCATGATTGGAATGCGGGCGAAGAAAGGTTAAACGTCAGCAAGGCGTCGCCGTTTTGATTGAGAGAGAGGGGCATGGTGGGGCAGGTCAGGCGAAAGATTGCGGGGGAGCTCCGGACACCGGCCCATGTCGGCACCGGACGCACCGGTGCACGAACGCCTTTGACAGCAGGCAATCGTCGCATGGTAGAGTAATTGGTGGTCCAATCAGACGCACAGCGCTAATCATGTAGTCCTGTCTGCTGGTACTGTCGCCCACAAATTTCGTGTCTAGACCCCGGGCCAGAGAAGTCCGGAGCTGACGCTTCGGAGCACAGTGCTCCGAGCGGTGTCGACGATCTCCTCTATTACTAGTCTTTTGTCACTAACAGCAGACCATCAAAAGAGAGGCTTAGGATATGTTGGACGCACTGTCTGTTAACATTCTCTATGGAATTCATCCTGCTTCACCTTCCGAACTAGGAAGCTTCCTTCGCAACAACACGCCTCAATGGCAGATGTGCTGACTTGGTCATCATAAGTTCCCGCGCTTCCTATTCCAAACATGGCACAAGGCACAGGATCAAGAACGATGAGCAAGACAAATCCTCCTCCGATGATATTCTGGGCGTGGTGCGGGGAATATCCATCCAGCGCCTCACCACAACTGTGTCTAATGTCTGCGGGAAAGAAGAGAAAAAAAAAAAAAAACACCCCCTA
>RHKH01000020.1:274642-300261 GCA_009829795.1 Lasiodiplodia gonubiensis
CTGTGTTCGAATCATACAGATATATCCGGATTTATGCTTCAACTGCCCAGGTAAATGGAGGAAATATCTCTGACTATAAATGTTGGGGAAAGGTGAGATTCTCCTCCAGCGTCCAGTGACGGTTTGTTACTTTCCATAGTCGCGCTTCGAGAAAGATCGATAGGAAGATTGCACTGCGCCCCTTTCCCGGGCGTCTTTCTCAGGGCATGAGGTTTCGATTGTTTTGAAGTTTTCAGAGTTTGAGGAACGAGGGGGAAGTTGGGTCACTTCATTATTCGATGATACGGAGATAGGATAGAGATACCTGGTGATGTGTGTGATCATTATTTCTTGATGCTGGCATTGGAATTAACTCGCAAGATTGAAACTTTGATGCTGGAAACGCTGGGCGACGAATCGTCTTTGGAGTGCTCATTTGACCACAAACTCCAAAGCGGGCAGTCTAGGGTCCTTCCTAGCGTTATATTATCCTGCTTGCTTGGCTAGAAGATGGAGTGAGTACATTTAGCCGTATTAGCAGAGCTTTATACATCATTGGAACCCCGCCGACTTGTGCTCGAGATGCATATACACGGGACTTTTTGCCTAGTGAGCTATGATATCCTTTCCCTATAAATATGCCGTTAGGGGTTTGCAATTCGGCACTGCACCCGGAATTTACTATGGAGAAAAAGAACAACAAAAACACCACACTGTCTTGTTTGCTGGAGGGTGATTAAGTATAACATCACTGGGAATTGGAGGGAGGAGTACTAGACTGCACGGGAGAAAGAGAACTTTGACAGAGACTTTCCATGAAGTCCAGCCTTTGTCTATCACTTCGGACAACATCAATCATATCAACGCATGATTTGCATAAAGTGACCGTCGGTATGCAGTGGCTCAGCATTGATATTGGTTGATGATTTGCGCCACACTCTGGCATAAAATCATCGTACAGGTTCTTCGTATTCAAGAAAACGCAGAGTAAGCTTCTCAAGTCCACGAAAAGACAGTCGAACGTTTTTGATCTTGTCTTAAAATGAGGACTGGAGTCGTACCCGTCCCCTTCTATGGATACCTTTGGAGTACAAGGATATTGGCGGTTGAAAGGCAAGATATGATTTAAACTCAGGCAAAACCCCCTCAGCCGACCACCCTTCTCCTGATAAACATGACCCTGCCCCGACCGACAAAGCAAGAGCCACCAAAAGAGCACGTGTCAAAGAACAGCGAGGAGCCGACAACAGGGATCTACCCTGGGTTGATTTCATGATATTTACATTCGTTTAATACAGGTCATCCGTTCCAGGCGTTTTCAAACTTCTTCCACACCGGTGAGCCCGTTTAAACAACGGTGACGGGCTTGCTGGTGTCCAGCTCGTGGAAGCGGCGGAGGTCCATCTCCTTGTCCAGGAGGGGGATGACGTAAGGGTCGAAGGTCTTCCAGTAGGGGTTCTCCAGGTGGTACTTCTGGCTCTGTTCGGGAACGATTAGACACACAATTCGGAGAGGGCTCGACGTCCTGGTCTTGGGTAACGTACGCTCTCGTGCTCGTAGCGCTCGACGATGCACCACTTGCGGGGGTCCTGGTGGTCCTGCATGACGTGCCAGCCGACGGTCTCCTTGTCCTTGGAGTAGACTTGCGAGGCCTCGATCAGCTTGTTGCGAAGCTTCTCCTCGACCTCCTTGCCCTCCTTGGCGTAAAGGTGAACGACGATGGTGTAGACCATTTTTGCTGAGGTGGTTGGTTTTTCTGATGCGAATGTTCGTCAGCTCCTCTTCAAACAACACGTACGAGGAAGGTTCAAGGCTTGGGCGGTTGGAAACTCAATGAAACAGCAACCCCGAGATTGGACACCGGGCAGTCCGGAGATAGAGAGGAAAGCCATTGAGCTCTCCCCGTCTTTGGAAAGGGTGACGACGATGCTGGTAAAGCAGCCAATGCGCCGCTTTCGCAGCGGACAGTCCGGCACCTCCGGCCCTCAAGGGGAGCCGCGGAGTGAACCGCATGCCCGCCTCTCGCCCATCCTCCCCCTTTTCTGCCGGGCTCAAAAGAGGAGGAGGAGAACCGTCCAAGCAGTGGTGCTCAATGGCACCTCAAATGCTTGTGGTCTGATCTCACGTCCTGCCCCTCCGCCGCTTCAAGGCAACCCAGAGATACCGTGCGCTACCGGAGCTCGCTCGCCCGCCATGATGGAAAAGAGCAGACACATTGAAGAAAAACCAGAAAAGCAAGACCTACCTTGTGTGAAGTGATGGGAAGTTGGTTGTTGATGGACACGACGACGAAGGAGGGGTAATGGAGGGGCAAGGCAAGCAATTAAAAGGGCTCGAGCTAACTATTAGCTAGGCTTGCAAGACCCACAACTCGGGTTGCCCGGCCGCCGCCGGCCTGCCTTCCTTCCTGTCCTCGTTGACCCGCAAAAATTCCCACTGGAGCTCTGACGTCGTTTGACTTTTGCTGCGTGTGTGTGGCCAACAAGAAGGTGAGGCGGCCCGCCGCGGTTGCACCGAGAGAGGCTCCGCCGCCCTCACCACCGTCTCATCATGCTATGACGTCTGATGTGATCGCGTGTGCAATACAAAGGCATATCCAGGTCGATTGCCGGTCGGGAGGGGAGTATATAGCCATTGGATCTGCTTGTATTCATCTTTCACATGCCTATACTTTGAGAGCACCATGCACGGCGCCTCCGAACTCGCAACTGCAAGTGGAAGAAAACGACTTTCCACCCAACAGTCCTGACTCCTCCAGAGCAACCCGCCATGCTCATCTATCAGCAAACTCGGGCAGCCAGCTAAACAGTTGGAGACCAGTGCCTCTGATAAGGCACTGAGACAAAGGAAAAACGGTTTCTGCGCCTACGCCAGGGGCCAGAAACTTTCCAAAAATCAGCCAATCGATCTCTGAAAAACACATCAAGAAGAGAAGACGAGCGAAAGAAATGGAAGAGATTGTATGAGAATCAAGCCTCTCTTTCCAGTCATCCCGAATGTAGCTCCCTTGGATCACCACAAACTTTTTCCTCGCAACGCTATGCAAGAAAAGCCTTTCCATAACGATCCCCAAGACATGAAAACCAGTGATCTGATACCAGACCAAGAACGCCCATCCAAATCCCTCTGCTCTCTTTAAACCGGATGCGAATACGAACCGAAAAATGAGCTTTTGGAATCCAGATTCGAAATGGCCAGCGAGGACAACGCACCCATATGCGAGAACTCCGCTGTCGAGACATCAACTGGAGAAATAGGCCATCAAATCGTTACACACATCAACTCATCTACATCATTGACATGAGGCCGTTGTGCGCGTACGCCATTGGCTTGATGGGCGGGTGCGGCACCGCCTCGAACTTGTGGAACTCGAGCTTGTACTCGGGGCCAACGTTGATGTAGGCACCCTTGTTCTCCGTGCTGTCGCAGTACTTGGGTGCCGAGAAGACTGTTGCCGTCTGATTAGCCTAGAGAAGCTTGCGCGCAGAAAGCACTTACCAGTGATGCACCTTCCGTCGTGCTCGACTTCGTAACCCTCCATACGGACTTCGTGACTTCTGATGACAGCCTCCAGACCGTTCTTCTCGCAGAACCTCTTCGTGACGTCAGGACCGAACTGCAGGCCGACACCTCTCTTGCTGGGGCCACGGCCTGGTGCAGGCTGAGGGTCTGTCCACAGCATCTCCATCATCAAGCCGCTCTGGCCAGGTTGCCTCTGCTTGTGCCTGTTCAACTTCCTCACGTCGTCCAAGCTGATGTCGTCGTTCGAGAACAGTCCGCCGTGCAGGACGAAGAACTTCTTGCCAATGAGCGTCGCCAGCGGTAATGCCGAGAAAGACTCAGAGAAGATCTTGAAGACGCGCTCCGTGTACTTGGCGCGGCACTCGCCCTCGAAACCGTACATGCGGTTCATGTCGTCCGTCTCGTGGTTGCCGCGGTTGAGGAAGAAGAGCTTGGGGTACAGCATCTTGTAGGCGTACAGCGTGAGCGCAACTTCAGTCGACCACGATCCACGGTCAACGAAGTCGCCGTTGAAGAGATATGCGTGCGTTTCCGACGGGAAGCCGTTGAGGCGGAAGATCTCGAGAAGATCGAAGAACTGGCCTATAGCGCGGTTAGCCAATGCAGGAACAGAGTGAGTTGTGCAACTTGCCATGAGTGTCACCGCAGACGGTGATCTTGGTGCCCTCAGGAACGTCATACTCGACCATGGTGGGCTCGTTGTACACAAGCTCCTTCACGGCGATGATGATCTGGTACACGTATTTCCTGTGGATCTTCTTGCCGTCCTTGAACCGCTGGATCATGTCCTCGATGAACTCCTTGGTCATCTTCCCATCCTCAATCCTCGCGCCGTCGTAGCCATCTTCCACCACCATGTTGTCCAGGTCCAGGCCCTCGATAGCCGAGGGCGCATCGGCGACCTCGATAGCCTTGAGGAAAGCATCGCGCTTGACAATCTTCTCGCATTCTGCATACTGCAGCTTTGCATTCTTATCGCTGGGGTTCTTCTTGACGACGATCTTCCAGTCGCGGAGCGCATCGTTGTGCTTCAAGATGGCCGTGTTGGCGACGGCACGACGGTAGTATGCCTGTTCGAGCTTCGTTCAGCAATGCATTAAAAACAATACTTTCCTTGTGATATCCACGCACCTTGACATTATTCGGGTCGATCTCGATCGCCTTGTTCGCGTCGGCAACAGCGTAACCGTATGCCTCAAGCTTGATGTTGGC
Organism: Lasiodiplodia gonubiensis; assembly: GCA_009829795.1. Taxonomy (NCBI): domain Eukaryota; kingdom Fungi; phylum Ascomycota; class Dothideomycetes; order Botryosphaeriales; family Botryosphaeriaceae; genus Lasiodiplodia; species Lasiodiplodia gonubiensis. The sequence goes on from RHKH01000020.1 coordinate 279,356, forward strand.
CTGCACAGGGATCCGTCAGCTCCTTGTCGCGTGCGCAGGCGGGGTGAACAGGCATACCTGGGCGCGGTTGGTATAGAACGAGGGCTCCTTGTCGTACGCCTCAATGGCCTGCGTGTAGAAGTCGATGGCGGTGGGCCAGTCGTGCTCCTTGAAGGCCTTGTTGCCCTTCTCCTTGAGGGCAATGGCGTCTTCCTGAGCACCCATGGTTGACGGGTAGAGACAGCTACTGTTGCTATCACCGACTCGCCGCTGACGCTCGGGGCGTGCGCCTAGCTAAGTAAGAGCACGCGTGGGGTGGAAGTCTAAAGGCGCAAGCAGATGCACGCGCAGTGGCGAAGCACGAAGGGAGGCGAGAGTGCGCGGGAGCTGGGCGCAGCCGGGCAGAATGCAACAGAACTGAGATCGCAAGGGCAGAGGGGGCAAGCGGGCGGAGAAGGGAAAAAGAGAAGACTCGTCAAATTCGAGTAACGGGCTCTGGAATGCGATGACGGCGGCGGAAAGCACGAGAAGGCCGAGGCGCGGTCCGTGCAGCCTTCCCGCTACCATGCGCGGCTCCTCCGAGCTGCTGTGTCTCCCATTGTGCTTCCGCCGCCGTCTCTTTTGACAACCAAACCACGGATCCTTTGAGCTCGCGCGCGCTCTTCTTCGGTCACCGTACCTCTATCCGGCCCCAGAACCACCACTTGCACGCCTCGACCGTTCACCCCATCGAACCGCCACGCGTCCCGCAGCAACCACCTACCAAATACCCAACACCAAGAAAAGCCTCTCGCCACAGCCATGTCCCGCTCGTACGTGACGCCATCGCAGCACCGGCACCTGCGCGCGTGCATGGTGTGCAGCTTTGTGCAGCCCGCCAACAAGTTCCGGCAGCTCGGCTGTCCCAACTGCGAGTTCCTCGAGATGCAGGGCGCCGACGAGGCGCACATTGCCGACTGCACGTCGGCCGTCTTCGAAGGCCTGATCGCCCTCGCTGATCCCAACCAGAGCTGGGTTGCCAAGTGGCAGCGTCTCGACGGCTACGTGCCCGGAATGTACGCCACCAAGGTCTCGGGCATTGTAAGTCCTCTCCTCTCACCCTCCCTGTCTTCTCTCTTTTTGATCTGCGCGAGGCTGTTCTGCTCGATGCAGGCGCCCGGCGGTGGGGGAGTGATAGTCTGCTGAATTAGGAAGGGAAGAACCTCCGCTAATGTGATGCTCTTTCTGTGCAGCTTGGTGAGGAGCAGTTGGCTGCATGTGAGGCTGCGGGCGTGAAGTACATTCCGTAAGTGATTCAGTTACCGCGCATGGCTTGATTGGCAGCAAATTGACCAATACATTGTAGGCGCGATGGAAGCGAGCAGGAGGACTTCAACGATGCATGAAGAAAAAAAAGGAACAGCTATCCAAACCGAAATCATTATCGATACCTTATTTGCATTTGAGCGGGTGTGGCGTTAAAAGACGAGGCCAAAGATCCGTGCTCGAGGGCAGCACAATAATCGGCGTCAAAGGATATTTTGCAGATGGGAAAATACTGGACAGTTGGAAGCACATGAATGTGGTCTGATGGGCAGCGATGAGGGGCTGGGCCGAACGAAATGGATCTTATCTGATCAGATGAAGAACGAGCTTCTGCAGCCTCCGTATCCATCACAAGAGCTCTCATGCGATACTCGATGGGCCTGCTCCTTCGATCAGCAAGCGATTCCAGCCGACCTGCAATTCTTGTGAAAGTCCTCAGCTCTTCAGAGTGTGTTCTCCGCGTCCGGAACTTGTCGTAGGAAAACGAATCACGCGTGGTTTAGCCAGAAATTCCGATGGAACCGAAACGCCCAATGACTTGGGCATCTTACGTGTTTGTCTCGAAGCGGGTGGATTTGTATTTAGATTCAATGCCTCGGGCTCCTTCCCTTGTTGGAGACTCGCAACCTTCTTTCTGCCGCTCGATATCTCTGCTGGGAGGGGTCTTTCCCGTTCTGCAGTTCCCCCGCGAGCAGACGGCCCACATGCCAAAAGGGTGTATCAACAGGGTCATATAGCGGCGCCCGCATTATAGGCGGAGAGACCGGGGTCCGGGGTTGGCATTTGACAATCTTAATCTCTCACACACCTGCTACACTTTATTATTTGTGGCAGAAAACACAAGACGATGGCGCCATCTGGCCCCGATAAATTTCTTTGGCTAGGCGCCCGAGATAGTATGAGGATCAGCCATCTTAAAAAGTATACCCACTTCGTACTCGCACAGCCCTCTCCGAGGTATCGTATCTTCCGAATTGATAGTTCTTCTTTACCTAATCATCCTCTGTATTGTCCACATAATTTTCAAGTGATACATACTTCGACTCCCGCTTCATCGCCATCCCTACGACATAAAAGATTGAGAAATTGCCTAGAGGTATCGTCTAGCATATGTGAAACTCCCGCCCAAGTTAACTCCTAAACCCAATGCAACAGCTAAAAAGATGAAACGCTCATGATGCCCCATACGGTCGTGACGCAAAAGCAAAAGCGGGCCGGGATCACCTCGATGCAAGTGCATGAAGATGGCCGTGCCCCAATGAAGATTGGCGGGACTATAGCGCAAAGAGAAGACCCGCGGCAGCCGCGGCGGCGACGGGAGCCATTGGCATGGCAGTCATCATCGGCATGGCAGCGTTGTCGGAGACACCCAAGCCATCATTCCTCGCGCCTGCCGTCGCAGCCACGAGGGCCGACACGGCATTGGCGACGCCAGTCGCATCGGGCACGGAATCGGTGCCAGTGGTGATCTCCTTGATGTTGGAGTCAGTAGCGTTGTAGTTGGTCTGGGCCAGCGAGATCTCGTTGTTGGCAAGGTCATAGACGACGTAAGCAGACCGCAGGAAGGTGTCACCAAGCACGGCAGTCGAGTCTCCGGCTGGGCTGATGCCAAGGATGCAGACGGCTTGGCCACGTGAATAACCTGCCAAGAGGACCAGCTCGTTCATTGGGACGCTAATTGTCGGGGAACTGAAGGTAAACTCCAGCGTGTCGTCGCTATCAGCTTGGTCGCAGTCGATAAAAGCGGCACCCTCGTTACTGTCGTAAACGGCGTTGAAATCCGAGTAAATGCTGCTGACGACGGAATCTGGCAGATAGGTGAGACTGCTGCCCGTGTCGAGGAGCACGGGGATGGCATCGCTGCTGCTGTTGGCGTTCAAGTAGGTCCCGGTCTCGCCATTAGCGCCAATAGCAGTCATCGCAATGATGAGTTCCCTGTATTGGTTGCCCTCCTTGAGAATGGGCAGGGTCGAGAGGGAGCCATGGTACTTTTCTGTGTCCACGCCACCGAAAAGAATGTTTCCTCGGCTTGCATCCAGATCGTTCAGCCACAGGCTGTAAGCGTTGGATTCGATAAGTCCCTTGTTCACCATAAGCTGGGGCAGGTTGGGATAAGCATCGAGACCTGCTCGATTGACGGCGACTTCGTTCGCAGTGTAGCCGATGCCCAAGACACCCTCTGATGAAGTCGACGTGTAGCCAACGCCGAATTGCAACTCCGTGAGATTGGTGCCACCGAAGCTGAACGTGTCCTTGACATAATCGCCGGACGCACCAGAGCCGTCAACATAAGAAATGTTAAACACGCTGTTTACATATTCGTATGTTGACGAGTCGTTCGCACTGTAGGTTCCAGCGCTTGAGCAGTCGTTTCTGGAGGAGGAACAGAGGTCGGAGTCATCGGTATTCACCCAGAGATCGCTCGAGCCGGTGTCCAAGTGGAGACGGAGTGATTGTGCGGGTGTTCCCAGGGAAGCATTCAGGAAGTAGAGCGTTTCCAAATTGTCAAGAGTAGCCTGTAGGCTATCCCTCTTTCTTCTTCTCCTCGCTTGGTCGCGTGCAACGGGATTTAGGACTTCTCTCCTCTGAATTTCGGCGCCGACAACCTTCGGTTCTGAATTCTAAAATCAAGGTTAGGGGATGGATGTGGTGGCAAGGAGGTAGCGGCATACTGTTCTCGGGGCCAATTGGAGGCCGTCGGTTACGGATATTAACGCCGCGGCGAGCGTCAGTGCGGCAGTACACCTCATGATTCCGGTTGAATGAGAGGTTGGCGAGATGTACAAAACAGGAATGCAGAGTAAGGCAGGAAGCCGTCCGGGATATAACTTTTCGAGAAGGCAAAAGGCACTCGGGTAGTGGGCCGCGCAAAAACTGCGACGGCTGTGCGATCAGGGATTATTATGAGCCCCGGCGGCGTGTACGTACGACGTACGGTGATGACGACGACTCTCCAGAAGTAGTGTGGCGGTGGTCGGCAACAACGGACCAAGCTTACCTCACGCGCCACCGGCGAAAAAGACGATCAACAGAAAAGGAAGACAAGGCTGGCACCGGTGCGCAGACAGCGCGGGGCCGTCCTGAGAAATACGTGCAAATGCCACGGGCAGTTTCGAGTGCTGACGGCTAAGCATTGCTTGGCCGACGCGATCAACCAGGCTGTGCAGGGCATTATTGCTCAATACGCTGACCATGTAAGGATCAGAGCGGCTCTGGGGGCCGGGAGACTGTTGGTAAGCGCCGTGTTGGAGAACGATAGGATGCAAGGCGAGCACCCGTAACCCACAGCATCTGTGACAGGAACAGCCGCGATGCGCCGGAAGCTGCTGTGCCCGAGATCTGCCATGCCCCGAGCCGCGCTCAGCACCTGGGCGCTGTTGGCCAAGGTGCTCGTCAGGCCATACATATTGGATTGCGTGCTGCCAGCTGGCCAGCTGCCGCTGCTGCGCCGTACCGCATGGGGCGCCAAGCTGAGACTTCGCTGAGGACGGGTGTGACGCGTAAGGCTGCGGTCGTGTGGCCCCGAGACGCGGCTGTCTCCGGCGCTCCGTCGGCTTTTGGCAGATTTGGCGAGGGCGCTGGATGACCAGAGGCGCGAGCGCATCAGGGCGGATCGAGGAATCTGGAGTGCGACAACAGCCGTCCAGACCCCGGGCCCTGCATGACAGGAGGGATGTTGTGGTGCGGGGAGTGTGAGAGCACTAATGAGGCTGACGGAGATCTCAGCGCTCGGTCTGTGGCGAGCCGAAGGGCTGAGCCCTGGAGCCTGGCAGGGCACGGACCACCGTTTCCACCGGCGCGTCCATTCGAGCACGCGTCTACGCGACTGCGCGCAATCGTCAAGCTCAGCATTGCGCAAGCCCACCACGACAACGGTATCGCTCGCCACCATGGTGACAGCCGAATCTTCCAGCGTTGCCGCCCGCAACGGCCTGAAGGCGCAGCCAAACGGCGCAGCCGCCGGCTACGAGCTGCCATGGTCCGTTCCTGCGCTCCACCCCGCCGCTTCCCACACTGATTGCATACAGGGTTGAGAAGTACCGCCCTGTGTTCTTGGACGACATTGTCGGCAACACCGAGACAATCGAGCGCCTCAAAATTATCGCCAAAGATGGCAACATGCCGCACGTTATCATCTCGGGCATGCCCGGTATCGGAAAGACAACGTCGATATTGTGCCTAGCTCGCCAGCTACTCGGAGATGCATACAAGGAAGCTGTCTTGGAGCTCAACGCCAGTGACGAACGTGGAATCGACGTCGTGAGAAACCGTATCAAGGGTTTCGCGCAGAAGAAGGTCACGCTGCCGCCGGGCCGCCAGAAGATTGTCATCTTAGATGAGGCAGACAGGTAGCTCGCGCTAGATCCCCATCTCGTACGATGCTGACCGGGTAACAGCATGACGTCCGGTGCGCAGCAGGCCCTGCGACGAACTATGGAAATCTATTCCTCGACGACCCGGTTTGCATTCGCTTGCAACCAATCGAATAAGATCATCGAACCGCTTCAGTCCCGCTGCGCCATCTTGCGCTATGCCCGATTGACCGATGCGCAGCTCGTCAAGCGGCTAATGCTGATATGTGATGCGGAGAAGGTCGAATACTCCGAGGACGGCCTTGCAGCTCTTGTGTTCTCGGCCGAGGGAGATATGCGTCAGGCAATCAACAACTTGCAGAGCACACACGCAGGCTTCGGATTCGTCAACGGTGACAATGTCTTCAAGGTCGTTGACAGTCCGCATCCCATCAAGGTTCAAGCAATGATCAAAGCTTGCCACGAGCAGAAGGTTGATGTAGCTCTCGACACACTCCGTGAACTCTGGTACGTCTCGTCTCCGTTACCCACGTACCAGTGTCGCTGACATCTGATGCAGGGACCTCGGTTACTCTTGTCACGACATCATCAGCACTATGTTCAAGGTCACCAAAACGATCCCTACCCTATCTGAGCACGCGAAGCTCGAGTTCATCAAGGAAATCGGCTTCACTCATATGCGCATTCTGGAAGGCGTGCAAACTTTCCTGCAGCTGTCCGGATGCGTTGCACGTTTGTGCAAAATCAACATGAAGCCCAGCCTATTTGTCATTCCCAAGTCTCAGTCGTAAAGGGTCGGCTTGATTGCGTTTCAAAAAGCGGGTTTTTGCATATTAGGTGGCGTTATGGGAAGGAATGTGGTCTGCAGGTCCGACATGAGCTTGCAGATGGTATTGGCATCTAAAAATATCGACCAACAAGGGCGCGCGGATTTTCAGGTAATCATCTATAAATGGTGATACAAGCCTCGGTGCCGGGTCAACATGGCAGACAACGGGAGCTTTAGTCAGACAGTGAGCTCGGACGCAATCCGACTGGCCAGTCACACCATACAACAAAACTGTTGACGACAGGGCCAGTTACTCTCATTAACTGTCGTGCTTGTCATACAAATGGAAGCATGTGACGGATAGCGGGATGGTCAACCCGTGGAGATAGTTAATGCGACACGAGACAGGACGAACAAGAATCAGATGTGGCACAAGCATTGGAAGCAAACATCAGACGCAGCTCTCAAGACTCTTTGGGCCTTCATGTCTGGGTGGTTGCTTCAACCGCTCTGTATGCCAAATTTCACGCTTCACGCCGTCGTATGCATTTTCCCACGAGAAATATGGATCACAAGACTAGCCTGACAGCGTCAATGCGCGTAGATTATTGCTTAGGTTCAGCAAGCTCGTCATTGGTCCATTTGCTTCGACGATCTTATGTAGGCACTGAGGCAGCGCTCTTTACTTTAGAAGCGTGGGATCAATGGGACCTAGTAGTTAAGTAACGGCATTCTCGCAGGGCAGGAGACGGAGCCACGCAACGCAATATGACCTCACAATGGTGGGTGGGCAGATTGTTCCTGGCGCCAGCTGCGCGGTCCGCAGGAAAGGATCTTTGGCGAGTCTATCGATAAGGTTTACCCCGCAGTGCACCGACACCCAAACAACGCCGATCGAGAGGCTCATATATTGACTTTCTTACGCAAAATCCATGACAGTGGCTATTTGTAGCTGAGATCCCCAATCACTACGCCTAGCTGAGCATTGGCGTTTCCGCGATCCGGAGGGTCGCGCGAATTGGAGCGGGACAAGTGATGCTCACGCGTTGAGAGCAATGGCGTGCTTGACGCCATCTATGGTCCCCGCAGTGACAGTCATGCCAGCGACCGATTTCGGAACTCAAATATCCCAGCTCCTGCCCGCTCTCTTTTGTTTTTTTTCGTCCTCTCCTCCAGTGCAACTTCCACGTCGTGATTTTCAGATACCCGGTCGTGTCATACGACCAGAGCTTGAGCTTTCCAGCCTGCAAATAACTCCAGATCGCGATCGGACTCGGCAAACAAAATGAGCGGCGAGCTTCCCCAAAGATTCGAGACCCTCCAGCTCCATGCTGGGTATGTGCTATCCAGCGCCGTGGGCTGTCACGACTGTGCTGACAAGATGCTCACAGCCAGGAGCCTGACCCCGCGACTCGGTCTCGTGCGACACCCATCTATGCGACCACTGTGCGTTCTCGCGACCTTTGCTTGCGCAACTAGCTCCAGAAACTGACCTTCGCAGTCTTACGTGTTCAATGACTCTGCACACGGCGCGAGGCTATTCGGCCTCAAGGAGTTTGGCAACATCTACAGTCGCATTATGAACGTAAGCGATCCAGCCCCAATGGAGGGTTTTGGCGGGCGCATAAGCTGAGCGCAGAGTGCGTCATAGCCCACGGTCGATGTCTTTGAGAAGCGTATCGCAGCTCTCGAAAACGGCGTTGCCGGCGTTGCCGCCTCTTCCGGCCAGGCTGCCCAATTCCTGGCCATTGCAGCGCTCGCTGAGGCCGGTGACAACATCATCTCTACCTCGAACCTGTACGGTGGTACCTACAACCAGTTCAAGGTTGCCTTTCCACGCCTGGGTATCCACACGAAGTTCGTCAATGGCGACAAGCCTGAGGACTTCAAGGATTTGATCGACGACAAGACTAAAGCTGTCTATCTGGAAAGCATTGGAAACCCAAAGTATAACATCCCGGACTTTGAGGCTATTTGCAAGATTGCGCATGATGCCGGTGTGCCTGTTGTTGTACGTGATTTCTCATCTCCACTCAGTACAGCTCGCAGCAACTCCAAGAGCTAACATCGTTGAAAAACTTGCAGGTCGACAACACCTTCGGTGCCGGTGGCTTCTTCTGCCGCCCCATCGACCACGGCGCCGATATTGTCGTCCACTCCGCGACCAAGTGGATCGGCGGCCATGGCACCACCATCGGCGGTGTCGTCATCGACAGCGGCAAGTTCGACTGGGGCAAGAACGCGAAGCGCTTCCCGACTATGGTCGAACCGTCGCCTGGCTACCACGGCCTCAAGTTCTGGGAGACGTTCGGCCCCATCACCTTCGCCATCCGCGTCCGCGTCGAGCTCCTCCGCGACATCGGTCCGGCCCTGAATCCCTTCGCAGCCCAGCAGCTCCTGCTTGGCCTCGAGACGCTCTCACTGCGCTGCGAGAGGCATGCCGAAAACTCGATCAAGCTCGCCAGGTGGCTCCAGAAGAACCCCAACGTCGCTTGGGTCTCATATCCCGGCCTCGAAAGCCACCCAAGCCACGAGCTTGCCAAGAAGTACCTCCCTAGGGGCTTCGGTGGCGTCCTGTCCTTCGGTGTCAAGGGCGACGCTCAAGCTGGTAGCCAGGTTGTTGATAACTTGAAGCTCATTTCCAACCTTGCCAAGTGAGTTGCCTCAGATAAAAGAGCAATCCGTCATGCGAGAGGGTTACTAACGGCATTAAAACAGCGTTGGTGACTCCAAGTCTCTTGCCATCCACCCCTGGAGCACCACTCACGAGCAGCTCACCGACGAGGAGAAGATCAGCAGCGGTGTCACTGAGGTTAGTCACCATCCAAACTAGACTCAACCGTCGTGCCAAAAAGATATGTCAGATTTCTAATCTCTCCACTACAGGATCTCATCCGTATCTCTGTTGGCACCGAACATATCGACGACATCATTGCCGACTTCGAGCAGTCCTTCGCAAAGTCATCGACCCACCCGGACGCTTCTGGTGATGCGGCGAACGCTGCCAAGACCGGTGACGCTGCGGTCGATGCCAAGTTGAGCGGTTCTACATAAGAGAGAGAACGCGGCAGAAAGACGGTCTAGAAAGACTCTCAAAGAGAAGAGCGAGGTCAGATTCTCCTATGATATCCTACGTTTCCTTCAGAATCAATGTTTAGCGAGCTTTTCACATACGGTTATATTCCTTTCTAAATGAGAGATCATCTCGGTACATGAAGTCAGTATGTGATCTGCTATTATGTGTGAAAGACTACTCTCAGCCAGAAATGGTAGCTGGGGCCCCCGGCTCGTTCTCTGGTGGTAGTTTTCAATGAAGGCTGGTGCCCTCCACATCCTCTTTCCTGTCCCAAGGAAATGGAGCAGCAGCGCGATTAGACGTGTGGCGATGATCCATTATCAGCCATCAAAGAATTAAGGTGGACTCTGGCAAAAGGCCCTCTTTCCAGCTTCACATACCAGCGCAAGAATGTTTCTAGAAGATGGTGATTACGAGCACTGGAAATTTTCTTATGCCACGATAGCCTTTCGTTTGTCCCATCGAAGGTTGCAGCCGAGCTTTCATATGGGAATGCCTTTAACACAATATCTTAGGATGCACATGCAGCAATAAGAAATTCCCACAGGGCTATCTGCACCTCAAAGGCACCAAATACGGCTATGGTAACAGTGCAATTGCTGTCCTGCTTTTGCGTATTCTTGACAATGTTCAAACAGAATTCTCTCGTATCTATCCACCCAAGAAGCAATGTGGTAAACGGTGGACTTACTGGACTCCATATGAACTTAGATACACGGCCTTAGTAACGACGGAATCACCACTAATTTCTCGCGCGTTTCGGGCAGCAATACCGAAACCAACGAAGACAACGAGAACTCAATAAGCTCTTTGAACAAGCGAAAAGGTATAGAAGACTGCAAATCGGCTTTAAGAGGCGATAATAATGTATAACACCAGGACTGAAGAAGCATTTCTCAGGACTTTAATTTCCGATCCTTACATTTGCCCTCTAGGATGGCGAACCCTTTCAATCTATCCCTTCTTGATTCTCTTCAAGACCAACTCCGCCACGCAACATCCTCCCACGACCTCACCGCTTCAACACTTTCATGCATCCCACACAAAGCGAGTTCGTATTCCACGAATCATTTGTTAAGAACATGGAACTCGGCGATATAGCGGGGCAATCGTGATGGGGTTTCCCCCCCTCTTTGTGGTACTTCCAGGTGTATGGCAGAGAAATGGAGAATACAAGAGGTGCTATGCAGCAGCGGCTCGAGTGTACGACTGTGTCTGACCTTCCTGTAACCATATTACCGGAAGCGGCAAGGCCGGCGCGTCCCCAGGAAATGGAGCAGCAGCGCGGGCAGATGTGCGGGGGAGCTCTGCCGGGCCATCAGAAACGACTTCTCCCCCGTGTGGCTTTCAAATGGCTTCGGAGCTGTTGGCTCGTTTCAAAGGGTCGAAAAGTCGACATGTGTCAACGCCAAGGACGAAAGGAGCGGACATTTTTCCATTTTGCATGTGAAGGCATCACGTGCGGCGCGCAGAGTGATGCAAGGCGATCTGGATGGCGTGCATGTGGCTTACCCCGGAATTCCTGCCGGGCGTCTAGCGCTGCTGGGGGGAGAGGTCAGCGGGCGTGTTTCTGAGCGAGGAGTCGCAGGCCTTTTCGGTCAGCCGGTCGCGCCCCCCTGCGCGAGGCGGTGGGCTCGTGAGCGGGGTGTCCGGCCGTTAGAAGCACGCAAACGCTGCTGTTCTGGGGTGTGAGTTGCGTGCCGGAGATGGCGGCTCCTTAAAGACAGGTCGGTCGGAAGGTCCGTGCGCTACGGCCGACATTCTCGCAGCGCGTCCGTCGCCCCAAGATGGGCAGATGCCGAGGCACATCCGCCGGCGATGCGCTGTATCAACCGCCCTCCGCCGCACCTCAGCTTTTGCTCCTCTGCTCTCCCCTGTGTGATCCCCTCTCCCCAGGCGTGTGACGGCTCTTCTTTCCCGCATTTCCTTAGCTTTTAGATATAGAGCCATAGACCACTCCTCTCGTCCTTTAATTCCTGGCCCGCCTGACATCACTTTTCCGCTTGCATTTCTTGGCCCGCCCTTCAGCCACGACGCGTGAGTTCCCTCAGCCCCCCGGCCTTGCCGACCAAATTGTGCGCTCTCCGCCCGCTGACCAGCTGTGTTCCCCAGCTTCTAGCTTCAGCGCTCGCCTGTTGCCCCTCATCACGACTCCACCATGGCTCCCAAGTTGCTCGCAGTGCAGCGCGCAGCTGAATTGCAAGGACTGCCGCCGAAGCGCCAGCCTCACAGCGTGCCTGTCCCCAGCACTGCCACCGAGAACAGATCCGCCACCTACAGACATTGGCGCTTCGTCGACCGCCCGCTGGAGACGCTGGACGAGACGGTGAGTCGGCCCATGTGGAGCGAGCCCACTGATCACTGATCACTAACTTTTTTTTCCTTGTAGGTCCAAACGCTGCACGATGCATTCGAGCAGTCCGGTAAGCCTTTTGGGAAATACGGCACCTGCCCGACAGCCATACTGACGCCTCCGCAGCGAACAACAACCCTGGAAGCCGCTGCCTTGGCCACCGCCCCTACGACCCTGTGACGAAAACGTACGGAGCATACGTGTGGGAAGACTACGCAACGGTTCAGACGAGGAGGAAGAACTTTGGTGCTGGTCTGGTCAAGCTGTTCGAGGAAGCTGGCGTGTCACCGGTGCGCGGTCTGGGTATTGGCTTGTGGTGCCAGAACAGGCCGGAATGGCAGATAACCGGTACGTGATTGCTCTCGAGGGACCGGAATTCTGGCGCGACTGATGATGGACCAGATCTGGCGGCAATGTCGCAGGGAATGTACACCGTCTCCATCTATGACACTCTGGGCCCGGACACCACCGAATACATCATAAACCACGCGGAGCTGCCATGCGTTGCGACGTCGCTCAACCATATTGCGGCTCTTTTGAAGCTGAAGCCCCGCCTTCCCACGTTGAAGATGATCATCTGCTTAGATCCTCTCGACGCGGGCGAGAGGCCGGGCGAGTCCAAGGGCGACCTCCTCAACGCGATTGCGGCTGATCTCGGAGTCCGTATCTTCTGTCTGAGGGATGTCGAGGCGATTGGAGAGCAGAACCCGCGCGTCTACAACCCTCCCACTCCGGATGACATCATCACCATCAACTACACTTCTGGAACGACTGGAAACCCCAAGGGTGTTGTCTTGACGCACAGGAATGCAATTGGAGCCACCAGCTCATCCATGACCATCACGAACCAGACGGGCAATGATGTCATGTGCTCATTCTTGCCTCTCGCCCACATTTTCGAGCGTGTTGGTGAGCATGCTGCGCTCTGGGGTGGTTGTGCCATCGGTTATTTCCACGGAAACATTCAGGAGCTGGTCGATGACTTGAAGCTTTTGCGGCCGACCGTTTTCAGTGGAGTTCCTCGTCTGTACAACCGTTTTGGCGGCGCCGTCAAGGCTGCAACTCTCCAGGCGCCTGGTGTCAGGGGAGCGCTGTCAAGGCATGTTGTGAGCACCAAATTGGCTGCGCTGAAGGGCCCTGACCCCACCACCCAGCACTTCTTCTATGACCGCATTTGGTCGAAGAAGGCTGCTGCAGCGCTTGGTTTGGATAGGACGAAGACCATGGTCACTGGCTCCGCACCAATTGACCCTTCGTTGCAGGACTTCCTGCGCGTCGTCTGCGCGAACGACTTCGTCCAGGGTTACGGCCTGACGGAAACGTACGCTGCTTCTGTTGCGCAGTTGTCCGGCGATCACTCGTCAGGAAACTGCGGTGCCGCCACTCCGTCCACCGAATTTTGCCTGGAATCCGTCCCTGATATGGAGTACCTCGTCACGGACACGCCTAGGCCCCGCGGTGAGATCCTGCTACGCGGTCCTACGCGTTTCCGGGAGTACTTCCGCAACCCGGAGGAGACGGCCAAGACGGTCGATGAGGACGGGTGGTTCCACACGGGCGACATCGGCGAGATCGACGAGCTGGGCCGGCTCAAGATCATCGACCGCCGCAAGAACGTGCTCAAGCTGGCGCAGGGCGAGTACATCTCACCCGAACGCATCGAGAACGTCTACCTGGCCAACTGCAACTGGCTGGCCACGGCGTACGTGCATGGTGACTCGCACCAGGCCTGCCTGGTCGGCATCTTCGGCATCCAGCCCGACCAGTTCGCCAACTTCGCTGGAAAGGTCCTCGGCAAGAGTATCGGGGAGAGCGACATTGCGGCGCTTAAGGAAGCGGCCGAGAACCCGAAGGTGCGCGCCGCCGCACTGAAGGAGCTGGACAAGGCAGGCAAGAAGGCCAAGTTCAACAGCTACGAGAAGGTCAAGGCTCTGCGGCTGCTAATTGATCCGTTTACGATCGAGAACGAGCTTTTGACGCCAACGTAAGTGCTCCGACGGAGAAATGATGGACGAGTCGTGCTAATGATGGAACAGGCTTAAGCTCAAGCGTCCGCAGACGGCGAAGAAGTACCGCGACCTCATCGACGCGTGCTACGAGGAAGCTCTGGCAGAGCCCCCGAAGGCGAAGCTGTAAATTCGCGTCAGCTTTTTCTCCTCGATATTGAGGAGTATGTATCCTTTGATCGTGCTGGATTTCCGGACGTCAGCCTTGCGTGGCGGTCGATCTGCTGCGCGTCTTTACGTGTGATTCGATAAACATATAGGGCATATCTTACTGGTCATATCAGTGGCCACTGCCTGCTTGTACATGTTTTGAAATAGAGTCTAGGGGGGCGCGATGAGATGGGAGGCATCTCAAGTTTTAACGGTTGGCAAAGGGCCTGGAAAGAAGGTGGGAGGGTAGAGGAAGGAATACGGGTATGAGCATGTCTTAGCATAAGGTATATATGGGATTCTTGTCTATATTTGACTTTCCTCTTTCGATTGAATCTGTCCATATCCGTGAGCCAGGGAAAGCGACATTGAAATATCTTGCGGGAACTGCCGAGCTTACGACAACAGTGACAACAAGCTTTTTGAGTTACCGTAGCCTCCTTTCTCTCATGCTTTACATGTGGGAGGAGGTGACACTCGGCTGCTGAAACATGAAGTAGATGCCGAAGAGCCGGGTGAGCAGACGGAACGCACAACAGCGGAATTTGTGAGAGAATGGAGAAGAATCGCACGACGCAAGCGCGACCTCGCCAGCGGCGTAGTTTGCGCCAGGGAACGCTTGTGCTGCAAAAATAGCAAGACCCTCGCTCTTGTCGGGCCGCTTCTGCCCGTAAATCGCCTCCGCTAATATCATTCCCGTTGTCTGGTTCGGATCGCGAGCAATGCCATCGGGAAAAGCGGCAAGCAAAACCGGGCTTCTCGTAGGGCTGAGTGCCTTTGGCGGGGCGACTTCGTGTGCGTGACGGGAAAGGCGGAAGGGTATACAAGGTAGATGGTTTCACGGGAGAATAATATTATTTAGCTTTGGGTTGCGATGGGAGGAGTGCGTGTCATGTTGTGTTCCCAGCAAGCGGGCACCCTTGCTACTCGTACTGCTCCTGCGTCTCAAGGATCAGCTACTTTTCTCGAGCTTCCTCTCCGCTCCTCCCAAGGACGAAATCGCATCCTCTCGTTCTCGTACTTTCGCTCGGCCGTTTCGCTTCTCTCTTTCTCTTGTTTTGGGAGACTTTCGTCCTTCTCGATCGGCCGGCCGAATCCATCTGCACTCGTTTTCCGACGACCCCCGTGGTTCGGCTTGGCTTGTAGGTACCGGCCGTTGGCACGCCCGCGCCGCTGTCCCGCGCGCATTTCCAAACGCCGGGTCCCCTTCTGACGCTAGAAATCTAGGAAAGAGGATTCGCAAATCGCAAGAGCAAAAAAGCCTAGAGAAACCTTCCACCACCCTCCACACGCACCAGCCGGAGAACGGACGCGCGCACGCTCTCTCTCTCCGATCTACGCTGCACGGTTCATCCCCGCGGGGACAGCGCAAGCTAGCCAGCTCGACTGCTAGCTGTACCTACTTGCTTGCGCGGCAACGTACCTTCGTCTCGCCATATACCTTCTGGTCGGTCTGCCGTATCTCCACCGTGCGACTCGCCCTCACGATCGCTTTCGCAAACGCCGCCGAGCCACGAACCCCTCCCAAGCACTTTCGCTGCTCAGGCCGCAATTGATTCCCAGCGAACACCACAATCTCGAAGGGAGAGGCAGGAGCGCTACTTAATTGAGGCTTGGAAGAGCATATTTAGGTAGTCTTCCCCTGGGAGGCGAGGGACCAGAGATAAAACCCGCGTGTGTGAGCGAAGCGCGGCAGGGGCGCACGAAAAGTAGCCCTGATGAGCTGTTCCAACCTCACGCCGCTGCAGTCGCGGCTGGCCGCGTCGCTGACGGCGGCCGTCCTCCTCTTTCTCGTCTACCTCTCGCTCGGCCCGTCGCATCTCGCGTACGCGGCCGAAGTGCCCTCGTCGTTGGAGGATGCGGACCACAATCATCTGAGATTAGCGGAGAACATCGGGTTCATGGGCGTGGAGCTGGATGCCAGGGCAGCGGGGGAGGAGGCGGAGCGAGTGAACGAGGAGGAAGCAGAGGTGCAGTACGAACCGGCGTTCGTGGGCGTGAGCAGGGATATCATCGGCAGGCAGGACTCGTCGGCCGTGACGCTGACGAATAACGGGCTCGCCACCAACTCGCTCACGGCTGGGAAGACGCTGTTCTTCAAGTTTGAGAACTCGTCGGTTTGGGGCAAGTTTTCGGATTCCACGCCGGGGCTGCCGGAGATCAGTGGGAAGAAGTTGCTGTCGAGGGAAAATATGGAGAGGGAGCTGAAGAAGAGGGAATCAGAGGAGGGAGAGGAGGACGAGGGCGAGGTGGTGGAAGAGGAGGGTGAGGACGGGAAGGTTGTGTTGAGAAAAAGGCAGAGCGCGAAGACGAGGCAGGTTTACGTGTCGATGAATACGTGCAATCAGCCGGACATCAATGGGACGACAACGGAAGAAGCCCCTCCGCAGTTAACGCTGTATCTTTCGACGTCCGACAAGAACACATCCCCCGGGCCGGATGCGGAGAGCAATCTGCAAACCACGCACACTCTGACCGGCGGTTTCGCTAGCGCTACTGTCAACGCGACCTCGAACGTGTATATTGGCGTATCTGCTCCTTCGCCCCTACCCAGTGGCTTCACTGGCGATTGGCAATTCCAGGTCGCGGCTTCGATTGATCAATCTTTCCACCAGTTCAACTACCACGATCCTACCAACAGCTTCGTATATCTCGTCGACACGGACACTGAATCCGCACTCTTCGTTACGGACAATCTCACGACGTCCGACCCGGGCGACGACGACTATGAGCGCTGGATGAAGGCAGGAAATCCCTTCCAGTTGTTCGCTTACAGCTCCAACATGACGTCCATCAAGGGCATGGAAAGGTCGTACTGCGGCTTGTTGAACGCTTGGAATGATGAACCGACGAGCCAAGTCAGTGGTATGACGACCAGGGGTTTGGGAAACAAGCCGAAGGAGCAGTTTTATGTTCAGGGTCTGAACGGGAGTACGCAGTATCATGCATTCCCAGTCATGTACGGAAACTCAACGGCTGCTGGGTCTGGTGTAGTCGGTGGTGGTGGGCAGGTCTGGTCGCCAGTGAACTTCACGACTAAAGCCGGTAAGTGATATTCTTTCAACCACGGCGGATAGATGACCAGGGCGCTGACTGTACATGCTTTCAAAGACGGCAACTGCCAGGTCATCTTCAACCTGACGTTCTGCAGCGAGGTGGCATACGCGGTGCCATCAAACCAGAAACTATTCAACCTGACGAACCTGACGACGCTGTACGACGACTACGCCAAAGACCACTACCAGAACTTCAACTACTCGCTGCAGCAGATCCCGTGCAACACGACCAACACGGCGCAGTACTCGCTGGCCAAGACGTGCGACGACTGCGCGCACGACTACAAGAACTGGCTGTGCGCCGTGACGATCCCGCGCTGCGAGGACTTCAGCGCTCCGGACGACTGGCTGCAGCCGCGCAACATCGCCCAGCCCTTCGTCAACGGCACGCGCCTCGCCGACACCGACTACGGCCGCGACCCGCTCAGCAACGCCACCCTCATGGACCGCACCTACGCGAACAGCAGCCGCAACGCCATGATCGACGAAAAGGTCCAGCCGGGGCCTTACAAGGAGGTCCTGCCCTGCGAGGACCTGTGCTACAGCCTGATCCAGAGCTGCCCGGCCAGCTTCGGCTTCGCGTGCCCGGTCATGGGGAAGGGCTTGGAGAGGAGCTACGGCAACCGGCTGGGCAACGCCGACGGCACCGTCACGTGCAGCTATCTAGGCGCCGTTTATTACGTCAACGATAGTGTGAGTTTGCGGAGGGGGTTGGGAGTGGTGGTGAGGAGTGCGGTTGTTGCGGCGACGGTGGGGCTCGTGCTTGGGTGGGGCTTGTAGGTTTTCGGGGCTAGTGGAGGATTCTGGGGGAGGGGTGGTGATGAGTGATGGATGGACGAAAGTGGAAGGTGAAATCATCATCATCATCATGTTGAGTACCATTTTTCTATGGAGTTGGGTGAGATGGCTGGGCGGCGCTTTTTTTCTTTTTGCTTGGTATGCAATGTCTATTTTTAGATATGCGTGAAAAGATGGACGTGATTTGCGTGGTTGGTGTCTTGTTTACTGCGGTCACGACGCTAGCCCGCACGTGCATGATTTACTGCAGGTGGTATGGGCAGGCAGGCAGATGATCCCTTGATCCGGGTTTGGGCGTAGATAAAAAGGTGTCTCGGCTCGGAAATCAATCCTTCGTCACTCAGCTCTACGTCTGGGGTTCTAGACTAACCGCTCCAGACATGGACGAACTGTCCGCTCTCTGGCGGAGGCCCAAAATCATCTTGCAATCACTTCACAGAATGCACTGATCATCCCGAACGTGCAGCATTCGCTAGTATACAACGATGCGGCGCAGCGCCGTAGATAAAGAACGATGATGTATCGTAGAACTTGAACGTCGGGACTCAGCATCCATTGGCAATGCTGAAGAACACGGTGATGGTGCAGTGGTGCAGCTTCTTCTCATCTCCGCTTCCCCGACTCGACGGAGGTGGTTTATGAACGGAAAAGAACAAGCACGGGGCCAGAGTGATTGATGTGTTTCACGGAGAATACTGATACAAGAGCAGCAAATTGACCAGTGGGCTAGATGAACGCTCTCACAGAACACGTCTTTTATATGGTGTTTATACTCCAACGAGCGAAGGCCCATGCACGGGATTCATGTACTGATGCTTAAGGTGGCAACGCGTGAAGGGAATGGATTGAGGCTTGTGGCGAGGCGCCTGTGATGTTAGGCTGCATGCTGACGTACACGTGCGTGATGAAGGTATGCGGGCCTTTCTTGAAGCGTCTGTTGAGAGTTTGGGTCATTGGTTCTTCCCGGGGTAAGTGCTGTTCATGAGGATATATAATGTAAGTGGAGTGACTGGATCAGTTGTTCGTTCGTCGTCCATCCGTGTGCGATAACGTTGAAGGGAGTGAGGGGGACGACCTTGCTACTCCGGTTGGAGCAGATTTACCCGACTTTTGCGCCGTCTGTGTTGGCGAAAATCTCAGTCTTGTGTTTTGCATTGGGAGCTGGGAAGGTGCTGCATCATACCTTAATACGATAAAGGTGGAGAAGATGCATACCTTTTGATGTTACGATACATCACCTTACATTGCTGATGGCATGATTGAAGAACAATGCTGCCCTCTCCGTGCTCAAAGTTTATCACAGCGTTTTGCTACCAGGAAAAGGGATCTCCAGTGTTATCCGTAGTCATGATCTTCAACTCGATATGCAAGACTAGAGCAAAGCTTGGCAGAATTTCTGCAGCAGAAAGTCCAGACTTTTAAATCATCACTTCGGCCCTATGTGCATATGTCACGGGGACTCAGCAGCAGATCTACGGCATGCGTCTGCTTCTTCTCAAGGCTCAACGTGGCGAGCGAGGAAATGATGATTTTACCCCGAGATCGGTGCCTCGGAGTCATTTTCAGGTGAAGTGAGCGTCTATATAAGAAGTTTCACCCTCAAAGTTGTCCAAGAATCTCCATGACAAATATTTCGGTTGCCATTAATGTGCAATAGAGGCAGAACTACGTAATACTGGGGTATCCCTTGAGGACCCCTGAGTATCCTCCACGGCATTGGTTCGCAGCGCCTGAATTTACCTTCAAGAATCAGAGAAAAGACACATATCCAACGTATCGACGCCATCTCCATATTTGCTTATCTATGATGCTGAGAAAATGGCGCTATGAAAGATGATGTTCGGCATCGAGAGTGTTACAGGACTTTAATGTGGGAGGGCCATGGGCTATCTCTCGTGTAGGTGACCCAGTAAACTACCTCAGCACAAGACGAAACACAGTAAGATTCGATACTGTGCAGCGGTATCACAGCGGGATGCGTTCGGCATTACTCTCAGAGAGCACAGCTCGTGAAATATATATTATACCCGCCCACCTGGACGATCGCCTGCGTGAATGTAATTCATGGAACCACGTGCCACGCACCCAAACAGGCAAGGTTCAGGTATTTCACAGGACATAGAAGTGGGAGGTTCTCGTAGTCCGTCATGACCGAAGGCTTGTAGTAGACGCATTCAGTGACTGCGAGTAGAGCGACTTGCATATGTGAGCAAAGTCCGGCTTCGTCTCATCCTGAGAAAATGCTGCCACTGGTATTGAAGACTGCAGCATGAAGCGGACATGCCAAAACACGAGCTCGTCAGGCAGGTGCTCGTGAATGCCCGACGCATCGTCTCGCACGCTCGAAGCCATCAACGCGTGCTCAACAAAAGCAGGAGGCAGGAAGCTGACGTTGCCTCATGTGGAAACACGATCAAACGAGCAGTGGCACCACGTCCGGCATGCTCGAACGAGAAACACACAGCAGGTCACCCCAAGTCGGGCGACACGGGCAGACCAGTCTTGCTTTGTATCAGCATAGGTGTCGACCGTTGATATGCTGGCGATGGGGCGTCCAATCACATGGGGCCGACACTCGCACTGCCACGTGGAAAATAATGCCAGAGAAGACAGCGTCCCCCCCTCAACCCGCACGGCGCGTGTCATGTCGGCACTAACAAAGCTTGGAAAGTGGAGAGAGATGTGTCCTGCAGGCCATCCCTGGTCGTCGGGATCAGCGGGGCTGCTGCTGGCTGGCTGGGCTGACACCCACTCGCGAATCGTCGTTTTGCAGATGCATGCCCCCCACGTTCCAGAAAAGCTGCAGCTCTCCCCATCCAATGGGAAGATGCAGTCCACGCTGTCGCATATGCTTCTGCGACGCATACTCTGCAAATGCCAAACGCGTCTCCAGAGAGTTTCGAAAAAGTAAACTCGCGGGGTAGGTAAATCGAGAGCCGAAAAAGTAAGAGCGAGGCGAACGCCTTAGTAGCTAGCCATCACATACGACCGCCTCTCGCTCAATGAAACCACCATCGCACCTTGATGGCCCCTGCGCCGTTGCCTGGACACTCGTCATTGCCACCTGTTTTTTTTTTTTTTTTTTTTTTTTTTTTTTTCCC
>RHKH01000020.1:300427-310733 GCA_009829795.1 Lasiodiplodia gonubiensis
GGGCGCCGGCCTGCATCGTACGTGGCTTTTGATGCCTGAACTAGCGATCCCTCGGCTGAAGAAAGCGGCTACAGTATTGTAAAAGCGGACGAAAGGGCCCTGGTAGGGCCATTAGTTCGTGTGCTCATGTCGATTTGCGCCTGTTCCTGGCATGGCTCCCAACTCAATTCCCGGCGATCTGGCAATCCTGGGGTCTGGATTCGAGTCAGTGAAGCAGCAAACAGGCTCGACTTGGTGCGAAGGATCATATGTTCCTTACCTACGTAGCCAGGAGAATATTACAGTCCCAAGCAAGCCCATCACCTTGACCCAAGTAGACATTACCCAAAGCAGAAAGCAGTTCATAGAATAGCCTAGAGGTATCTCGAGCAACCCGGCATGAATGGAAAGAACAAAACGAAAAGTAGCAAGATGCAGAGGAAAATATGCTCTTCCATTCGCGTCCCGTTCCATCAGTGAACAATCCAAAATGAGATCATCAAACAAATACCGATGCAAGTCCTCTTACGGCCGCTTTCCAATACACGGCCCAAACGCACCTTGTCCATGAAAGCATGCATCCCAAGAATCTTAAAAATAACACAGTTCGGCCTCCGCCATTATACTCGAGTTCGACGAAATGAAGAAATCAAAATCGACTCGGCCTCAGAAAAGTAAAAGCAGTGAAATCAGGACAACGACAAAAAGCGAAAAAAAGAAACCCAGACATTTCTCCGTCATCATCGTAATCTCTCGCGAGGTCGTATCCGGTCGTTAAGGCTTTGTATAGGTGTATCGCGGTCGTGAACAGGTCGTTAAGTTCCGGGTCATCGAATCCCTTTTTTTTCCCGCGCCCCTCCCTTGATGACAGAAAGTACCGCATCCCAAATCCCATCCAAGACCTGAAATGAGATTCGTAATTCGAAAAGGGAACTCGTGGCACTCGAACAGAAAAGCAAATTGGAAAAAAACAAACAAACTCAATAACGCCGCCGGGGAACAATTGTAGATTCCCGAATACCATGATTTCTTTTTCTTCTCTTGGATGTGAGGAGGTCGCGAGACCCCATGCAATGTCGTGAGGGGTATTCGGGCGATCGAGGTGGCCGTTGAAAAGCGTGGACTACTACCTTGGGAGATGCTCGGCCATTTCAATGGACAAGTCCCTGATTGACCATCGCCAATCTTCGCCAAGGTATTCTCTTCTCCCACCAACCCAGCCCTCAACTCTCCTTCGCCACACTTCTTCCTCTTCGCGCTGGCGTCGGATGAAGCCGGGACCAAGGTCGAACTCCTCGGACACAAACGTATCCATAGGAGTCTGAGCAACACTGGGGCCGCCTTGGATGCAGAAGTATCCACCAGCACCAGCACCCACGTCGATGTCATCCTTGAGGTCCTCGATGTCGGCGAAAGGATCAGATTCATCGCCAATCGAAGCGGCAGGAGACAGTGGGCCGGTATGGCGTGGGTCGAGCTTAAGCCAGCACATCTTGCGAGGATCGAAGACCATGCCTTTCTCGATCTGAACGCCACGCGAGGAAGATATGTGAGAGATAAGAGCTGGCCGCGGTGGCGAGCTTGCGTTCGGGGCAGCCGCCGGCGTCGGGAATGATGGCGTTGAACGCGTGTGCTGATGAGAAGGGACCTGAGCCTGAGGTTGAGAGTGCGAGTATGAGTGGTGAGAGGCGATGCGCGGACGTTTAATCTCTTGCACAGGTGAGGAAAATCGGTGGAGTGCGGCTTCATTACCCTCCCAACGATGGAGAACTGGGTTGTAGGTCATGCCTTTCTCGTCTGTGTACAGGTCAGCATCCGAATCCATAATCAACGCCAAAGGTGTCACATACTCTTGACTGCAGGTGTGTTCATCTGCTTAATCAGGTAGGGCTTCTGTCCCGTCCCCTTCTTTCTATTGGCTTGGGGACTTGGGTTGC
Source organism: Lasiodiplodia gonubiensis (assembly GCA_009829795.1). Classification (NCBI taxonomy): domain Eukaryota; kingdom Fungi; phylum Ascomycota; class Dothideomycetes; order Botryosphaeriales; family Botryosphaeriaceae; genus Lasiodiplodia; species Lasiodiplodia gonubiensis. Next base: position 302,344 of record RHKH01000020.1, read on the forward strand.
GTGAGGCGACTTGAGTTTTCCAGTTAGTGTTGATCGGCATCAATGGCCCGGAATCCGGTCGTCGCTTGGGCCCACCTAGTCGTTCCTCCCTGGCTATGCGACTTGACGCGGTGTCACGTGCGAAGCTGGGTGTGTTCTCCCGTTTGAGCGTTCTCTTTGGCGTTGGCGGAGGCTGAGGGCTTTGCTGGGACCGCTCAGGATTGACTGGCAGCTTGCTGTGGCTGACTTGTCTGATCATCTTGGATGGTTGACGGTTGGAAGGTTGTTTGACGTATTTGCTTTCCCTGGTTGAAGAAGTTGGTAGATCATCAAACGCATCAAGCTCGGAGCCGTCACCAAAATTGCGCTTCCGGGCGGGCTTCGTGAACATGCGCTTGGTTGCAGCCTCGCGAACAAGGGAAGCAGGAGCAATGTCCTTTCTGTTTCCGGTCCGACTTGGTGTCTCCACCTGGCGCGAGAGGCGAGAATATGTTCGGGGGGTGGGCGAAAGAGCACGGGGATCAGAATCGCGACGAAGCTGACCGGTAGAGGACTTGGCCGTGATGTGTTGCGATTGCCTAGTCGATACGCCAGCGGGAAGAAAAGGCTTGGTCGGCTGTTTGTTGCTTGGTTTGTAGTCACTGCGAAGCACTGGGGCAGAGCGCTTGGCTCTCAACAACTGGGCGCTGGTTGTAGTGGGACCTACTCGGCCGTGGCGGAGTTGATGGAATGCGCCCGGCTCGTAGACTGGATCAAGGCGAGATCGAGGAGCCACAGGGGCCATTGGCCTCGGGATGCGAGAGGTAGAGGAGACAGATGGCTTGTCGGTGAAGGTTAGAGTCGTGGTAGCGCGAACGCTTGCTGTGGGTTGAGGCTTGTTTGAATTGACCTTGACGTTGCGGTTAACAGTCAGTTTTGCGGGATCCAAAATATCTCCAAAGCCCATGTCCAAGTCAGCGAAGAAGTCGTCGTCCTCGGGAACAGACTTCAGGGTCGCAGGTGGCAAGGGTTGCTCCGGCTCTGGGTGCGGTGCAGATTGTGGCTCTGGCTCAGCCGGCGGTTCGCCTTGCGGATCAGGTAGGGTCTCGTTCTCGGACTGCGGTACGGTCTCTCCATCTGGAAGCGGCGCCGCGGCGTCTGCAGCTTCCTCATGCTCGTCCTGCTGCTCGGGCTCGGTAGCGCCTTCCTGCGGAGGGCGCGGCTCGGGCTGGGGCGTCTTTTCATCGTCGGTCTCGACGTCCTGGCGCTTGCGCAGCATGGCATTGAAGTCGACAGGCTCTTTGGGAAGCAGCAAGCCGCCAAAGTCGTCATCCTCGCTCTCGAGGGTCATGCAACTGCCCATGCTGGGGCTCATGGCGGCTGACACGGAGGAGCCACGGGTGCGTGTGTCGCGTCGCGTGCCACCAAAGCGAATGCCTAGGGAACCACCTTCAGCCCAATCGTCGAAGTCATCGTCGTCTTGGGAAGGCGTAGCAGGCGGCTGGAGAGTCTTTAATTTCAGGGTGCCCGAGCTTGGGCCGGGCAGCTCGAGGTCGTCGGCCCAGTCGTCGTCTTGGTGGATCTTCTGCCGGGATGGCTTCTTTCCCAGACGCTTAATGGTACCACCGAGAAGAGCCGAGGACGGCACGGTGGTGGGAATGGGGATTCCGGCATCTTTGGCAGAGGATATGGCATCTTTGGTGGAGGCCTCGTCGTTGGGCGCAAGCAGAACCTGCCAGTCCTCCTCACCCGCGGCTGACTCGGAGCGGAGCGACGGGGCGCGCGACGAGCGCGAGAGGTTGGCGTGCGACGAAGCGCTCTGGGCGAAGAGATCGCCGTGGAAGTCGTCGTCGTCGTCCCAGTTCTCGATGTGTGGCGACATTTGGTCGGCGCGCTCGCGAAAGCTGCCTCGGTGGAGCGAGGCCATGCTCAGGTCTGGGGCGCGCAGCCCGGGAGGGTGGAGGATTTGAGGTTGGAAGTGCTGCGATCGACTGCGGTGGCAGGTCGCCAGCGTCGGGCGTTACGCCCACAAGGGTCTTGCGCCAAGCTGGGTGGTCCGCGCGTGCACGTCGCCTGCGCGCGACTGGGAAGTGTGCAAAGCCTCGCCGTCAGGCCTGCCCAACCCAACCGGCTTGAGCGAGTCGTCGTCGTTTGCTCAGGGCTCCACTTTGTCAACACGCCCGGGCCAGGCACCGGCGATCACGAATCCGGCCCGCCGCTGCAGGTGCATGTGGACGCCGCGGCCCTTCTATGATGGCTGGCGCGCTGTTTGTTGTAGCTGCCATTGACGCGAGCTGGCCCGGTTGCGAGGCGCGCGCTGCGCCCGCTCGCGTCGGCCTGGCGTGCCGTAATCCATGCGCGCTTCCGCGCCCGGAGCAACTCTCGTCCTGGCAAAGCCCGCGTGCCGCCGACCTCACAACCCCACGCTTCCGCTGTTCCTGGCGGCCGTGCGCCGACCGTCTGGCCGCAGGAAAGGCCGCAGACAGGCAGCAGGTCGCCAACACCAAAAACCGCAGGGATCCTCCAGGCATCATCTTGCTGCAACCCTCGAACCGTTCCGGTTTCATAAGGGCACCCATCCCAACACGAAAAAAAAATTTGGCGGCTTCGTTCCCGTGCGCCGCGCCTCGTACTGCCAATTCCGCCTCCGTCACGCCGCGACGCCATGGCTGCCAAAAGAATATTGCGTGTGCGAAGGACCGATGTCGATGAAGCCACTCCCGCTTACGCACTGCTCTCCGTCGAGTCCGCCGGGCCCGAGCCGCTCGACGTCAAGCTCGTGGGCACCGAGGGCGAGAACGTCTTCGCCGCTTCAGGTAAGCAGCCAAGTCACCCGCTTCTGACGTCTGCGCGCGTTTCACGCTGACGACCTGGCCCGAAAATGCTCAGTCCGCGAGGCTCAAATCCGGAATTTCCGTGACCGCAGGTCCAAAGCTGGCGACGATCATGAGTGGGAAGCAATACTGCGCTCTGGCCTTCTGCAACACCCTGTGGATGGGGATGACGCGAAGCTGCTAGAGAACCTAGAGATCGTCGCGTCCGTGAGTGATCAGCAGCTGAACCTCACAGTGCGAAAGAATATACAGGGTATCACGGTGAGTAGGGGGGTTGACGTCATTTGTTTACATGACCTGACGCCGCCCACAGCAACGGCTAGGTGTGATCCCACTGGCGGAGGATCGCAACACGGAAATTGAATTCTTCGAATGGACTACGATCGCCGTCAACGCCGCCTCTGCCGCTCGTGACGACGCTCGCGACCTCCAAAACAAGTACGAGGCGCAGCAGCTCACAATCAACAAACTCAAATCCCAGCTTGACGACTTGATCCAGGCCAAGCAGGACCATGAGGGCGCGTTCCTTGCAAAGTTCCAGGACCTTCTCAATGCGAAGAAGCTGAAAATCCGGGATCAGCAACGTCTGCTTGCAGGCGCAAGGGTGGATCCCGCCGCAGGTGCGCCGTCCCTGGACAGTCCAATTTGGAAAAATGCTAACGGCGGAATAGCAGCCGCGGTCGAGCAGGCCAGGGGCACCACGAGGCATACCACCCGGCCCCGCAAGGCCGGGCCCTCCCGGGCCTCCAAGCGCAAAGCGATCGCGAAGACAGCTGTCCATGACTCCGATTCAGAGCTCGATTCACGCATGGACGTGGACGATGACGACGCCAGAGCCAAGTTGGAAGGGAAAGAGGAGATCGCGGAGCCTGCCACCCCCGAGCAGTCTGACCTCGAGACGACCGAAGACGAAGGTGATGATGACGACGACCTTGACGCAATTCCTGCCTCCCGTCCGCCTAAAACTAGCGAAGGGCCTAGAGGCAAAGCAATTGAGACAGCGACACAGAACCAGAGCCCTCACCGCCAGAAAAGCCCGGAAGCACTCCCGCCACGCCGGGAACTGCCCTTCCCCAGGAACCAGAGCAAGCAGCCGCGCAACGGACCCGTCAAGAAGTCCCCGGCCACCCGGACGGCAGTACATGACGACGAAAGTACGACGGATGACGACGAACTTTAAAATTGGTTCTCGTCCAGAAGATTCCTCGAACATTGCATGCTCACTTCCATGTCCCACGTTTCGGAATGCTTCAAAGTCTCTCGGCTTTACGACGGTAGCTGCGGTGTTGGCCGAAGATGCCGAGAGCACGCTATCTGGAGAGAGTTCAGCAGAGAAGCGTGAGATGTCGTGAAGTGAGAACTCCCCCCCAGAGTGACTAACTCACTAGCTCGCGTAGCGCCCGTTTAGCCACGGATGGTTCGGCGGGCGCGCGGTCTCCGCATCGGCATGATTCAGGCTTGGAGGGGTGTCACGCATGCCTTTAGGTCAAACTTGGCCATATTAAAACCCTTTGAGTTCTATTTCCTGCACTCGGTCACGGCAAAAGTACACTTGGTGTTTGATTAACGTAGGTAACGTCGCACGGGCATCCGGCAGCACGAGCCCGGCGTTCACAGACTGTCCGGACAATTACTCGCGCATTGGAACCGAAGAGTAGCTAGTTAGATCAATTAGTTTGGTTTCGACAAACTGCACAAACCGCGGGTAGCAGCATGTGATCGCAGCAACGTGAAGGATCGGCGCAAGCGTTTGATGGGCAGCAGGCGGGATGCGGGACGAGGGTCAGGGCCATCATGACGGCGGCAACGTGCAGCCTGAGTTCTGAAGACGCGACAAGAAGGCTGCAGGCACGCGTCGACAGATATGCGCTCGCGTTTTGGGGGGTTTTCGAGGCCGCTCCAGGGCAATGTGACGCGGAAAACAAAGGCGCGCTTGCGGGTGCGAGCGGGCGACGAGGGAGCAACATCGCGTGTCCGTCCTGGATCCGCTCGCCAAGACCGCGAGCACCCTGGGGCCTGGCGTCCACCTCGTCACCGCCGTGCATCAGCTTCACGATACATTCGCGACCCCCGCTACACACCCATCACGACCCCCTCTCGCCGCTCGCTCTCCGCTCCTTGCGCCCCCCGCCGTCCTCGCGCTCCCCACGGCGCCCATCTGGCCCAGCTCCGCGGTGCCCGACAGAATGCTGCTCAGCGCCAGCCCGTGACCGAGTCCGCGGAGGAGTGGCCGAAGTGAAAGTCAGCGCGCTGCACCCGCGTCGCATGCCCCCGCGCGCTCAATCGCTGACCTTCGCGCAGGAACACGCCGACACGCGCCAGCTCCGCCCTGACCGCGCCTCTCCACGTCCCGTCCGAACGTCGCACAACCCTCCCGCTTCACAAGCAATGTCCATATCAGACACGCCTACGCCGCCCACAACCCAAGCAGCCAAGACTACCGTGTCCTCGACCTCTCTGGCGGCCGAGGATGAAGAGGAGCTGCGCAAGTTAGACCAAATCTTCAAACGCATCCGCACAAACATACCAGACGCCCCGTACATCATCACCGTCCCGTGTGCTGAGCCGCGCTACCACCACTGGTCGCGGGAGCAAGCCGAGAGCTGGTGTCGGAACACCCCGTTCGATCCGACGGAGGAGCGCCTCCAGTACATGAGCTTCCTATACCGCGACCACGCCGACAGCTGTTTCGTGTGCCGCACCGAAGTCGATGAGGAGAGGGATCGCCGCGCCGCCATGAAGACCAAGAGCGCCCCGAGCGGCACGAGCACACCGCGCAGTGATGTGCCGAAGAAGAAGATCTCGCTGGCAGCCTACAGCAAAAGCAAGCAGGCAAACGGCCTGCCGCCCAAACCGGGCTCGAGCCAGGACCAATCGAAGAAGGATACCGCCGTCAACGAGTCGAGGAGTTTGCCGGGCAAGACTGCCGGTGCGCAGAAGTCTGCAAAGAAGGATGATCTTAGCTTGTGAGTTAATCTGCTGCGCATCTTGAACTCTCACCGCTCACAGTGTGACAAGTGCCATGTCCGAAACAGAAGAAGAAAAACCCTTAAAGGTGAAGAAAAACCGATCAACCCCGCCGCCGACAAAGAACTCGCGAAACGCCGACAACAATGGCCTGCCGCCCCTTATCTCCCCTATTACATCTCCGAATGCGACGGGCTTACCACCGTTGCTTTCCCCAACACTTCCCGACGTCATTGAAGCCGAACTAGAAAAGCTCGCCGAACGACACAAGAGGAACAGTTCCAACACATCTATCTCATCAGAACACAAGTCTGGCACGCCATTGTTGGGCCCTGAAATCAAGGCGAACCAGTCCTCGACCCCTTCGAAAACAACTTCTCGGTCAGCAGAGAAGAGACCTCCGAATTCCAAAGCGGACGAGTCCGATCACAAATTACCCACCAAGCATGCGCGAGTTCCTTCACAGACAAGTGCCAGCATGGCCAAGCTACCCCAGGACAAGCCGCGGAAGCTTATTGTGAAACTTAAGTATGGCAGAAAACGGAGACAGGATGTTGAGCGCTGCCTCAAACTACCGCCTGGACGAAAGGCGCGCCAGAAAGAGCCAGAATTACCAAATGAGGACTCGCAGGAATCGGAAAGAATACGGAAAGTGGATAGTTCTTCCAGGAACAAAGAATTGCTAAACAAGGATGGATCGCGGAAATCGGGTCTGGCAAGCGCCATGGATGGAAAGGACAACAAAGCGCGGCATGTAGCGGAAAAGCGCCCCCGCGCTGCAGACGATTCTTCGGTAGACGCTCCTCCTCCAAAGAGGCCACGGGCACCTTCAAATCTGGATCTGGACAGGAAGCCACGGACACCGGTACCGCCATCTACTCAATCGCCGTCTCTTCCCAACAAGCCCAACCAAAAATCTCAATATCTTACGCCACGAAAAGAGGCCAAGTCGATCGGTATGATTCGTACCGTGTCGAACGATAGCAACGGTGTGACAAGCACCCCAGCCCAGACAGCCGACACGCCGAGTGATGCAAAGGGACCTACTTCCAGCATCAACGGTAGGCCTGGCGAAGCTCAGATTTGGACAACACACTCTCGTAAGCTCAACGAGCTTGGTCGGCGCCTCAAACACGAATCACAATCATTATGTGATCCGAGGAACCAACCTGCGCTAAGAGACCGTAAACGAGGTGCGGTGATGAGCGTAGAGTGCATCCTGTAAGTATCCCTGAACGTCACAACCAACACAACGTCTTTACTGACTATTTCACAGCTCGTATATGGCGGCGTATTATGCCTCGGACTACAAGTCTCACCTCTCTCATCACCCAACCGATCTCAATACTAGCTGGCGGACTCTCTTCCCTCTCTTCCGCTTCTTCAAGAACAACTGTCAAGAATTCCCGCATCTCGAAGGCCTGCGGCTTCAGCTTGGCGCCATCATTTGCGCTCGCATTACCACCTTAGTCGCGCAGCGCCCTCCTCAGCCGGGAGATGGCGGCGACAAGAATGCCTTTACGACGGAGAAAGCCCTCTCCACGATGAGCGAGTACATCCAAAACATGACAACATTGGTTGCCGAGTCTCGATCGAAGCTGCCTTTCGAGGACCTCATCTCCAACTACCCAAAAACATGGAATGGCCGTGCAAGGGGGGTTGATGTCGAGAGCGATCCTCGAAGCTGGGAAAAGTTGGAACTCGGCAGCTTAGAGGGCAATTACAACCTTCCGCTTGGGCCCGACACGTCCCCCATTCAAGCGGTGCGAATGGGAATCATTTTCCTCAACGAGTGGATGAGCAGGGAAAATGTCGATTACAAGTTGCAAATCAAATTGTGAGCATTTGGGCTTCCGTCTTTTGAACGGAGATCTGGAGGCGTTTTGCAGCGTTTCGGCGTCAGGACGGCAAAGGAAAAAAAAATCACCTTCTCACGGCCACACACGAGTCCGCAGAGCACTTGAGAGGGATGCTTGGGATATCTTCGGACACTGCTCCATTTTTTCCTTCCTGCCTGGTCTTTCCAAAGAGCACACTTCCCGCATTGATCCATGGCGTGGTCTGCGTGATTAGTCGATCCTTCACGCGTTTGTCACGGCTGTTTTCGTTTGGCGGACTGCCATATTTTTTATTACCTTCGGTTCTGGGACCACGCATTCGTGAAGTGTGCGGTTTTCTAAACGATACCCCCGGGATACCCCGCTGCTATCCTCTCATTTCTTCTATTTGTTCAAGTTTACGGCCTCTCGAGAGATAGGGTTACGATGCTGGGGATGAAACCTTCACTCGGGTTTATTTACCGCTGCGGTCTGCGTATGGGTGCCTATGTGCTGCCGTCTCTTGTGAGTTTCTGTTGAGGGGGCCAAAAGTGGTCAAGGGAACGGCGCAGCGCATCTTCATTGGGAAAACTCAGAGCTGCTGGACGCTTTGAGCGGCGCGTGTCAAATAAGGGATATTGTGCGATATATTTGTTCCTTTTTTTTCTTTTCTGCATGCTACATGTATAGCGGCAGAAAGGCAGGTCTATGTTGTAGCAAGCAGATTAGCTTGATATGAGACAATCCCATAGATCTTGATGAAATTAATGAAAGAATATCAAAAAAAAAAAAAAAGTCCGCCTTCTCCGTGGAC
>RHKH01000020.1:314015-385749 GCA_009829795.1 Lasiodiplodia gonubiensis
TGTGTAACTACGAGGAGTATCACGAGTGTCATTGCACAGCTCCATCAAAATGTAATGATGATGTTTGGAAATTTCTGGCGTTGATTGTCCTTCCGCAAAGCTTTCAGCGGGTGAACCAGCTCCGAACGCCTCCCTCCCACAACAGTGTTTTTCTCTTGATCTTCGAATTTGGTGAGCCGATATGTAAGCTCAGACTTGCCCCCAAGTACTAGCCCCGCAAGAGGCGTTTTTAAATCCAAAAAGTACATATGGGATTTGGCTACACACTTCGCATGTGCGCACCAGAATCCGTGAACGCAAGGCTCCGCCTGACTCTTGTCATTTGACCTGTCAGAACTCCTGATTGGCATTCCCCGCCCGGACCGCGCGTGAGTCTGGTCCAAGATGCTGCTAGTTTTCGTCGTCGCTGGATCCTTACGTTGGCCTATCCGTCGAAGAGGCCTGTGCCATATGCTAAGGGAGTGCTCACCTGAGAGGGCGGCAAGTCCGCTCATACCATGTGGCTTAGTGGAAGTCGGGCTTGTGCCACACGGTTGGCGCAGCGGAGGACTGCATGACCAACGAAGATCCGGAATGGTTCACGGTTCATCTGGTGCAAAGGCTCGTAGACTCACGAGCCACAGCCATTGAGGTGTATAAAAGAGAAGCATAGAACGACAATCACTCCGTAGTCTTTTTCAGCCACTGAGCCATAATACCCTGGATGGGTCGTGAAGCACTTTCACTGGCCTTTCTTGCCTTGATTACAAAACCATCCAAGCGACTTTGGAGCCGTCTCTCTTTCAATCTAAGATCGAGAACCGCGTGGCCGCAACACATAGCACACTGCATCATCAAACCTCAATGATGACAGTGCTGCAGAAAATGACGGTGGTAATCTCCACCATGACATGATGCTGAACCGCCGACACTCTGACGGAACAACCCTCCGAAGAAGACGAAGTGTATAGAGAAGGCAAGCCGAGCATCTCCGAGCCCCACGGAACCCAGAAAGAGTCTCTGGTTACGTCTCAGTAGTTCTCTCCTGAGAGATGTCCATGAGCCACGATACGACTCCGCAACCCCGCGCTGCTTAAATAGGTTCGAGGATCCGGAATGCACCTGCACCCAGCGGTCCCGTGCGCGCCGCAACAGCGTAGACCTCGAACCCATGACCGGAGTAACGCAGCCTTTCACGAGGTGAAGAAGTAGCATGTGCCCCTCTAACGTGCTGCAGGGTAGCGGGTAACTTCCAACAGCGAAGTGAAGCACGGCTCGTTCTACGCTTATATATCAAGCAGAGGGACTGTTCGGAACGTTTGCGATCGCAGCACAGCTTCTTCAAAAGCCCTACTGGGGTAAGGGACACCACAAATGCAACATTCACTTTCGGCTTTCGTTTTCCTTTGGTGTTTGGGGGAACTTTCTGGGGACTCCACATCGCCTTCAGTTTTCCCATCAGCAGAGATAGACGTAGCATTCAATAAAGATAATGAACAACATCAGAAACAACCAGAGTTTCCGCCCACCAAGCAATTACAGTTACAGCAGTGAGAAGTGGAACTTTGTAGAGGTGAAAAAATACATCCACAATACTTGCGATCAGTTTCATGTTCATCGATATCTTTGTTCTGTGATAAAAATTCCATCCAGTAACCTGGAAGTAAAGAGAAAAACAAACGCCACCCCAATGCCAACCCCACGCTATGCATAGACCCTGAAACCATAAAAATACCCTCCACCACGTAAAAGCAAAAGAAGAAAAAGGAGAGGCAAGAGAAAGGCCGGCGAGAGGTCACTCTCATCCCACCACCGCTGCCCTTCCCTTCACATCTCCACCCCACTCTCCACCTTTCACCACCACCATCATCACCCACCCACCCCCACTCTGCTCGCTCAACCCCTTCCCTCCCAACCATCCACTTCCAACCTAAACCCCCCACTCACTCACTCACTCCTCCACCGGAAACTCATCGCCCAACCTCAAGCTCGCCTTAACGTTCATACTCAACAACTCCTGAATCAGCAATTTCGCCGCGTACGGGATCGTCATGCGCACGACGCCCTTGCTGCTCCGGCAGCTCTGGCACCAGCCCTGGTAGCCCATCATGCCGCACCGTTCGCACACGTCGCATTCGTGCGCGTCGGAGCTCAGCATGAGGCGCTCGAGGAGGAGCTGGCTCGCGCCGTACGCGATCAGGCAGTCGCGCTCCATCTCTCCGAGACGCAGGCCGCCGTCCCTGGAGCGACCTTCCGTCGGCTGGCGCGTGAGGATGGCGCGCGGGCCACGCGCGCGGCTGTGCATCTTGTCCTGGACCATGTGCTTGAGCTTCTGGTAGTAGATGGGACCGAAGAAGACGTAGGCCGGGAGGCACTCGCCCGTGATGCCCGACGTCAGCATGTCCTTGCCCGAGTACGAGAAGCCGGCCTCGAGCAGGATCTGCGACATGTCTTCTGCCTTTGACCCGCCGAAGCACGTGCCGTACTGTAGGTCGCCGCTGACCACGCCTGCCTTGCCCGACAGCAGCTCCAGCATCTTGCCGACCGTCATACGTGACGGGAAACCGTGAGGGTTCATGATGATGTCTGGGCAGATGCCCTGGTCGTTGAACGGCATGTCGATCTGCTCGGCGATGATGCCGACAACACCCTTCTGACCGTGGCGGGACGAGAACTTATCACCCAGTTCAGGCCGGCGCGTTTGTCTGGTCTGGATCTTGATGACGGGCGTATTGTTCTCATTCTCGGTGAGGAGAACCTTGTCGACGTAAGCGGGATCAGGCAGCTTGTAGCTCATGGCTGTCGGCCTGAACTCCTGCGGTGGTCTCCTCCTGCCTTCCTCGAGGCCAACAGGATTCGTTTGGACGGGCACGAATTTGTTCAAGTAGACGTCGTCCTTCTCAAGGAGCATGCCAACCTCCGCAATACCATCAGCCTCGCCGAGCTTCTTGTGTCTCGAGTTAATGGGTCCATCAGCGTTCCTTTCAGGGCCCGTGATCTTGTCTTGAGAGCCGTTGGCATACGACTTAAGTGTTGTCGTTGCCTTCTTGAAGACCTGGCAACGACCAAATCCTCGGTCACAAGAAGCTTTGTTGATGACCAGAGCATCCTCGATATCGTAGCCAGAGTAGGACATGACAGCGACAGTAGCATTCTGTCCGGCAGGAAGTTTGTCGTACTTGATGAGCTCGATCGTTCTCGTCTTGACCATGGGTTGCTGGGGATAGACCATGAGGTAGAGAAGAGTGTCGATACGGGTGAACTGGTTGTAAGCAATAGCACCAATGGCTTGCTTACCCATGGCACATTGGTAAGTGTTACGAGGAGACTGGTTGTGGTGAGGGTAGGGAATGAGACCGGCGACGGCGCCGAGAATCGTAAAGGGCTCGATTTCAAGATGCGTATGGTGTTCCTTGAGATCCTTCTCGTAGATGCAAATATTCGAGTCGTTTTCCTCGTTGACATCCAAGTACTCCACAAGACCACGGGAAAGGAAGTCATCGAACTCCATGGTACCCTTCTGCAAAGCTCTGAGGTATCGTGCAGACACTCTGGACTTTCCACGCTCCACAACAATGAGCGGTCTGCAAATACGACCTTCATCCGTGGCAATCTGGACAGCGCGGTGGTGATGGTTGATGTGAATGCTGACGAACTCCGAGATGCGACCCATGCGACGGAACTTACGGAAGCCGTTCAGGAATTGCCTGGGCTCGCGGGTTAATGCCAAGGGCGAACCGTTGACGAAAATGATGTAGGCTCCATCGGAATACAGCTCAGTGCCACTCGCTGATTGCACATCTTCCGCGCCGAGAATGAACACTACCCGCTTCACAGGATTTTCAGGAACCTCAGTCGTAATGTGCGTCATGAGCGCCAAATTCTTGACCAGACCACAGGCTTCACCTTCAGGGGTATCAGAAGTGCAAAGCATGCCGAACTGCGACGGCTGGAGAGCACGAGGACCCGAGACCTTTCTCGTCTTCTCGAACTGAGATGTGATACGGGTCATCATACCAAGGGCCGAAATGTAACTGAGGCGGCTGAGAACGTGGGTGATGCCGGCTCTCTCCATGCGGAAACGCTTCAAGCTCCAGTTACCTGTGGCGATTGCTCGTTCCATACCTGCGGTGATGCTCCAACCGTGCGTCTGAATGTGGTCATAGGCGTCGAACTCGGCGGCCCTGTTCGGCTTCTTGAGAATCTTGTCGATGGCGGCCTTGAACTGGTAGTTGAAACTCTTGAAACTGTCTTCGAACAGCAGCGCCATCATCTGTCCAGCCAGCTCCAGTCTCTTGTTTCCTACGTAATCCCTATCGTCCACCATCTTCGGGTCATGAATAGCCATGAGAACCCTTCTAGTCATATACGCGATATAGAGTGCCTTCGGACGGAAGTTCATGCCTACCACCGGGACGTGGCTCATCATCATGTTAGAGATGGCATCGATCGCCTCTTGCTGCATGTTCCTGGCTTGCCGGTTTCCGATGGGTTTCCTGAGCTGACGTGTCCGCTGGCCGATGTATTCCAGAGCCTGGTGCTGCGTGTTTATCCTCTCGTTCTTCTCGTTATAGCACGCCTCGAAGTTGACGGCGAATTCATCCTGGTACGCGCTATCGTCACCGGCCACCAAGAGCAAGATTTCGTGCTCGGACTGAATTCCCATGGCCTTGAACGCAATAACAACGGGAATGTCCTCGGTGAAGGTGTTGTGCTTCAGGTAGAGCAGGCCCTTCTTCAGAAGAACGTAGCCCTTGGACTTCCGGTCGACCGTAAAACTACAAAATAAGTCAGCAAAAGCCCGAAATTCGACTTCTAGAGGTTCCCAGCATACCTGATAACGGAGGCCTGGATGATTCCCTTCATAGACTCCACAATGACACGGTTCTTGCTCAGCTGTTCCTGAACCAAAATAACCTTCTCCTGGCCCCTCGTGATGAAGTATCCACCAGGATCGATCGAGCACTCGCCGAGCTGGCCCATCTGCCCCTCCGACTTGCCCCAGAGGTGGCACTTGTTGCTGCGCAGCATAATCGGCATCCTGCCAATATGAATACCCTTCCTCTTGACCTTCACATTCCCCTTCTTGTACTCCACATCCACGACAATCGGCGCCGCATACGTCATATCCCGCAACCTGCACTCATTCGGGGTAATCGTACTCTGAATGCCGCGCACATTCTCCTCCTCGACGCGGCACGGCTTCAGCACGCGCACATCCGTGTAGCGCCAGAAGAACTTGTCGTCGACGTCCGAATACACGTACTGGTTCGCGCGCAGGATCTCCTTGAGCTGCACGTCCACGAAATAGTTGAACGAGTCGATGTGCTGCTTCACCAACCCTTTGACCTTCAGGAACGCCGGCAGCAGGTTCCACTTGTCCTCGGCCGTGTTGATCGGGTCCGTCAGCGACTTGCCGTAGTAGAAGGGCTGCAGCACGCTGTCCATGCCGTCGTCCAGCCGCCGCTGCGGCGGCTTGCGCTGCTTCTTCGCCGTGGTCGCCTCGCCATTCTGCTGCTGTGGTTGCGGTGCGGCGGGCACGGACTTGCCCGCTGCTGGGGCGTCGGTGTTCTGTGAGGGCTGCTCGGCGGCAGCAGCTGAAGCGGTCTGGTCTTGGGTCTCAGGTGCGGTGGCGGTCGGCTCGGCGGCGGCGGCGGTGGTGGTATCAGCTGGTTTTCTGCGCGGAACGGCGCGCGGCTTGCGCACGGCTTTTGCGGCGGGCTGTATATACATTTCAGTCAGAGCTGCGCGCGCAATTGAATAAATTGTTTCCAAGGGAATTTTCTGACCTGAGCTGCGCCGTCGGCGGCATCCTGCGGGCCGTCCTTTTTGGACTTGGGCGGCATGGTTGTGCGTATATGTGAGCCTGCAAAAAAGTTGCAGTTGACTCGATGGCAGTTTTGCCCCGCAGGTTTGTGAGTTTTCTCAGCACACACTTTCTGGCGTCGGTCGGAGGATCGCCGGCGCGTGCTGCGGTGGGTGCCAACGTCCCGCCAGGCCGCGTCCCTGCGTCACTCAAAGTCGTGGCCGCATCCAGTTTTGCTCAGGCCCTGGCGGTCTGTTCCGACACAACTTCCAGCGTCGCGCAGTGGAAGCAGACCGTAGCATATGCCGAGATTATGAGGGAAGAAAGAGGTTGGTTGCCTACTCATTACCATAGGCCAGGCAAAGACATAGATGATGGACCCAAAAGAGGCAACGACACACATTGAAGGCGCCCACGGAAAATTATTTAAGTACGACTATGCGTCTTCAACTTACTAGCAGCACATATTGAGGTACAAATGTCAATTTTTCGTTGCAAAGAAACTGATACTTTCTACGCAGCGTTCGGTATCTCATCAACCCTCTACGTCATCATTTCCTCGTCGTTTTTCCAAGCTCACTCAAGACTTGTCCTCAGGCGAGAAAATGTCGTTCCAGAAGCCACGGTAGTGCTTCTTCTCGCCCAGCTCCTTCAGCTCCTTCACCTCCGCAGGCGTCAGCTTGAACGTAGCCGCGCGCAGGTAATCCGACAAGCGCTGCTCCTTGGAGCTCGTCGTGATCGGAATGACGTCCTGATCGATGCACCACCTCAGTGCGATCTCGCCCTCGCTGACGGCGTACTTCTTGGCGAGCGCGGCGCTGAAGTCGTCGATGGGGCCGGGCTTGGCCTTGGTGGCGGCGCTGAGCGGGCCGTAGGCCTGGGTGGCGATGCCGTGCTGCTTGTGAAAGTCGAGCAGCGCCGAGTGCTGCAGGTACGGGTGGAACTCGATCTGGTTGATGGCGGGCACGACCTTGGCCGTCTTCAGCGTCGCCTCCAGGTGCTTCGGCAGGTAGTTGGACACGCCGATCGACTTGGCCAGGCCGGCCGCCTGCACCTCCTCCATCTCCTTCCACTTCGCCTGCAGCTCCTCGTCTGACTTGGCGAAGAACGGGGCGTGGATGAGATAGCTGGAAAGCATCCTTGCGTTAGCCAGAAAGTAAAATGCAATTGGTGGGGTCCGATGTGGGTACAAAACTCACAGGTCAACATGGTCCAGCTGCAGCTTCTTCAAGCTCAGCTTGATGGCGGCCTTGATGTCGGCGAGGTTGCCGTACACCTTGGTCGTGACGAACAGCTTCTCGCGGAGCACGCCGCTCTCCTTGATGGCCAGGCCCAGCTCGGGCTCCGTCTTGTACATCTCGGCGCCATCAAGGTGGGTGTAACCGAGCTTGATGGCCACCTTGGTCGACTCGACCAGGCTGCGGTCGATCTGCGATTCGTCGCCCGTCTTGTACCACGCGGTGCCCGTGCCATAGCCGAGCTGCAGTCAATGTCAGCCCTCGTGTCTCGGAAATATATGGGTCGCGTGGGCTTAGATCCCAGGAACCAGGATATGTGGAAGGATTGAGAAGTGCGGGCGCAAGTCAGGTGTGCCGGGTGTCAGCATTTGCTAAGCATGCCGCATGCAAATGCTGACGGCGAACGCGCAGTAGTAGCCAAGGTCGTGTAAGCATCTCATTGACGCCTGAATTGAAGCTTGGCTGCAGTGCTGTGAGACACCAACTTACCATGGGAATCGAGTTGCCGTCGTTGAGCTTCAAGCTCGGGATGGGGGTGTGGATGTTGGCCATGGTGGAGGATGCGCGAACGAAGCTAGCTTTCCGCGGGGTTGGGAAAGAAGAGTAGGTGGTAGTAGTGGAGTAGCAAGGAAGAATAGTAGAAGTGGAGCTCCGCACGGAAGATGAAGCCAGAGCTTTGATCACCGCGGCCGCAGCTGGAGCTCGACTTATTATACTCGTGCCACCATGCATCGCTCGCTCAAAAATTCGGATATATTCGCAATGCAAAAGCTACTCAGCTGATTAATTGTAAAATCACCGGCTAAATTATCCTTCGTGAAGTAAGGGTGGGTTTCCACGAGAGGATGACTGCTAACCTCATGAAGGCTGACTCTGGCGCGACCCCTCGGGAACCCCACCTTCGAGCGAAAGCGGGCGTCGGCGCTATGACGTAGCCGAGATCGGATCACGGCAGCCACCGAGCCTGCAAGCACATGTCTATCCAGGAAAGAAATAGGAAAATGGAACAGAAAATAAAGGAATTTTGCGGGAGATCCAGATCGGCCTCGGCAGCGATCAAAGCCGGGACGGACAGGCGAAGCTGTAACCGCCGCATCCGTCGCGCTCGAAATCTCATAGATAGGTACATGCCTAGACCTGAGTCGCTGCCGAGAGATCAAACTTTTCATCTCCCAACTATGCTCCCACTCTACGTAGCAACCAGATCGCGACAAATTCCCCGAAACTTTGCTGTGCGTGCTTGACGGCGTATAGTGTACTAGCCCCACAGACACCGCTAGAGTGGGCATGAAAGCTCGCCGTTTGCGGTCTACAAGTGGTGTTGAGGATGCGACTCATGAAACTCTAGTCGTCGCGCTACGAATCCTCTGGATGCATCATGTGGAATAACAAAAGCCCCCGTGTCTCTCTACTTCAATGACAAGGCTGGCCGGTGTGAGTCCAGCTCCTTCTCCCACCACGCCCACCTTCGGTCTGCTGCTGCAATCATCCAAGTCGCTGCAAGATGCTGCTGCACGATGCGCTCAGCGAAGCCTTTCATTGCCTCTATCCATCAACAACTCGAAGAGGTATTACACTAAAGCTCAGGATTACCAACGCGAAAGTGGGAAGGATAAGTCTGCGCCGAAACATAGGCTAGCGAGAAAGATGTGGCAGGAGGCCCAGTTCCAGACAAAGGATCGTGCTGTTATACACTGCCCTCTTCCCTTTTGTATCCACATGCACATCTTATCCTTTCCACCACCTGCTAAGTCTCCCCCGACTACCTGCCAACTTAATTTGCAATTGAATGGTATAGTATTAAAAAACGAGTAGAAGGACAGGACGCAACGAGCCTCACTTTCAGGCGCTCTTCTCGTGCTGCGTGGACACACGCTGGAGGGAGACAACTGACAATCTGTTAGCATCTTCTGAACAGGCCATCGGGGATTACTCCTGCACTTACCGAAATCTTCGAGCGATCTCTGCTTTTGGTCTTTCTTGGGCGACTTGCCGTGCATGAGGTTATCGAAACCAACACTGTCCTGCAGCAGGTAGTAGACGCCGCCAAGGACGCAGAAGACACCAAACGAGTAGATCCAGATACGAACGACAGCCACGATGGACGTCTGACCGCCAATGAACCAACCAAACAAGCAGAAGAAGGTCGCGATAATATCAACAACCAGGATGGCCCCGGTGAGCTGCCACGACGGAATCGAGCTCCAGAAGGGTCCGTTGGCACGCGTGATGAAGATGAGCCAGTTCTCCGTCAGCGAAATCTGCAGGAAGAGGACTTCATCACGGACACCAAAGTTCTGGACGATACCACCGGAAATACCCTGACCGGCTGCGTTGGGCAGATCCTGGTAAGGGAACATGGTAGTGAGAGCAATCCAAGTACCAACAGCCAATACCACGCCAAGCAGAACCGACATTCCCCAAAGCTTGGGCAGATTCCACTTGACAGGTGTCTTGGAGAAAGGCGCGTTGTCGTAGGCGATAGCGAGGGTAGCAATATCGGCGAAAATGGCAATAAAGACGACAAGCTCAAGGTTGAGAGAGGTATTTAGGATGGCGATCCAGAGACCCAGGAAGATTTCCAAGTGGAGGGACAGAGCAATACGGTACACAACGTACGCGTACATGCGGTGGAAGATCTGGCGAGATGTCTTCAAGGCATCAATAATGGCGGACAAACCGGGCGCAAGGAAGACGATATCGGCAGCGGAACGAGCAGCATCCGAAGCACCCTCGACGGCGATACCAGTATCAGCCTTCTTCAACGAAGGAGCGTCGTTCACACCATCACCCGTCATGGCCACCAGGTAACCACGCTGCTGCAGGATCTCGACGACATTGTACTTGTGCTGGGGAAAGACCTCGGCAAAACCGTCTGCAGCCTCGACGAAATCGTAGATGTCGGAACCAGGCATCTCACCGCCACCGCCGAGACCAAGACGCTCGGCGTTGTACACGTTGGTTCCGAGACCAAGCTGGCGGGACGTTTCACGAGCGATACCGACAGCGTCGCCAGTCAACATCTTGATGGAAAGACCAAGCGTCTTGGCTTCGTTGATAGTGCGAGCCGTATCGTGACGAGGCGGATCGGAACAAGGCATGATGCCCAGAATCTCCCACGAGCTGTCACCACGCTTCCGAGCGACACCAAGAGAGCGGAAGCCACGGGTGGCGAACTCGGCAACCTTGTTCTTGTAGGCTTCATCAATGGCTTCCGGGATGGCGTGATCTTCCTCGACGGTCTTCAGGACGAAAAGCGGAGCGCCTTTGACGCAGACGATGCGCTCTCCCTGGGGCGATTCGACCACAGCTTGCACCTTCTTGGAGACAGGGTCGAAGGGATGGAATTCCAGCACCTTGTACTTGGACAGGACATTCTTGGCGCGGGGATAGTACTTTAGTGACTTCAGGAACGCTTTGTCGATGGCATCAATGCCCTTCTTCTTGCGGGACGCAGCCAAGCATGCTGTGAGCATAAGATCCTCGGGTTCAACGCCAGCGACAGTAAACGGCTCGGCCAGCGAGAGCTTGTTCTTGGTCAAAGTTCCAGTCTTGTCGGAGCAGAGAATCTCGACACCAGCCAGCGACTCAATGGCCGAGAGCTTTTGCACGATAGCTTGCTTCTTGGCAAGGTACGCAGCACCGACAGCCATGGTTGTGGTAACGACAGCCGGGAGACCAACGGGTACACCAATGATGGTAATGGCAAGCGTGAACTCCAAGATGGTGACAATGGAGTTTGATCGGTAAAAGGAAGATACCCAGACTACAAGGAGGGTGAAGATGACGAGAATCAGAAGGACGACACCAATACCGTTCAGGACCTCGGTGAAATGGCCAGTTCCTGCCTGAGCGGAGGCGACCAAAGAAGCAGCGCGACCGACGAAAGTGCTGTCTCCAGTAGCTGTGACGACCATGAAGGCCTCCCCGCGCTTGATAGCAGAAGAAGCGAAGCAAGTATCACCCTTGTGCTTGTCGACCGCGAGCGACTCGCCAGTAATGGCGGACTGGTCGACTTGGAGAAACGCATCCTCGGTGACCACACGGCCGTCGGCGGGGATGATGGTGCCCTGAAGAGCTGCATTAGTACGGGCGATTAGGGCGACCTTGTGTTGCGCGAAAACGTACCTCTTCGATCTGGAGGATGTCACCGGGTACAACCTCAGGCGCCTCGATTTCGGTGAGGGCGCCGTTGCGGAGCACGGTTGCTTTGAGAGCGAGCGTCTTCTTGAGCTCGTCGACGATGGAGCCAGCCTGGAATTCCTGAACAAAACCGACAGTGGCGTTCAGCAAAAGCAGGGCGCAAATGACACCGAAATCGACCCAGTCCTGGAGACCAGCAGCGAGGATGGCGGCGGCCTGCGCGCGTCAGAGTCAGTGTGTGCAGCGCGCATGGCAAAAGCTTCTACTTGCCTCCATGACGAACTGAATTGGGCCGACGAAGTACATGAGGAACTTCAGAATGAGGTTCTCCTTTTCCTCGCTCATCTGGTTCAGGCCATACTTCTTCCTGCGGGAGAGGACTTCCTCGTTGGAGAGACCGGAGACGGTGCTGGTCTGCAAGAGTTCTTCAGGAACGGTTCGTGCACCGCCGGGCTGAGTCTCCTCTTCCTCGGGGTCGATGTTGGCGTCTTGGGACTCGAGCTCTGCGATGAGAGCGTCCATGTCTTCTTCCTCGTCATCTTCTTCGCCGTAGCCGCCGCCGGGCTTGGAGGTGGGCAGGTCCTTTGGCTTCTCTTCCTTTTTCTCGTCGTAGCCGCCGGCGGCGGTCTCTTTGCCCAGGGGGCTGCGCGCAGCAGCGCCCTCGGAGCTGCTATTGTCCGCCATGGTAAGATGCAGTGGAGGCGATAGAGCGCTAGAGGATTGCTGCTAGAACTGGGGGCGGCGAGGGGAAGAGGAGGCGCAGACGAGCGAAAGAGGTGGAATGCAGGTTCTGCACTCGGTAAGCGTGCGTGGGGCTTTATTTGTTGTGAACGGAGCTGGGCATTGGACTTGAGACTTGGTCTTTCAGTGGCGCCTGCTGCACTCGCCCACGGTAGCCAGGACCGGGAAGAACTTACCAGCGTCACCCACGACCCAATGGCGGGCAATTGGTCGACAGCAACCGACGCGCAACGGAGCGAGGCGGGCGGCGGAGGCGACACGGCTCGAGCGAGGGAGAGGGCAGTGATGGGTGACGAGCGGGAGGGGCAGCGGGCGAGGCTTTAAAGGGCGGGCGCATATATGACGAGCGGGAGCATGACCCATCGCTCTCTACTGCCCTGCGTGCGAGCGACGAGCTTCGATCCCGCGTGCGATCGCTAGCGCAATCAGCAGCTCTGGTACTCCGCACCTGGCCAGCCAGTGTGCAGCAGCTCACCTCGCTCCGTGCCGCCCCAACAAGCATGTCGCTGGCTGTAACGATACCGGATAATACACGCAGCACCCGATTGCTCCCTCACGGCCTCGGGAATCATGCTTAAGCTGCAGCTGCATGCACAGCAGCGAGGCTCCAGCGACGCCCGCAGCTGCCCCCGCTCAGCTCTCGTGGACGCCGCAATATAGGCGTCCCCTAGCGCGAGAGAATTGACCGCAAATTGAGCAGGATCCAGAAGCTCTCGAGGTAAAGATTCTCGAATACCGCAAGCTTCTCCCCGCAGGAGCTTGGGCCTCCTAGCCGCTAGCGCACCACCCCCGTCCAAACATCGGGCTGCATCATCTGACTGACTGAGCGCAAAGGCCGTCTTGGTAATACTGAACCGTTTCAATGCGACTGCCACGCTGCCTCTGCACGACCCGCGGCCTCCAGCCGTGGCTCAGCGCCGCAGATGGCGTCTGCCGAGCGCGAGGAGTGTCGACGGCGAGCAAAGCACCATGACGCTAGAAGGAGCTGTGGCCACAGGGATGCCGGCCAATCGCCTCGACCCTCCCGCGGCTCCACTTACGACCGGGCGTGCGGGGATAGTGCCGCCGTTATCGATGCCTGCACTCTTTATCCTTGCTTTTGCCCTCACCTGCTCAGCTCTGCGAAACATCAGAAATGAAGAACCGAAAGGTCTCGCGCTCATTCGCCTCGTCTCATTTCCCCTACCTCCGCGCGTAACGTTGACTGCAGCTTGGCAGATCGACCGTGTGTTCGACAAGGCTTCTTGGCACTACCTCCGCCGTCTTCACCTTCTTATCTACTAGCACCATGCTATATTGCTTCTTTTTTCTCTTCGGCTTCTCGAGACCCAGGAATCGTCTCAGGAGGGCGGCCAGCTGCTCTGGAGTTTGCCAGCGGTCCGTCACTAGCGCACGGAGCAAAAAGCACGCACCCACCATGATCTGCGAGGGATCTTCGTCCCGCTTTGATGCGCTCCGCAGCGGAGCCAAGACTTGCACGTCACTTCATCTCGCATATCTACCTCCAATTCTTCCTCCCACAAAGCTAGTCGCTGCTCTTGGCCCGCCACATGTGTCCCCCTCCAAAACCTCAACGCTCTTATTCCCGCTAGACCCCAACCACCCTGGACTTGCACTCTGTGCTTGCTTGGCTATCCTCAACCGCTTTCAATAAGTCTCGCAGGCGTGCAACGCTCCCCTTTCTTGGCTGATTTCCACCCCCCTCGCCTGATTCTTGAGATACGTAAACATATGCACATACCACCTCGCCAAGAATACCAAGACTTCCGCCATACCTTATCCCTCATATCCTCCAAAAAGGGAGAAAGGCAAGAAACCGGTCAGCCCGAATGCTTGTTGTACGGCGGAACCATCTGTGGGGCCCTCCCGCCAACTACCGCCAAGATCCGTTGCTCCCGCCCGTTCTCTTGCCATCTCTGGGCATCTGTGGCCAAGACGGGAGCAAGATCTTTGCGCCACCCTGCAGGGCGGATTGCGTATCGAGCACAACCTACACTCATGTGGTTGGTTCGCGTCGCTGCAGCCTCTGACAAATTCCACAGAGGTCTAATCTTATTAACACTGGCACCCTGAAGCATGGACTCGGTTT
Source organism: Lasiodiplodia gonubiensis (assembly GCA_009829795.1). Lineage (NCBI taxonomy): Eukaryota > Fungi > Ascomycota > Dothideomycetes > Botryosphaeriales > Botryosphaeriaceae > Lasiodiplodia > Lasiodiplodia gonubiensis. Next base: position 328,012 of record RHKH01000020.1, read on the forward strand.
CCGCAATGCGATTTGCGCTGCCGAAAATTTCAAGAGCATTTCCTTTAGTATAGAGATGCCCTTGCTCCACATATACGTTGTGAAGTTACCGCTTTAACAGCCGGCAATGCCAAGCGAAGCCACCCATCCATGGGTGATTGCGAGGCCACCTACCACAAAAAGCTGGTTCCCATTCCTCTTTTCGGCATCTCTTTCCGTTGCTTTCTCCCTCTTATCTACCTGGAGCAGTCCCGGACTCAAGTCTGCTTTGGCAAATCCTCTGGTGAATTTCTTGTTTCGACTGTTATGACTGACATCTTTTTCTGGTGTTCTAGCTGCACGAAGTTCTCCGATTTTGAGATAACCGTGGCTTGTGCTGCCCTGAAAGTTACGTCATCATACCTCTCGGGGGAAAGCCTCCCAACAACACTACCGAGTATTCTCTCATCAGCTTCCATATCCGTGACGATAACCTCCGTACTACAACGGCCGATGGTGCGTCATAGACGGCCATTCAGTCAATAGTCTCTTGCATGACTATCAAATACCGTTGACCTTATTCTCTCACGTCATTCCTCCCTCTTCAACCCCAGAATCGCTCCCACAAACGCCATTAACCCTGGTTTAAAATCTAATCTCAGGTCTCTTGGCTCCGCTCACCTCTAGGCAGATTCAGTAAAGCCCGCAACCCTCTGTCACTAACATTATTGCCGTTTCTTCTCTTTCATGGGGATTTTCGCGTAATGCAGAAAACGGGCTCGGTATGCGTACATGCTTAGACTCGAGAGACAACAGTGACATTGATTCTTCCCGCAAGTGTCGCTTTCTGAAGCAATAACCCCGTGCTCACTGCCTACAAGCAATCCTTGTCCGGCTTTAGGATTTGGTGCACTTCGAGGCTTCTGTGATTTCCTTCAGCCGTAGTGTCTCGAGGGAGGCTGAATGATTTGAGTGTGGGCTGGAAGTGGGTTGTGCTCTCTCTAGGTTTGTAGAACTTGATCAAGTGAGTTCGAGGATCCGAGGACGGTACTGGTGATCTGGCCGGCACGACTGGAGGCTGGCTCAGTCTGCGGGTTGTCGCTGTTCAGCTTACAAGTGTTTTTAAAGAAAAATGCTTCACTACTATCTTTACGGGCCTCATCCCATCGACAAGACGGGGTTTGCAAGCCCCCTGCAGAAGCACGGTGCCAGATGACCTGAGCAGATTAGTTGCTTGAACTCAAAGTCAACACGTGAATGATGAGAATCGCGTGAGACTTTATCCTGGTGAGTTACGGGTTCTGCTCTATATATTAGGCGTCTCCATTAGGATCCCGATCAATCAAACATCATGAGAGTAGACCTGCCATAATCTACTGTTAATACCTATCGGACATGAGCAACCAACTACTGTGCCTTGATTACTTCGCCCAGATCTATTATGCAAGTCCCGAATTCTTCGGTTCGACAAAATTGTACTTCCACTGTCAGCGGAACTTCACGATAAGTGAATGATGATGGTAGAGAAAAGTACATTCCGAAAGTGGTGATCAGCATGAACAGCTCCTCCACAGCAGCGTCCATGTTCCGTCTACCTTTGACAATCGGCCTACCACAATGTCAAATACCACGCCATGAGCGCCTAGTAGGAAGGTTCCTGGCTTAGGGCCCAGTGATTGAGCTCATTCTGAGATTTGCAAACCACTGCTGGTTCTCACTTTTCCCGTGCAGCGGCAACCCAAGTCCATAAGAAAACGGCTGGCTCATTCATTTGACCATATTGCCAACCGCTTTCTAACTTTCCCGAGTCACAAGAGACAATCTGAAGTAATACCACATGCTCTAGATACCTGTGGCTCCCCGATTGGGATCTTTGTAGGTGGGCAAGCGGCAGGTAAACCCGTGGCTTCATCGCTTGAGAAATTAATGAAACTCCACAAGAGCGCTTTCAGGGCTTCGGAGCCACCTTGTGAACTGCCAAAAATACATTAAAGGCGGCTGCTCTACTGATCGTTGCTGGTTGGTCCAGTGTCCAACGCCCTTGGGCCCAGTTCCCACTTCCGACATATGTCCAGTTAAAGTATTATGCTTGAAGTAAAGCTGTTGCCATCGGTACTATACAGCGCGACAAATGGTGAGTAGCACTTTAGGCTCTGCAGATCCGCATCATTTGGTCAATTTGTTGAGGCGCTGCAGAAGTACAAATTGATGGTGGGGCCATTTCTCACCATCGCTGGTAAATTTCATAATTAAAACCCGCATCGACCAAGCGTCATTATGGTCCCTACTTACTTTCAATCACGTGGCGATTCGTACTAATCACAAAGCGACAAGATCCTGTTCCATCAAATGGCGTTTGAATATTCTCGTCAGACCAAGCAGTCCAACCCCCTTGGTGACTCAAGGAGCACACCCTCGATTCAAGCAGTGGCTGACAACACCTGCACACGTGTGCTGTATCACTGCGCTCGACCCGAATCGCGATCATCACCCCTCAGGCGTGCTTCTCTTTTCCGACACTTGCCCACCCGCGTATCAGTCAACCCCGCGGATCACCCTATTTAACAGTCTGTCTTCAAACCCTTTGGTGTACTATCTTTGGGTGACTGATCTTCGTCCTCAAAAAACTAAATCTGACCTACTTTTTGCTTTGCCCGCGCTTCGTTTGCGTGGAACTTGCGAATATTCACTGGCCTCTCCCTTTTCCACGCCTTGCCTGAATACTCTGCAGAGATCTCTACAAGATGATACATAGGCTTGCCTCTTAACAATGGTAATCAGCAGCATTGGCAGTTCATGAAGATCTTCGTGAAGAAAAGGTTCCGCTGGGGATAATTCACATTTATATAATCGATCGCTCGGCGTTGAGAATTCCTTGAGATACTCGAAGCACCCTCCAAGAGAAATAGGGAAAGCGCAAAGACCGGAAAGTTTATTAAAAGCTATTCTTCTGATCGTGATTAAATGAGTTGATCAAGCTTGCGTGCAAGTACGCAAGTTACGTCGAAGCGCACCCTGCAAGATATAGTCGATGAGATCTTATCGAGGCCAAGTGCGCCCTTTCACGAGCCAGCCACCCCAGCTCACGTTCACTGTCCCGCAAGCGGCAGTGCATGCCCGCCTAACGTGGCACGTGGTGCACTGCAGCGTCCCAGAGACTCTGCGCAGATGACAAACTTGATATCGCATTTTTGGAAGATATATATATATATATATATATATATATTTAGAAGCTCTTGGAGACATTGTTGCTACTATTTGCCTCAAGATCTAGATTCTGTTTGAGAAATGTAACCAAAGCACGCCTCTCACTGTGCGCGCTTTCGGCCCCAAACAGTGGTAAGGCTCCAGGCAGTGTGTGGATAGTACGCTTCATTTGCTATAGTGATGAAGAAACGTTCATCATTAATTCATTTCGATGGAGATGACCATGAAAACGGGAAAGTGCAGATGCGCCTCAACCTCAAAGTGTCATCTTAGCAGAAACTGCACGTCTGGGCTCAAGCAGATATAATGACCTCCAAAACGGCAACCACTACAGTCGCGTCCCAAGCAACGAATGAGAGTGATCTAGTTAGCAAAGAATAGGGCCTCAGTGCGCTTTCAGTGACTAGCAGGTAGAAGCAGGCTTATTGCAGACACAATATGGTAAGAAATGAAGTCGAACCACACCTTTATACAGCTCTCCCTCAGCAGCAAAGTGTTTAGCCCCATGCCCCTTCCAAGCCAGCACGGTACTGCGCCCTGGAAATTCTTTCGTCAGCTGTATCCCCGATCACATTACCTTTGGAGCATCTTCAAAAGGAGCTACCACGTCATCTCCCATGGCCTGGGCCCCCGTGATGTAGAATCCTCAGTCTATGAATGAGAATATAAAGCATCATTACAGCCGGAAAGTTGAGTATCTTCAAAGGAAAAAAGAAAAGAAATGAGCGAGTATAACAAAAGTGCTTTCACTGGGGCCTTGTGCTTCCTGACTTTTTCGTCATTGTTCGGGCACAGGTCCTGAAACATAGATCCGGTTCTGACCTCAGACGCATCCTCAGAACGATGAGGAACGATAAGGTCGACTGATGATGATGTTCTGCAACAAACAACAGTGTCAAGCCGCATTCGACGGTAAATCAAATGACATGAAAAGCAATGTTACGAATGACAACATATCTTTCGCAGGCGCCGAAGCAAGCGCGCAGTCGTCATTTCCGTGCTGGCCTTTCATTGATGGGTACAAGTATATGATGCATGATACTTGCAGAAGCTGTGAGTGAAGGCAAGGAGACAGACGGCCCAGCCCGTCTTTTAAAGCAATGGTGGCACGTAGGTGCCAAAAGAAATGGTCCTCCGCAATTATCCTCGAGATCAAACGACATCCGACTTTCATGGGTGGTTGGAGCTATCATTCGGGCGTAGATGTTTATTCACTAACTCCACATCTACGTCCGGACAGCACCTTCTATTACTTATGTAACGAGCTTAGATTCATGTGGAACTAGTTCCGATGGCTCAGATCTTCAGCACCCACTGTGGTGCGTCAAACCTTGTCAGCATCATGTGCCTTCCACAGCAGCCACGACACTAGTAACATCGACAGCAGAAACTAGTCACCACACCCACACCACCCAGGAAACCCAATCCCCACACTTTCTTCCACCCTTGGGTCGTAACGTCACACACCCGCTTGTCACCACGTCGCCAAAACCCGGGAATCCATTTCTTTCAAGATACCAGCACGAGCATTCTTCTCTTGCATTAGAAACCTATAAGACATTCCGCCTCGACCTCCCCCTTACGGAAAGGAGGAGAAAGGGACCGAGGCCTACCCGCCCTCGTGCATTCCACCATCCGAGCCTCACCCCCGCTGTACAACGCTCATCCCACAATTTCTTTTTCCCGGGGTATCAATTCGAAACCCACAACCCACCATTACCACCTTGCCCACCTGGCCACCCCCATTCGTCCTCCCCACCATGCTCAGCTCAGCTCAATATCCCTGCCACTGCCCACCATCTCCTGGACCACCCTCCCACTGCACATCGGCCTCCGGCCCCTCGCCCATCCAAGCCCCCTGGCCATCGTCGACCGCCATAGCCGCGGCCGACCACCCCATCTTCTCGAGCTCCCTGCGGAAGAAATCCTGCTCGCGGTCGAGCACGCCCCTCTCGGCGCCGAGGCGCTCGGGGTACCTCTTGAGGTTGAACCAGTGCGTCAGTGCCCTTAACGCCTGCTCGAGCGGCACGCTCTCGTCGACGTCGGCGTCGACGTCGCTGCCGGCCAGCCAGTCGTCGCGCAGCTCGGGGCGGCAGTGCAGGTAGACGGCCGTGATGACGCGCATGTTGCTCTGGCGCCACTTGCGGCCGCAATACGGCACCTGGTTCTTGAACAGCTTGAGCGTGTACAGGCGCAGCTCCGGCTGCGGGATCTTCAGCGCCTTGCGCAGGTACTGCGACGACTTGTACTGCACGAGCATCAAGTTGCGGTGCGCCTTTTCCTTGCACACCTTCTGCATGATGCGCACCAGGTTGATGTTGGTGAAGAAGTTGCGCCACGAGAACGACGTGATGGGCTCCAGCGGCAGCTGGTTGAGCGGCATGCCCAGCTCGTCGACTTCGGGTAGGCCGTTGTTGTTGTTGGGGCCACCACCGTTGTTGATGTTGATGTTGTTGTTTGGAGAGGACGACGCGGCGACGTCGCCGTGGGCTTCGTCAGCAAGGTCTTGGTGCTCATCGGCGAGCATGTCGTCAGAGTGGCGCCGCTTGATGGGTGGGGGTGCGGCCTCGTCGGGTTCGTCTTCAGCTTCCGCAGGTGGTGCTTCGGTGGTGGGGCCTGCTTCCTTGGCGCCTTCACGAGAGTGTGTGCGGCAGAAGGTGAAGAAGCTCAGGTCTTCTCTGTCACATCTGTAGTTGATGACCTTCTCGATCTCCTGCAACTGTAGCAGTTTGAGGGTCAGAGGGATGTAGTTGGAGTCCACCAACAACTGTGTCAAGTACTCCATCTTCAACACGTGAGACAGTTTGAACCATTTCAGGAGCAGGATGAGAATGCCGGATGCAGCTTTGTCTTGAATCTCCTCCATTCTCATCCTGTCCAAGTCCTCAAGCGGAATTTTTGAAATGTCGGGCAAAGTTCCGTTGAGACCACCATCAGGCTTGTTCATTGGGTTGCTGTTTTGGTTTTCCTGAAAGCCACCGCCGGACATGGCGTTGATGTTGCTGTTCTGCAGTGCAAGCGTTGCCAAGTGAGAAAGGAAGGTCCTGAGTAGGACAATCACTAATGATTGCAAGTGCGGAAGGACAGTCGCCTTTTCCAAATTAGCAACAATGAACCAATGCCGGGCCAGGAATACTTACGTAAAACTTCTCAACTTGATCAAGCTTGGCAGCGACCCGATCATCAACCTTCTCTTTTTCGAGCATGAGACCTTCAAGCTTGCTATTGAGGTCGAACGGATCGACATCATTGTCAGACCCTGTCCACCCACGCTCGTACTTCATAAACAGCACGCGCTCTTCCCATAGCTGCCTCATTGCCCGCGTGGCTCGCATCCTCTTGGCAAATAGTTCTGCAGCTTCGATGATGGATGCAGGGATGTCACTCCCTTCCCACTTGCGCCCGACGAGCATGTCTTGAAGGTCAGTTGAGCCCTTACCACCGAGGTTGTTGCTAGACGCGTCCAGGGGTGGATACAGGAAGGGGAACAATTGGTTGGTCTGGTAGTTCTGTTTCTTCCCTCCCTTGCCTCCAGGGCCAGCAGGTGACGGTGGGGGCGAGGGCGCTGGAGTTGCAATGTGAACAGGTTGATGTAAGATCGAAGTTCCGCTGCCCACAGTGGAGATGCCAGGGCCGAAGGAATTTGCTTCTGAGACCTTGCTAGGGTGGTTCTTCAAGGGCGGTAGGATGGAGTTGTTCTCGGGCTCGAGCGGGAAAAGAGGTTGTGGTGGGTTGTATGCCGGGTACTTGGAACTGATTTCTTGGCGGAAAACGTGATAGTCAAGCGGGGACGCCGTGATTATAGGCTGGCCGCGGTTGTCCGCAGTCTCTTCTTTTGGATCGCGGAAGGTCGATTTCAGCTCCTCGACTTCTTTGAGGCCGCCAAAGTTCACCAGCATGGCTTTCCAGGTTAGGAGAAGAATCTGTCGTATGTCAATGCAAGGTTTATACTGGCGCAGTGACTGGGTCTTACTTTGTGTAGCGGAGGACCGATTGAATCATCCCATCGTAAACTCGTGATAATCTCGATCATGAACACAACGACGTTCGGTTCTAAGTGAGCTGCGAAGGGGAGTCAATGGATGTGAAGAAGATGGCGTAGTTTGAAGAGGCGTACTAAGACTTTCGTAGAGACGCGAGGGCTGCTGCTCAGTGCGGGCAACTTCGTAGAACATGTGCATAAGGGTGAGGGAGCACCACAGCTCTCTCCTGTCGGAGTCTTTGTCCTCTTGCGGGGCGATCTCCTGCTCGACGACGTCGGTTGCACTTGGACCGTGTTAGTTGCAGGCGGAGGAAGAAGGCGGACATCAACTCACAATTCGCGTATACAGGCCGCACGGGCTACATGATAGATGGGTCGGATGCCGTCACACTCATGAATCATCTGAACTCCATTGCGAATCCAGTCTATTTGCACCTCTGACTTGACGTAACTTGAAGGCTTGCCGGCATCATTGGCCGGTGAAGATGGCGCCTGTTCTTCCTCGGCAGCAGACGTGCTCGTTTCGAGCCCAGCAGTCTCATGCCAGCAGCCCAGGGCAATATACACCAGAGCTTCCAGGCTCCGCAACCGCATTTCCTTGTTGTCGGTCTGCGCCAGGTTGGAAATCAATTTACGTGTGAGCTGGTCTCTCAGCGCGGGGTCGGCCTTGACCCAGTCCATCTCGCCCTGTTCATAGGCAGCCAGATTCGACAGCGTGCCATCCTCGAGAGCGACCCATTCCTCGACGAAAGATGCCTGGGCCTTCAGTAGCATTGCCTGCTCCTCGACGCTGTAGGAGAACCATTCTTCAATTTCGACCTCGAATGAAGCGGCGTCCTCGTATTCGAATGCGTAGGGAGTGGGCTCGACCTTGGGCATGTCGGTCACCAGCTTTTTCAGCTGCAGCAGCGACAGGGAATCGGTGGGCTGGTGGCCCGGGTCGAGGGGCGGGGCGGGGGGAGCAGGCGGCGGAAGGCGCTGCGGAGCGGGAGCAGACTTTTCGCGCTTGATGCCGGGTCGCTTGGGCAGGGCAACGCCGTCGGCGGCGGGCTGCGGCTTGAAGCCATCCAGGTTCTGCTGCTCGGGCGCGTCGGGCCCCGGTTTGACGGCTGTCTCTTCGAGTTGCGGGTCTGCGGCCGGATCCGGAGGTAGGGCCATCATGTCGGCCTCGTCGACACCGACAGGCACCTGAGGCGCATTGTCGGGCGCAGCCTCAGCTGGGTCGGAGACGGGAAGGTCGGCAGCAGACGGATCCATGGTGGTACAGTCGCGTTCGTGCGGGCGAGGGTAGTGAAGGCGGTCGCGAGACAGCCAGCGCGCTGCTGGGGCGCGGCTTAGGGCGGCATGTGGACGGCACGGCGGGATTGGCTAGGCGGGAGAGGGGCAGGGCGGGCGCGCAATCGGGCGTGCCTGTTCGCGCCGGTGTGGGAGGTGTTTGTGGTGGTGGGTGCTGCTGTCCGACGTGGGACACCTCGAGCAGCTCGCGACTGACGCAGGCGCCAGGCGACGAGGCACAGGGCCATGACTCGCTTCGCCGCCCGCGCCGACCGACTACACCTCACCTCCATCTCTTCGGACCCCACGCCGACCGCAGACTTCTTCTCGGCTATCGCCGCCGTCAGGACGGCCAGTTTGCCCCTGTGCCCCTCTCACGCTCGACAATGGTTGCCTGCTTGGACCAAGGCCGAGCCCCCTCCGTCCAGAGCGCGCCTTGCTGACATCGCATGAGTGGTGCAGAGCTCTGGCATGCGTTGTTCCTGAGGTGCTTGGGCGGCGTCGTCATTGGTGATACCGTCGACGGGGCGCCCACAGACGTGCTCAGGGCTGTTGGTCGATGTCATGGTGCCCGGGATGCTGTCAGACAGCGAGAAGAACGTTGCACCGCCCCGAATCCTTGGGCCGCACGCCCACTAGTACCCACCCGCTCGCCCAAATCTCCTTGCGCGGATCGCAGTCGTGGCTGATGGGAGCGGCAAGTGGCTGTTCGGATCCTTCGCCAGCAGCATTGACAGCGCCTGCCTGAGCTTGACCGCGGCTGAGGCGCCTGTGGTTCTCGTGCAGGACATGCCTGCAGAATTGCATGCGGTGCGTCGACTCGGCGCAAACTTCGGCATGATGCGCGCTCGTGCAAAAGGAGCCACTTTCCGGGAGGCCTGTCCCGATTCCTAGATCGCCCGCTGCCACCGCCTGCTTACCTGGCTCAGCCTTGCCGGCGATCAGCGGGGCGTCTCGTCGTTGGTGGGAGCTTAGCTAAGTTCGACTCGGCCTGCACCTGCTCACGGGATCCTCTACCATCTTCTCTCCCCGCGTGCTGCTCAGGCACATGGCGGCGTGGCGCCCCAGCCCTTGCCGTCACCCGCTCTCGTCGACCAACATGCATACACCGCCTCCAGCAAGCTTGACTCCATGTCGTGCCGTGGCGAGCATCCCTGAGACAGCCAAGCATTGCAGCAACAGCAGCCGAGCCAATATCAGTGGGGACCCGCCGCTCAAGTAAGACCTTGTTGGCCCACTGCGGCCTCAGCCAAACACCTTGCTCGCTTGCTCGGCAGTGCTACGGAGGATGGCATGGCCGTCACTGCCACATGGCCCTGCCCTGGAGGATGCTGCTTGGCCTCGGCCGCGGTGCAGACTCCTCCACCGCCCAGGTCACCGCGCCGAGTCCGCTTCCATCCCTAGGCCGGTCAAGAGGGTCACAATGCTCAATTTCCATCTTCTTGGCGCCCCGTGATCTATTTTGGTGTTCAGTTGGCCTCTTGCACGCTGACCTCTCCACCGCTCGTAAGCGGCGCAACTGGATGCATTCTGCATGCACTCTCTCTTTGTCAAAGTACTTATAAGCTCCTGCTGTCCTCCGTCAATGTCCCTCATTCCACAAGCCCTTCGCATCGGCCTGGACTCCCTTGCTCGCAGAGTATATATCACTTCCCTTCTTGTATTTTCTCGCACATACGTCCAAGATGCTGCCTTCCCTTTCCGCCCTCGGTGCAGCCGCACTGCTGTCGATAGCCTCTCTTGTCAGTGGACTTCCAGTTGAGAAGCGTGCTGTAGCCGGTCCCGTCATCGGCTCGAACTTTCCCGACCCTTCGATCATCCGTGTCGGCAGCACCTGGTACTCGTTCGCCACGAACAACAACGACGGTTCTGGCGCTACTCATGTGCAAATTGCTAAATCCTCCGACTTCAACTCCTGGACATTATTGGGCAAGGATGCTCTTCCTAACTTGCCTGGCTGGGTTTACGCCGCAAACCCCGCCGTTTGGGCCCCCGATGTCATCCAGAATGTATGCACTCTCACCTCATCCCTGCTTCCCAATTAGGAAATGCTGCTGACACGATGCTCGTTTAGGATGCTGGCAAGTTCGTGATGTACTTCGCTGCCTCGCGCAACGCCAATTTCCACTGCACTGGTGTCGCCACCTCGGACAACATTGAGGGTCCTTACACCGCTCAGTCCGACCCCTGGGTCTGCCCGCTCGACCAGGGCGGCGCTATTGATGCCTCTGGTTTCCTTGACTCTGATGGCTCCCGTTACGTTACCTACAAGATTGACGTGAGTTCCTGACAATCTTACTTTCAGCCTCAATTCTTTGCCTCTCCAATCAGGACTCATGCTGACCTGGCTGTGCAACAGGGCAACGCTCTTGGCAATGGTGGAGTTTGTGGCAACACTAACCCTCCAATTCACTCGACGCCCATCATGCAACAGAAGGTCGCCGGAAACGGCATCGACAAGATCGGCAGCCCCTACCAAGTTCTCGACCGTTCTGACGCCGACGGCCCGCTCGTTGAGGCTCCCAGCATCGCGAAGCTGCCCGATGGCCGGTACGTGATGTTCTTCAGCTCGAACTGCTTCTATTCGATCAACTACGACGTGACGTACGCCATCGCAGACAGTAAGTGTTCCAATATCAAATTTCGGCGAGACGCACGAAATTATGTATACTAACGCGTGACACCAACAGAGGTTTCCGGCCCGTACACCAAATACGGCCCGCTCTTCGTCTCTCAGGGAAAGCACGGCTTCTGGTCGCCTGGTGGCGCCAGCATCGCCGGTGATGCCACCCACCTTGTCTTCCACTCGTACAACCCGGGCGGTTCCTCCACCCGCGCCATGTACACCGCAACCCTGAAGTGGGACGGCAACTTCGCCAACGCCGAAGCCTAAGGGGCGAGCGGTGCGAGGACGAGGACGAGAAGCACGAGGACGCAGTCACGAATTTCCTTTTCCGGCATCATTTTACTTTGGTTTTCCCCACGTTCACGGTCAGATGACCGCGAAGGAGCCGTAACATGCGCGCATGCTACGGTCCTTCTTCGATCCGGCGCGATGTCTCGCATTCTTCGGCCTATTACCGCGCTTCGGCCCCAAAAGAACGACTCCAGAACAAAAGTCCCCACTCTTTTTCTTCCCTGGCTGACCGGGGGGAGAGGGAGAAGTGACTTTTCTTCGAAGCGGGGTCGGGATTTGGCTTTCTTACCGCTTTCGGAGCCTTATGCGGGGGAGGAACCCTTTTCCGCAAAGGTCGCGCATACGCTGCAATCCTTCCGCTGTTGCAGCATGCTGCTCAGCAATAGGGCTCGCAGCGCTGACGAAATGACGGCATGGCGCATTTCTCTTTTTCTCCTTTCCGCTCTTACCTTTCCAGCATTTTCTCAAATGAGCGAGGAGCATTATTGTTTTCTGATCCTTCTTGCATGGGTTGGGGAGGGTTTGCATGTGAGGGACGGTTGTTGGGGGATCTTCTCTTGGCACTATACCTTTTCTTCATTCTTATTCGGACGTCTCGGGTTTGCGAGGCTTCAGTGGGTTTTATTCTTCGAGCGGCACGGCGATGCTGATACCCCCTTATTTGCTTTAAACTTTTTTTCCTATTGATGACCGCGGTACGGAAGATACCCGACGACAGTCGCTTGAGCATACATACTTGTCTGTAGTTTCTAGTGTTTTACATTTTGCGATCTCTCCGACCCTGTCCTGCAGGGTTGAGGGGATTGCGATGAAGAATTCATACGAGACGTATTTTTTATTCGATCTGGACCGCAATGGCCGATGCTTAGTGAGGATGTGTAACTGCCGGTGGTTTCGCGCCGATCAGGCGGGGGATGCGCTGTAGTTAATCCTTTCGCTCGGGTTTGAGTTTATCTCAGTATCACGTCTTCGCCTCGACTTGCTTTTTTGCTCACTGCTCGCCTTCGGTTCCTGTTGAGGAATTGCCGGTGCCGATCGCCGTTGGGCCTTTGAAAAAATCAAGGCGGAAGTACGATGATGTCGCACACTTTTTTGTGAATGATTTTCCTTCCGATATACTACGCTGCTGTGCGATGCTGCTGCCTGCCTCTCACTCGCACGCTGAACAAATGACGGGTCGCCACGAGCCAGCGGCCGGAGGGTGTGGACAAACTACACAGCTGCTACTCAAAACAGACAACTCGCCGAAAACGCCACCAGAAGGGCAGAATTTCGAACAACACAGAGACAGAGAGAAAGAGTTGGGCTTTTCTCTTTGGCCGCGTGATCGACGTGGTCGATTCGTTCCAGCCCTACCACAACGCCTCACTCACTCACCTACTCCCCAACCCCTGCACGAGACCCGAGTTTATCCCGGCAAAGACGTAGAGAAATAAATTAGAAGGATTGCGCGCGCTGAGCTGTCCGACGGAGCAAATCAGATGATGATGTGAGGGGCGTGTGGACGGGGTTACATTGTGTTAGCCTTATCCCCGGCCCCCCATGTCCTCCCATGCGCCACCGCTAATGGCGCAATATACCCAGCGCTTTAAGCTTGAAATGAATCGTGAAGTGCGCGCACGGTTGTAGTTTGTGTGCGGTGCGGGGAGGGGAGCGCGTGCGGCGGCGGGGTGGCGCGAAAGTCTCTAAGCTATATGCTTATCTCGTTAGCTTCGACGCCCCCCCGCGGCCGCCTGACCGGCGGGGTCTTGTTTGCCTGAGTTGCGCGCCTGATGGAGAGAGCCCAACGGAAAGAAAGTGGTGTTTCTGGTCGGATGAGGGGACGGCCTTGCGGTGCGTGGGCCGTGAAAAAGCAAAAGTAGCTGCATAACCCGAAAGGAACATTATTACACAGAGATGCATTCACTGAGAGGCATGACGTCTTGTTTGCTTCTGCTTGTCCCACCACACTGTTCGGCAGTGTCTTATTGGCTCTTCCCTGTCGCCACCGATCTCACATGCGACAGAAGAAAAAGGGTCTTGGATTAGATTAACGAAAGGCACATGGCTGTAGTCAGTCAGCACCTCAACGCACACATCACGCTCCGCAACCCCATAGCGCCAAGCTATGCTTTTTTGCACACCGTCCGAACGTCGATGCCGACAACGGAGCTGCCTTCAGCCCAGATTACTACCAAAAATCGTGCCCGGGAAAGAACTTCTCTCCAAGGCGGTCTGGCACAGCCGCATGCTACATCAAAAAAGGCCGGGCCAGTTCTAGTTCTGCCCCGGTGCCCAAAGGTACCGTTACAACGAACGTAGGGACAAGCAAGCGCTCTAGCGCGTGGCGCTCCCCCCATGGGGGACCCGCCGCTTAGTACCAAGTACCCAGAGGAACCACGCCGTCCCAGTGGTAGTGGGGAGGGAGGAGGCGTCACCGGTCAGCTGTGGTTCCTTTCTCGGCCACTAGTTGCTAGTCCACCCGGCGCCTTTAGCACGTACAACAGATTGCGCCCACGTGTGTGCGTGATATGTATGTACCCTCGTGATCCCGTTTTTGGCGCGGGCCGATGCGGATGAGCCGCCGGCGCTGGGGTCACTCCCGACGGTCGCCGCTCGTCGACGCCGCCTCCGGCACCGACGCGGTGCTTTTATTCCCGGTTCCACGCTTTTTTTTTTGTCAATTATCTGGTTCCGAGAGATCGTAGCGTCAGGGACTTTGGAAAAAAAAATTTCTCTCTCTCTCTGCGATCATGCTTCCTCCGAGGCCAGAGAATGACCGGGGCCACTATCCTGACAGTGTGTATCTTGCCATGTAGTCACGTAGCTGATTCTTCTATCTTATCTAATTAACAGTAGAAGCATGTGAAAAACTAGCGGAGTCGGCCCGCACAGCACTACTTATCAAGCCTACCGAATATCAAATACTTGGCACTACCATTCCGGCCGAAGGGAAAAAGGAAGGGAAGAAAGATGTCGATTTCATGGAAGAGGGAATGGAGAACTGATTTTGCTGATGAATTTTTGTGCCACGATTTGCCCCATCCTCGCTCAACAAGAGCCGCTAAGCGTTTTATCTCCCCGACGCATTCCAAAAAACACACCAAAGTCTCATACAGAGGGCATCGCAGCCGAAGGCTAGCGTGTGTTTTTCTTTCACTCAGTTCATGGAATCGAGGCTATCATCCGGATGTAATTGAGGCATTTACAGTTATATATTCGCGACTGGGCGGTAGCTTCCACTACCTATAAATGTTGTTCCTCGTGGTTAAAAAAAAAGGTGGAAGTATTATCTCATGATCTGGAGTCTGTAATTCTTTGCGCTAGCATTCGGCTGCAATATCCCCCTTCTGTATAACGTAGCGATCCATCTCAATGTAGCCTCATCTCTCACTCTGGCTGTTGGAATGTGAAATGGATTGTTTCACTAAATTGGTGTGCCCTTGATTGCGTATTTTCACGTGCTAACCTGGTAGTGAATGGAGTCTACCGTCATCCTTTTGGCAATATGTCACAGCACTGAAGAGCTTGCACGATGAGTGGAGAGGAAGAACTCACCATGAAAACAAGGGGAAACCTACTAAAGTGATGAAACATAATTTGTTGGCTGCGAAGTGTTGAAAATGCCCTAAGCAGTGAGGCAGTGCGGGCCTGTTAATTCGTCCAGCTGGTCATCGGTGTGTCTTATCATTCATTGTCTCTGATTTGATTATGCTGAGAAGTTTGACTTGGAAAGAGAGAGTCTGGGTAACACTGAAAAACGTAAGTGCCAAGTCAGGCGCCAACATATGTCTCTGCGGAAGGCAAGAGGCGCGAGTGGTCGTAGTGGTCGTTGAGACAATTCCATGATATTCCAGCCACCTGTTGCTTCATGTGTCAAGTCTATGGCTGGTTCGATACTCGAGTGGAAGTGAAACTCACTTGGCCTCCACATTGCAGTAAGTTATGTTGCGTTCCGCCCACTCCGTACAAGCCGCAGTGCAAGTATTCGATGTTTGTTGTGAACTCTTGATCCTTTTTCTGCATCACGACTATGGTCAGAATATTCATTGGTTCAATGTTTTCGCATGGAGAACCTCTCTGGGTGCGATTCGCTGGCAAGTGCAGACGCCGCTGTCGGCGCAGGATCGGCTGATAATGGTAACTGTCCCACCGACCTTGTTGTACACAAGTTCACTGAACAATATTACAATTCTGAAAGGTCGATTCTCCTTGTTGAGGTCCAGCGGTGCGACATCAAGCGGGAACTTCCTGACTCTATTGAACGTCATGAAATATTTTCCTGTCCATGCCTTCTCTCCTTCATAACGCACCTCTATTTGAGCAACTTATCAAAGAGCCATTTCAGGTAGTGAAAGCCTTCGGGAGGGACCGTTCTGTTGTCACTGGAAGCTATCATTTCGGAGATTGACTCCACTTTTTGAAATTGCGTTGGAGCGCGCATAGCATATGGGGAAAACTCCATTCAGATTGAGTGTTCTCAATTCCGAAGTTTTTTTTGTCAAACCTCTTTGCTCCTTATCGTTGCTGCCAGTTACAATTGCCGTGTTCGTTTCATTTTCTCTCAACACCAAGGCGCAATCCTTGTTCTCTCACGATATCTACGTCACTCACTCATACATCTGATATGACATCATAAGCAGCACTTGATGTATATAAGCAGGTAGTTTTACTCTCTTTCGAGGAGCAGCAGTGCTCGATTCAATTCTCTTGCACTGTTCAGCATCTTTAAACTGAAATCTTTTGAAGAAGATGTGGAGGATGATCCATAGAATACCTACGAGTAGCGTAGAATATAAAATACACTACCAGTGCCCGAATAACTAGCAAAGATCGAACAGGCTAGCATATAACAGGTAGAAGTGAAGCGAATATCATGTCGTCCACCCAACGTTTAGTCACTTTTGTTTCAATAAACCTGTGCCATCCCGTATGCTTTTCGAACCTTATTTTACCAACTTCATACATTCCCCTGTCCTACTTTATGTAGAACTACATTTCTGCGTGTATTCATCAAGTCAGCCCGCAATGTAACAGCTTGAAAGCTAGCACTTTAAATGTTATACAAAGTGCTGACATGTAGGAGCGCTTAGTAGGATTAGTTAAACAGTACAGAGCTATACATAAATACGTTATTGAAGATTTGCTCTGACTAGGGGTCATCTATATTCTACTATCAATAAAGAGAACTAAATGATCTTAAGCTACGGAAATTTACCTAAAACATAGGTTATAAGGCATTCTTCAAACTTAAGAGCCAGTCCGCAGAATTGCACGTACACTTAAGTGAAAGGCGAGACAACCTGACCCAGCAAGCTGGATGTAGCGCCAATGTTAAATTTCAGGGATTTAGTATGCCGCATACGCATTACAAGTAACTCTGAAGTCACTATATGTAAGTATGTATCAAGATCATATACTCAAACTTGTCGAAATCTTGAAGGAGACCGGCTTGCGTCAGGCAAAAAAGAAAAAAGAAAAGAGGTCCACTACTACACATCGGAAAGTCACTTAAAGCGCGGTAAGTTATTTATGACAATACCGCTTACGGCTTGTCATCTTCACTTGTTCGATTTTAGGGTGCGATGGAAGATAACAAGTATACACCAGCACCTCGAGCTGCAGGGAAGGAACAAAAGGCCAAGAGTCACAATTTGGAGTAGGCAAAGTATAGTCCAAAGACAACAGCGCATATACATGACGTGGCCTGGCTTGCGCTATGCCATCAAACAGAGCGGAAAAAGCCAGACGTCCGGTAATGTCCGAGCCGGAAGTTAGGAATGTTCATGTATGTACATACATAACAGACAGGAATTCAAAAGAATGCGGGAGGCTCTCATTGAATTCCGACCGAATCAAACATAGACTGTCGGATCATCAGGAAAGGGAGGAATCGAATTCTCTGGTCCGGCGTACGCTTGTGGCAATCGGAGATCGGAACGGTTGAACGCCAGCACTACATGAACGTTAGCCCGTAGCAGCATCGATGCAGTGCTATATGCATACGTAGTCGAACCAGTCGTATCAAGATGTGAAGACGAGGATATTCACAGAGATCATGTGGCATCACTATGCAAGACATCCGCCAGGAACCCCCGAGAAATTGGAACGTGAAGACCTGGACAAGGCACGAAGATTACGAGTGTCGTCTCACCGAAAAAAAAAAGGAAAAGAGACAAGAGAATCCGAAAGTGAGGCTTGCGCCCAAGTGACTCGGGACATACGTGAGGGCAAATAGTTGTGCGGCCTCCAAGGCTGACTGGCTGTGTGGGAAGGCAGACGGGAAGTTTCAGGTGTAACATGTAGAGAGACACGGCGTGATGCAACGACGCGTGTGCTGCCTCTTTACCTACATGCCTTTTATCCATGTAAACCTCAGCGCGCGTAGATCAAATTGTCAGCAACGACTTGTGCTCGAGATTCTCGAGGTAGATCTGTATCTCAAAGATGACAGTACAGGTGTGTTCCCCTCCTACAACTTTTTTTCAGAGGCTTTGGACCAGGTACGCGGATCATTCCGGGACTGACGCGTTCGATAAAGGGGCGAGACCTGCGAACCGGAGAGGCTGATGATCTTGTGAGCGCTAACTATCACATGATGACGGTTTTCGTACATGCATTCGAGACATCATCCAGTGGAGTTGGAGGAAGAAAAAGAAGTAACTTTGATTGTTTTTGCAAGCAAAGCATTGGTTGGGTGACCCGGAGATGTCTCGGATAGATGTGCGCAGCTGCAAAATTGAGTTGCAGGTTCAAGGATTGGCGGAACATACACCGGGACTCCACTGTGGCTTGTTGCAGTTGTAATGTCAGTCAAGTTGGAAATTCAGAAAAATAATGAAAGGTCAGAGGGACTGAGCGTGGATATTTGGGACAAGGTTAAAGATAGCCAAATCATGAACTGCTAAGTAGTGCGATAGAAGTACATGAGAGAAGTCTAAGACTCAGGCAGCCACCCAAAGTCCCTCATGGATTAGCTAGTAGGAAAGACTCTCATGTATGTGCAAAGAAGTTCAGACCCTCCACCGCCAGTAACTCCGAAGACGATTCCTCCATAACCATAAAACCCGAGCAGAAATACACCGTAGAAAATAGTCACAAAGCGTTTCAGAGTTTCGCGACTGAAAGTTGTGCAGAAGTAAAAATGTCAGGATCCCTACATGGGGCTTGGTAAAGAAAGGGAGAGAATCCAGGAAAACAGTCATGAGAAGGTCGTTCATGCCGTCATTCCAACAGCGAGAGATGTGGAAGGCTGCTTGGGGAGAGCAAGGCCGTAGGTGAGCATATCTCCTTTGTTCGAGTGCCGTCTATCTTCTTGAGGCACGTATAGCAGCAATCGTCTCAACTGTCGCCGTTCTGATCCGCCTTATCGCCCTGGTTCTGGTACTCCTCCGGTACGATGCCGGCGTTCTGGCAGGCCTTCTTCCATATCTCGGCTTCGGCCCAGGCACGCTGGCATTCTGCCTTGAACTTATCACAGCTAGCACTGAGCTCTGTGATGGCCTGCTCCGTCAGAAGTTTCTCCAGCGTCCACTTCTCGATGTTTTGAGATTCGTTCTCCTTGAGCTGTGTGATAAACTGAACGGCGCGCTGAAGGATGGAGCCCTTGTTCTTTTCACAACCGGGGACAATCTTGGCTAGTTCATTGATACCTTCGTTTATCGTCTCACGGCGGCGCCTCTCCACTGTGATGTGTTAGCTGAAAGCCATGTCAATAGCGTACTCGCCCACGAACCTTCTTTGTGGTTGTCCCTGCGAATCTTGTGCCACTCCTCGGAGCCTACTGCCGGCTTCTGGTTGACCTGGCTCGGCGGGGACTCGTTGCCTTGACCACCCTGAGTATTCGATTTGTTTAGAGCATCCAAGCCGTAATCAGTCATTCCGTGGGATGCCTGATGCATGTTGTGATCGCCCATGCCGAAAGAGTTCCCAAGGGTCCTATCACCCTCACTCCCGGCTCCCTGGTTCTGGAAAGATAGTTCAGTAGCCTGCGGGACCGTCATCTGGAAATGATGAGACAAGGCAGCAGCAGCTGTGTCGCTGGCGTTGGTGGGATTCCCACTGCCGTTCTGGTGCAGGCCGTGGTCGTTTGTGTGCTGTGCCAGCTGGCTGAAATCGATGTCAGTGTTGGTGTGCTGGTGCATATCGTCATCGCCCGTTCCAGTGCCATGATGGCCAGTGAGAAAAGCAGTGCTCGACTGGTCGTTCACTCCAGTATTGTTTGCCGAGCCTGGTGATACACGTTGGAAAGACGAAGTGCGGGTGGCATCGGTAGGGGCAGGTCTGCCGCTGGTAGGACCCTGGTCGAGGGAACTACGCTTCCTCTTGTTGTTCTGCATCGAAGTCGTGTCCGGAACCTCTGGCTTGGCCTCGGCTTCAGGGTAGGTGGCGACGTCGGTCATGCTGGTGCTGTTCGTTTAGATACTTTTGGGTTAACGTTGGTATCTACCGTCAGCGAAGCTGTCGGCAGCAGTTCAAAGCACAAGCTGCACGATAACGCGTCGTACGCAAAGCGCAGTGGCAGTTATAAGCTGATGCTGCGGCGGTGGCACAGGGACGGTATGCAGGCAACCGACGCGGAACAGCTGGATAGGTTATTGAGGCTGGATCCTGTGCCGCGTGCTCTTGCCTAAGGTAAGGCGTTTTTGGAAGCACAGGCGCTTGTTCGCAGGTGCAAAGCCCGGGGGCACAGGGTTGTTGGAGGCTGAGCTATAAACAAGGGCTTTGCGGCGGAGGGTGACGACTGTTCGACCGTGGGGCTCCGCAAGAGGAATCAAGCGAGAGCACAGAGCTCGAAGGGGAAGAAGGGCACTATTAGAGGCCTGGCGAGTGTTGAATGTCAGCACGTGTCCTACAGCAAAGAGTCCAGTACGACGTCAAGGCAGACGGGCGTCCGATTGGCGCAGGTGGATTGCTTCGTCGTTGTGGGACCAAGCTGTCAATTGCTTGAAGAGCAGCTGTGCCATGGCCCCTGCCACTCACACGGCAGGCCCGCTGCCGCCGGCGTGCATCCGCGCGCGAGGGCAGCTCGCTGGAGGCGGGCGGACGCGCCGTGGTGGTTGCGAGGAATGCGCGTCGAGCTTCGCGGCCGCGGGCAGCAACATGGCTCGAACGGCGGGGCGGGTGGCGGGCACAGAGCGGCAGGCGACGACAGCTGCGGCAGGCGGCGGGCTCGGAGGGCGCGACCAGGAAAGCTCCAAGGCCGTGTCGACGAGATGGAGACTTACCCGCTTTGATGTTTCGTGAGGCCGCTGACTAACGGCAGCCTTGGTCCGTCCAGCAAGAGACCGTGATCGCAACGCGTTCGAGGCGACGACGGGCGGGAAAACGGAGCGGAGAGCGCGGACGGCGGGCGGCGAGGGTGCGAGAGGCGAGCTGGCGTAGAGTCGAAATGCTGCGTCTTCAACGAGCAGCCCTTCGATGGTATTCGAGTATGCTGCGGATAGGAAATTGTCACCTGACAAAGTTGATGAGAAAGCGCGTGATCTGGGGCGACGGCGCTTTAACTGTCGTGGGCGGTAGGACGAGCTAAGAGTGGCCGGGCGGGGCGCGGAGCGAACCCTTGCAACTTGGGAGGGTGCCGGGACGTATCGGCGCCGGGCGGGTCGGGAACGCGCCTACCTACGCAAGCGTCAGGACGGCAGAACGATCGAGCGCTCGAGATATCTGGCGGCGACGCACCTGCCAGTTATGCGCGGCCTCAGCGAGGGCTCACGCGGGCGCGGCGGCGCATGGCCGAGGCAAGCAAGAGCGGCGCCCGCGCCAACCACCCGCGTCGCGATGCATTGTCTGCCCGCCTCAGCATTGCGAGCCCCCCCAGCGCAAAGATTACTGCTCTCATCTGCACTGCAAATGCACCTGTGGTCTCGTGGCCGCTCGATACCGCCATTCCTCGCCCTGGCCTGCTGGATACCACCTCCGTGTTCCACTTCGCACCACACCTCGACGTAGCTAGTCCCAGAACGGCACGCAGCACCTTCACGTGCCGCTTTCGCGCGTCGCGATTGTCGCCCGCCCCGGCCTGTGACTGGCGGGACCCATGGCTGCTCTCCTCAGCGAACAACACCGGGGCCAGCCACAGAGGCTGCCGTCCATGGTGCTCGCCAGGTTTCATTCCCAAAGCGCTCCCGCCTCCCTCGCAGCCCCCCACACCCTGCAGCCGTGCCGTGTCTGGGGCGCGCGACTGCCCGGAAAAACTGTTGTTCCCCTGCTTCGACGCGACAACGTCTGACTGCTGCGCTAACAACCTCGAATCTTGGTGTCTGCAAATCCGCCCGAAACCCACGTGTAAGCGGGCCAAGAACCAGACCCAAGCCGAGTCATGCTGCCAGCCGGTTTCGTGACGCGGCCCGGTCGCCATGGACTGGGAGCCTGCATAAAAGGCCCGCCTGTCGCCGTCACAAGGTCTCCCTGGTGCTCTCGTATATATCGTCCGGGTCTCGAATGAGACGAGCGGCTCCTGGCATGGGGGCCTACCCGACGCCGTACTATTGCCCAATACGGCTCGGCGCGCTTCTTCACTTTCCTCGCAAATCCAAGCAGGTGTGTGGGTGATCTTTGCTATTCGCCAATCACGGCTCTTATCTTGAGATCCGAGTCACAGCTACTATGGGTTGCTGAAGATGATGTCGCGCCGATGGCACTGCACTCCCTGCACGGGAAGCTGAAGCAGACATCCGAATATAGGTCTAGGGGTTTTGAAATTATACAAAAGCATTAGACGTGGACCACAACTACCCACAGAAGTAGGTGGGTACAACATCTTTGCTGAGACAGGTTTGAGTGAATCGAATTCTTTTGCCACCTATTGGAGATCAAGACTAGGCAACCGTCGCCACCCTGCAACCCTCTCTTCAGTCTAATCTACGCCCTATCTTCTGCCACGCCGGCTGGACCTCCGACAGGAACGCCGGCCCCACGGGTGTCCGGTAAGTGGGTCCCCTATGAAACCAGACGTCATCTGCTGCTGTATCAGGTTGCGTTGGGTTTATGAGTATCTCACCTAGGCAAAAACAGGTAGGTGTCTACAAGCTGAAAAACATTGTCCTGTGCAAATGCTCTGCGATGACTTTCCCCTTGGTCTTTGGCAGCCAGTCGCGTTTGTCAAATGGAACAATACCAGCTACGCTCGCTCATATTGCGTTGAAAGATGACGGCCCCGGTCCGGTACCCATGCTTACTGTTCCGATCCGATAGTCAACGACCCGTACAGTCCCCTCTCGCAGAAAAACTCCACATTCTCATCTGCACGATAGCTTCAACTACTCATGACATGAGCAAAACCCAAATCTATGCTAGCCATCGGATGCGAAAGGGGACTTTAAGAAATACTTCCACTCGATTGCATTGGTTTAATGAGTGATGGACATGGCTTCTGGGTAGTAGCTCCGTATGGCAGTGGCCAAATTCGGAAGCGACGACCCTCAGGCGCAGTCAGCGTCCAGATCTGCTCGACAGCCGCCCAGCAATCGTCTTGCTCTCGTACTGCCATCCTTCTTCCTTCACTACAGTCAATCATCCTCGGCATACCTAGGCGAACCCGCACTTACTGGATAGTCGTCAGCATGCGCTTCATTCATCGCCTCTTGGCGCTTCTCATTACCTTAGCTCAAGCCTTCCCATCCGCTACGGGTGAGACTTTCACACCGCCGGTCGCAGCTCCTCCCGTCCTCCGCGGTGTCAATCTCGGCGGCTGGCTCGTTCTCGAGCCGTTTCTCACCCCGGAACTTTTCAACGGCACAAACGCGGTCGATCAATGGGGGTTTGATAGCCATGCCGGATCCGAAGAGGCTCTTCGTCAGCACTGGGACACCTACTGCACCGAGGACGATATCAAGAAGCTCGCTTCTTACGGAATCAATGCGTGCGTTGCAACATTTCCCCATCTTGCCCGGCAAACTGCTACGCTGATTGCCTTCAAGGATCCGCATCGGCATCGGCTTTTGGGCTTACGATAACGCTGGTACCCCATACCTTTCCGGCGCTGACACCTATTTAAACAAGGCTATCCAATGGGCGAAGAACTCTAGGCTCGTGGTGGTGATTGAGCTCCATGGAGCTCCAGGGTCACAAAATGGAGAGGTCAACTCAGGCCGCTTGGGATCGGTTGAGGTAGGTCTGATGACGGACCTTTGCTTGAAAAACGCTATTCATATTCACTTGCAGTGGCAGACCGGCGATGGGAACCTCAACCGCACCACCAAAGTCCTGACCACCATAGCGCAGAAGTACGCAACGAAAGAGCTTGCGAACACAGTGGTCGCAGTTGAGCTCATCAATGAGCCTACAAACAATCCGCCGAATACTCTTCAGACTACAAAGGACTGGGCGAAGACTACTTACGAGGCTGTCCGCAACGCAGCAAGCAACAAAGATTTGCGCATTGCCACACATGATCAGTGGACCACCCCCAAGTCTTGGCTTGACGTTCACGAAGTCCTTAATGGCAAAGATCCCAACTCTTTTGTACTCGATGTCCATCAATATCAAATCTTCACCAAAGAGGACAAGAACCTCGACCAGGCCGGTCATATCCAGAAGGTCTGTAGGTTTGCCTCCGAGCAGCTTGCGCTCGCGAAGAGCAACGGCCTGCCTATCCATGTCGGAGAGTTTAGCGGTAACACCTTCATCTGCGTCAACCCGGATGGGACTACTATTGCCGATCCTGCAGGGACTGGCAAAGCCTGCAAAGTCGATGGCTGCCAATGTGAGACCGACGGAGGCATAAAGCTCGACGAATGGGGCGATGCGCTCACACAGCAGGTCCGTCGCTACATCGAGGCTCAGCTATACGTGTATGAAGAGTATGCTGGAGGATGGTTCTTTTGGAACTTCAAAGGCCCCGGGTCCTGGGGGTTTCTTGAAGGCGTTGCAAAGGTAAGGAGCTCTGTTCGAGTCACGGTCCAGGATGCGTATTGATTTGGCCAAGGGCTTCATCCCTATCCCGCTCACGGAGAGGCGCTATCCGAACCCATGCTCCTAGAAACGGTCAGACTCAACTACACGGCCTGTTTGGGGCACGAACTGTCCCGGGCAATTCGTAGGGGCAGTTGGCTGGAGGAGCGGGGTGACAAAGTGGTCAGTGCACTCGACAACGCACAAGACGATTCCATCCATTGAGACCGTCCACAGCTTCAGTCGGGAGATTATGTAAATAAAGGTAGAAATAGGCGTGTCAAAGACCATGTGATTTTGCGCTCTGTACCAGAGACGTAATGTAGGCGGCCCGTATCCCCTGGCGGGCTCCATCAAGCTCCACATCATGTCGGTTTACTCAGCGGTCCGCGTCCGAGGTCAAAGCGGCGGTCCGGTGAGGGGAAATGCTCGATGCGGACGGTGCATCTTCTCCTTCAACTCAGACATTGAGACGTGTAGACAAAGTCTTGCTCCTAGACACACATGCGTGCATGGTGTCACATGGCCAAGGAAACGGTTCGGAAAGAGACAAGGGACCAGTGAGGGCAAGCTGGAGGGACGGGACAAAATCCGCCTCGCTGCCTTCGCGGGACGAGGCGCACGGACCCGCGATGACGGTGTCGGCCGTGGGCTTGGCACCGCGCGCACAGATAATCCGATGTTTTGGCGCTGCGCTCTCTCGGGCACATTGGAGCTTTGCTTCCACACCTTGAGCCTTGTTGAGCATCTACCTGCCACCTCGTTCGCAACCTCCGTCTGCCTCGTTGGCGCAATCATCGTCCCTTCCCTCCACGCATACCACCTTATATCCCAAACTCTCAACGCACACAGCTATCCTACCAGCATGTCGACTGGTAACATCTCGAACCCGCCCAGCTCAGCTCCGGCCGAGTCCAAGAGCGCGCGTAAGAAGAAGGCCAAGGCTGAGGCTGCCGCCGCTGCCGCAGCTGCTGCTGCGCCCGCTACTCCTACCAGGGATGACCAGACCCCCGCTGAGGGTAGCGTCAACGGCGCCGAGGACACAGAGCACCCGTACATCAAGGAGCTCCAGAAGTACGTGAAGGAGCAAACACGCCAGCCCAACTCGCCCAATTGCAGTTATGTACTGATTGAATCACCATAGGAGGCTTCGCAGCGTCAACAAGAAGCTCGTAAGTGACCTCACGCGACCGCCTGTCAAGGTGCGCCACCGGCTTATCCGGGCTGACTTGGAACTCTATAGAATGCCATGGAAAAGGTCAACTCCGTGATGAAGGAGAACCCCGACGTTTCCCTCGACGACCTCGTTGCCTCCAAGAAGATCAACAACGACCAGAAGGCTCAGGCACTGAAGAAGCCCTCGCTTGAGGCTGAGCGTGAACAGCTCAACGAGCAGCTCATCAACTTCAAGAAGGTCCAGGAGGAGCTTGCGACCAAGCTCACCCGCCAGAAGGAGTCGCTAGAGGCTACACATGCGAGGGAGCTGAAGGAGTTGGAGGACAAGATCAGGGCTGAAGAGAAGGCCGAGGCCGACAAGATCGTGAAGCAGCGCCTGCTCATCTTCTCTCAGTTCCTGCGTTCGGCTGCCGCCAGGCGCCAGCAGGGAGATGAGGAGACCGAGCTGTCCAAGGCTTTCGAGGGTGCCTTGCTGCTCGTCTACGGTGGCAACCCGGAAGCTGTCGTGGCTGCCGAGAAGCTGATCTCCGGTTCTGAGGAGCACGTCATCTCGACTGAGGGTCTCGAGCTTACCGTGTCCTGTAAGTGAACTGGTGGTCAGAGCAGGACGCTCATCTAACAATTATCGCAGATGCCCAGGTCAAGCAAGCCTCTGTTGAGGATGCTCCATTCGCTGCCGAAGAAGCCTGGGTCGATCAGGTCGCCCAAGCCGATGCCGCTCCGCCTGCTGAAGAGACCACCGTCGGCACCGATCCTACCGTCGCCCATGCCGGCCTGACCGAGCTTGACGCCAATGCCGCCCCGACGAATGGCGAGACTGCTGCCGAGAACTCCGCCATCCCTACTGCTAGTGTGGACGATACTGCGGCAAACGCTGCTGGTGATAGGTGGGACACTAAGGCCCCTGGTTCTGAAGACCCGCTGGCCGAGAGCTTCGAGATGGTTCCTCGCGATCCGACTGAGACCGAGACTGCTCCCGAACCGGCTCCTGCTACTAGCACCCAAAGCTGGGCTGAGGACACCCCTACTGCCGCGACTCCTGCCGCTGCTCCTCCTGCGGCTGCTCCTCCGGCCGCTGCCCCTCCAGCCGCCGCCCCTCCGGCCGCCGCCGAGCCTGCACCGGCTACTAACGGTGATGGTTTCCAAGAGGTTCCTTCTTCCCGCGGCGGCCGCGGCCGTGGAAACTTCCAGGGAGAGCGCCGTGGTGGATACCGCGGCCGTGGTGGTCCTCGTGGCGAGGGCCGTGGCCGTGGCGGTTACCGCGGTGACCGCGGTGAGGGATACCGTGGCCGTGGTGGATACCGTGGCGGTCGTGGCCGTGACAATCACCAGGCTCAGCCCTCGCAGTAAACTTTCGGATACTGCCACCTTAGGCCTTCTCATTCAGGCGAAGACTATGGGTTTTCGCCAGATCCGGCGGCTGACGAAAAACGAGCGAGATTCCGGTACGCTCTTCTGCCGACGATTCTTCTCCCTGATGGTTTGATGTAGTGATTCGATTCTGAGCATTTAAGCGATTTGAGCCACGGAGTGCTTTATTTTCTGCGCGGATTGATTTTCTCGACCAAGAAGAGAACACAGTAAAAGGGAAAAGGAAAAGACGAAAGAGGGAAAAACAAAAAGATCATTCACTATCGGTGTCATCATGAGGAGAAGAACTTGCATAGCATTGGAGCCTGGTAAAAATCGGTGCAAACTTTTCTTATGGGCCTGGGGAATGGGTGGGGGTGTTGAATTTCCTACGAATTCTCTGAAAAGGGTCTTGCTACTGTGGTCATGGGTTTATTTATGCTTTTCTTTTCTACACAAGAACATGCATCGGGGTTTCGATGGTTGGGCTTTCTCGCTGTTATACTTTGTTTTTCTCTTCCTTTTGACTCTCGGATGATACATTTCCCTCTACATTTTTCTTCCAAGTCACTTGAGGAAACGGACCTTGCTGGCCAGATCATGAGAAAACTCTTCTCTGCTTCTGTTCCGTGGGAATACCTGTCATAAAATGGGCTTTTGTTTGAGTGAGGTGTCCTTTTCCTGGCTTCCTGGTTCTTGTTCTGCACCTTTTACTGGGCACTGACTTTATTTCATCCGTTTTCAACTTGAAGTTTCTAAGTGTAGGAGTTTTCTCCACTGAAGAGGACCACTATGAGAGAAGGACGCGCCACAAAAATGGCTGGGATTCTTCTACTTTGCTCCGAATTGCACTTCGTTGCTCTTGCGAATTTTTTTGAGGCTGATAGTATACCAGATTTGCCTCACGAGCTGGACAAGGCTTGTTTTTCACTCGCTTCGAAGGTTGTGTTTGTGCGCATAGTAGGTGGATCTGCAGGGTCTTGTAGAAACAGAAGAATGAAAAAGGTTAACTAATGAGACTTGCGCCTACCCGTAGGTGTTCTTGTGGATGCTGCAATGTACTGCCGTTGTTTCTATGACGAATGGATGCGAGGGAGTTGGGGTCACGAGAAGAGGCACGTGAAGTGTGCATCGGCAGGTAAGATTTGGAACTCGGAATTACGCGCTGGTGCAAAGAGTAGAGGCGATGCCCATTCAGAATTGGCCAGCTCATGGGTTCTCCAAGGTTATGCAGTAGCGCGGGGCTGTATCATGCACGGCGGCGATTCAGCCTTGCGCATCACACTTCAGCTCGCGGTTTTGCACAGCCTCTTTTGTAACGGTACGTTGCTGACATTTAAGCCCTGCTACACCTTGTCTTTAGACTCGATACGGGTTGCTCCCTCGTTTCCATCATGGATGGGCTGTCCGGAGCTGCCAGCGTAGCTGGCATCGTGTCGTTGACCGTCCATTGGCAGAAAGCATACAAAAGCTGTGAGTTCAGCCTCTGGAGTGTTTCGAGACTGGGAACAGGCTGAACTAACGGCATATGCTAATACTGCATAGCTGCAAATTCCTCTCCGCATTTAAGCATGCATCCGAAGACATCGAGGACATTATCGACGATCTCGAAGTTCTTACATACGTCCTCGCGGAGATACAGCGTTGTGAAGAACTCTTCGGTCCACAACATGCTACGGAAAAGGCTTTAGTCCGTTGTCGGAGACAAGTTCAAGCCTTGGACAACATGGCTACGGGCTGGAAGGAAGATCTTGAAAAGGACAGTAGATGGCGTCGCGGTCAGGCTGCCTTCAAGGTTGTCATTAAGGCCGACAAAGTAAATGAGTGGAGGGGAAGGATCAGCGAGGCGAAGGAAACGCTCTCATTGGCGTTGCAGGCTTCCAGCAGGTTTGTCGGAGCCCGTGTAATAGTTGACTGTACGCTTACATCGGGCTTTAGTCGTGTTCAATATACCCAGCTCATAGCTATTGCCAAAGTCGACGGGCAGATGGCGGCACTTCATGGACGAACATCTCACATTCAGACTTTGGTAGAGACGAGCTCCGTTGACAATCCATGTAGCTCTGCTTTTGCTCAACCTGCAGCCGCCCTCGCTTCAGTTGTCTCTCCCACGTCAACCCTATATACTTCGGCTAGTGAGCCAACTGCCGCACTTTCTCGGAAAATACGTTCTCGGCGAGCACGGTTCTCATATGATTCCCAATACTTCAACCGCTGGACTCACAGCCTCCTTGGATCCGTTCAGTACCGATCACGAAAAAGATATGGCGCCACCTCAGAGGAAAAAAGTGAAAATGAGCTTGTGGATATCTTTTTTCAACCATCACGGTGGCTCCAGAAACTTGGTTTCAACACCTTTTTTGGAGCTCAGCTGGAAAGGTGCTCCTGGTCTGGATGGCAGATGACATTACGGACCGAGCATGTGAGGATATGTCATTCTGTATTGTGGTTCCGCTACTGACATCGCCCTAGCTCGTGCCCCCCGAGCTGTTTTATCGCGCCAACAATGCCATAAAAAATGGCAACCTTCAGGACCTAATCGACATGCTTTCCTCTGGGGTGGTTGGTATCCACTCAATAAATGTCAATAGGCACAGTTTGCTGCAGGTGAGATTCTATCAAATACTTTCACGATTAGTATGCTCAACTAAATTAGCAAGCCGCATTTTATGCTCAGCCTGATATCTGCGCCTTCCTTTTGGAATCCGGCGCTGACCCACGAGCAAGACACCGTGGATCTGCGTAAATCCTCGACAATCCCTTCTCTAAGGGGCTGCTAATGCTTCAATAGTGCTGTTCCATTCCACTACATTACTATGGCCGGCAGTCGTTCTCACCAGCTGGAAACTATGAAGGTGTTCACTGCTGCCGGTCAGGACTTGCTCGATATCGACATGCTGGAAACGGTCAGTATGCTTTCCGATCGCGGCCTACTTGTGGGTCATGCAAATACCTACCACTGGCTATTCGATCAAATCGTTGCCACCCTAGAATTCTGCGACGAACCAACATTGGCAGAGTCATGGGAGAAAATTCTTGGACATCAGGTGTTGAACTCCACGCAAATCGATTGCTTGAAACATGCGTTCACCCTTGTTCGCAATCCAAATCATAAAAGGCTGGGACTACTGCGCCGTCTGCACAACGACATGTCCAAGGAAGAAGCCGAGATATGGAAGGTCGAGATAAGCTCTCTCCATTTCATAGTGCACGCTGAGCCATCTGGTAGAGCCGTTCCGTTCATCCTGCACTCAATGGACACACCAACACAGTTGAACAACCTTCGGCGTTTTCTGAATCTTGCAGAGATCCCAGTCGAAGAATTCGTCAGAGGAGAGATTCCCTTAGTCAACGAGGTATGCACCGACGAACAGGATCTCTGGAACGAGGAAAAACTCTTGGAACTTTTCCACTGGGACTTTGAGGACATCTTTCCACTGAATGTGGATGTGTGCGATGCATGTGAAAGGTTCAAGGACTGGAACTGGCAAAGTGAGGATAACGCTGCGTGGACTCTAGGAATACAGCAAATTAAATGCGGAAGATCACCGAATGGCCCCTTCGAGGGAGAGGAACAGAAGGCATATAGGAGATGGACACGCTACATGGAGCGATGGAAGTCAGAAAGGATTTGCAAGGGTTGCCAAGATGAAGAAGGAATGACAGGGTCGGAATCAGAAGACGGCAGTGAAAGCTTCGATTCTTCTCCATTTCTTCTGGATATTTAAATATGCCTTCCTCCTTTTACTCCACTTTGTTTAGTAGGGTGTAGAAGATTTAGGTTGCGTAGTTTGGGCGGATGTCTAGTTCTAGATCGAGTTTTGAAACAGTTCAAATAAACCTCGATTATTGTATCCAACGACTTACTTCAGCCGAATGCTTTCAGTTATTTCGAAAAAGAGGTTCCGGAGAAGTAATCTTAATTTCTTACCGGCTTTGACCTCGCTGATTCTTCGGATCTACGTAGAAGCTTTGGCTCAATATCTAATGGGGCATGTTTAGTAAGTTAGTGAGCTCGTTGCTTTCCAATCCGAGCAGCTTCCAGCTTGCACTAAAAATGAATCGTCATATAGCGTTGTCCCAGGAATAGCTGTTCCATAGGAAGTCTGTCCGCAGCGACAGGCGAGCACGCAGCTAAGCGAGATGCGCGATACCGGATACGGCAGAACAATGAGAGGAAGACCTCCATTTGTTGAGATCGCTTTTTTCTGTGCCGCACACTATAAGAGCATGCATTTCGCTTAGTTGATCAGATATCACCTCACATCCAGCGGTTGCAAAGATTCTTTGTCCGACTAAATGAGCTTCCGATTCGCCGGCAGTGGAATGAAGTGACAGAGGAAACGTGTCTGATAAGAGTAATGCACTACAAGTAACGGATGTCATTTCGAGATTTTGTGCACTTGAGGAGCAAATAGAGATAGCTGTAGATGTCGGTATACTCTTTGTATGAGTGTAGCATCGGAGTGGACTCTACGATGCTTCAGTGACGTATGGCGCAAAGCTGCCAAGACCGATGAGCAAAATTCGACGCGTTATCGCCGGCTGCACCTGCGATGTCGAGCTCATCGCAACTTGCTAAGCGATGGCATGGCCTGCGTCCCCGGTGCTGTCTGACTGGTTGTGCGGGTATGCGAGTTCGTGATTTGAAGTGAGATCGCACCCAACCTTGGAGTCTGACGGGCAGTTTCGAACGAGCTCAACAGTGTCAAGGGGTAACAAAGGATTGTCCCGTAGTGGGCTTGAGCTCGGCCGAGCGGTATAATCGTGCGGATGGGCAGCCAGACCGTCTGTAGCAGCCTCTGCACCTCAGTGCCGGGCGTGCTGTCGGTCGTCGCACGGAAGTGACGGGTCAGTGAGTGTGGCCCATGGCGGGCAGAGGGGAGCAGATCGGGGGTTACACGCGGGGGGGTTAATCTGATGCGGGAGATCTGCTCGCTTCAGGGTCGGTCGTGTCAGCAACCTGGGCAGCGGAGGGGCAATGAGGGGTGGGAGGTTCGCGTCCGGCCCGCTCACGGACCAGCGGCCGGAGGAGGCACACAAGGCAGATGGGCACAAAAAGAGCCGCCTTCCCAGACACGTGGGGCCTCGACCGCGGTAGGGCTGAAAGGGATCTCCCGCCGTCACGCCTTGGCTCCCGTCCGGGACCCCGGAGTTGCGGGCGGCGCAACGCTGCACCATGCAGGAACCGCGCCTCGTATCTGGCTGACGTGATTCGTGGGCTGTTTGAGGTGGGCGGGTGCTGGGAGGTGCCCTTGTCGCGCGTCATGAGGTTCGGCGATGGAGACCGCGCCGTGTAGGCCTCGGCGGTGACGCGTACGATTCCATGCTCTTGCAAATGACCGTCCTTGTGGGTGAGGAGGCTGTGGTGATGGCGGCGATGAGGGGCATGCCGGGGCAACGCGGCCTGTGCGATGTCAGTCCATCAGATTGCCCGTCTCCGCGGCGGCCGGGCAATTTCGAGATGCAAATCTTGAGGAGTTTGCATGTCCATCCCCGCAATGATCGCCCACCCCTGCCCATGCCGCCAAACATTATCGATGTCATCGTCGCGCACGCAGCGCGCGTGTCGCTGTTTGCACCTGTCTCAGGAATGATGGGTTTGCCGGCACCGCATGCAAGGGCGGCGCCGCGTTTCAAAACGCGCTTTTGTTTGCAGCATAGCGCGAGCTGCGGCAGCGCGTCTTCGCCGGATTGCATGAGCGGTGCGGTGGACGCGGACAGGGCTGAAGGGCAGTGGAGGGCGCACGGGTGGTGTGAGCGGCGTACGACACGCGGAGAACAGGGTTTAGCGGATCTTGGCCCAGCCGACGCACCTCTGCACCTCTCCGCTCCTTGACCCGGCCTTTTCGACCCTCTCCCAGCGCCCACTGCACGCGACCGCCCCCGCCGACGCTTGCACGACCCGCGCTCCCTCCATGACCTGCCCGTAGCTGTGCTGTCCTGGCACCGGCTGCGTCGCTGCATCCCGAATCTCTCGTCGCCGCTCCTCGTTCCGACCACGCCAGCTTCCGCCGAGCTAGGCCTGTTCGCTCGCTCGCTACTCCGATACTGCACCTCGACGTCGCGCTCCAAGCACACCCGCACCCGCCCGCCGCCGACCCGCCCGCCCACACCCTGTGGCGCCCCGCCGTCGCCATGGAGGACGTCCCTATGCCCGACGCGCAGAATGCGCCCACCGACGCTGCTGCGAAACAGTTGGACCACAAAGCAGCCTTGACACCGCCCACAAGCGAGGATATGGACCGAGGCAAACGGGAAGGCTCGTCGTCCGAGCTGTCCGAGCTCGAGCTCGACGACGACGAGGACATTGGCGAGGTTGAGCCCGACCATTACTGGGACGGTGGGAAGATCCCCGTCTTCAAGCCTGTATGTTGCGCACCGTTCCCCTCCCGCCGACCTCGGCGTCGCACCCCACCAAGCTGCACGGTTCAATGCCTGCTGCAGGTACGCGGGGTCGGTGCTCGCGTAGCGTTGTGTGCAATGTGTCGCTGATTTGTTGTTGTAGACTATGGACCAATTCCGGAGCTTCAAGAAGTTCATCGATAAGATTGATAAGTACGGGATGAAGTCGGGTATCGTCAAAGTCATCCCGCCCAAGGAATGGTGAGCAACCATGCATCATGCACCATCCACAGCGCTCATGATTAGTTCTTAACATGTCATAACAGGCGCGAATCACTTCCGAACCTTGACGAAGCTATCAAGAAAATAAAAGTCAAGAATCCCATCACGCAGGACTTCTCCGGTTCTCGCGGTCAATACACTCAGCAAAATGTCGAAAAGCAAAGATCGTATAACCTGCCAGAGTGGAAGGCTTTAACTAACCAATGGGAACATCGACCTCCGGCAAAGCGTGGCGAACGTCGTGGTGATCAGCCTGCCCCTACCAGGACAAGAGCGCCACGCAACCGCGAGACCAGTGCGGCTGCCACACCCGCTGAACCCGGTGTTAAACGAACACGAGGGAGACCTCGAAAGAATCCTCCAAAGGAAGTGAAAAAAGAGGCGGAAGAGGACTCGTCAGTAATTGAGTCTGTCGAGCACGTGGACACACAGAGTAGTGTTCCTCCAACTCCATCATCACCACCAGAAGAAACCAGTGCTGTGAACAAGAAAGTCGCTACTCTGCAGAAAGAGGCTGGTGATGGCTCACCAAAGCCAAGAGGTCGCCAACCGAAATCAATATCTTCACGCCGGAAGCACAACAGAGGAGAAACAACAGACGAAGTCGATGAGAAGGCCTTCGAGGACTTCGACTATCACCTTGAAGGCGTTGACGAGTTCACTCCCGAGCGCTGTGCCGAGCTAGAGCAAAATTATTGGAAGACCATCAATTTCGGCCAGCCTATGTACGGTGCTGATATGCCCGGATCACTTTTCGATGAAAACACTACTAGCTGGAACGTCGCAAAGCTGGAGAACCTTCTTGACGTCCTCGGAACGAAGGTTCCTGGTGTCAACACTGCCTACCTCTACCTGGGAATGTGGAAGGCAACTTTCGCGTGGCACCTGGAGGATGTTGATCTCTACTCGATCAATTATATCCACTTTGGCGCCCCAAAGCAGTGGTACAGTATCTCGCAAGAAGATGCGCGAAAGTTTGAGAATGCCATGAGAAGTAAGTGGTATATTCCTATCGTCTGTTGTTCAGTACAGCAAGCTAACATCATTTAGGTGTCTGGCCCAACGACGCGAAGAACTGCAGCCAATTTCTACGTCATAAAACATACCTCATCTCACCTCAGCGTCTTGAGAGTGAATTTGGTATCAAGGTCAACAAACTCGTTCACTACGAGGGGGAATTTGTGTTGACCTACCCTTACGGATATCACTCCGGATACAACATCGGGTACAACTGTGCGGAGTCCGTCAACTTCGCCACCGAATCATGGCTCGAGTACGGCAGAATTGCGAAGAAATGCGACTGCGAGAGTGACAGCGTCTGGGTAGATGTTGCGGAAATTGAGCGTAAGCTCCGTGGCGAACCGACTCCCGAATACATCGAAGAGACAGACGAAGAAGACGAGGAAGACGAGACCGAAGAAACCGGACACGACCTCCCCAGCCCACCTTCCAGCGTCAAGGGCAAGCCAAAGACATCTAGGAAGAGGAAGAGGGATACTGGAGAGAAAGTCCCCGAAGGAAAGGTTAAGCGCGTCAAGCTCCGCCTTAGAGTACCGAAGGAGGAACCCTGTGTCCTCTGCCCGAACGATGTGGCATTCGACGTCCTTCTACCGACAGATAACGGGCAGAAGGCTCACCGTCTTTGCGCCCTATACACGCCAGAAACCTACATCATTGAGGAAAATGGCGTTGAGCGCATCTGCAACGTGGCCAATATTGACAAAGCTCGCCTGGAGCTCAAGTGCAACTACTGCCGCTCGAAGCGTGGTGCCTGCTTCCAGTGTGCTGCGAAGAAATGCATTCGGGCCTTCCACGCTACCTGTGCCGCCGCGGCTGGTGTGCAGATAGACGAAGGTCCTGTGCCCACATTCGACGAGGATGGCACAGAGTACTACTGTGACGGCTTCGACCTTCGGTGCCGTTTCCATCGTGCTAAGCGACCCAAGTTTACTGACGTCGATTCGTTGGAGAACAACAAGCTCATCACCGAATTTGCCAAGTCTCTTGAGCCGAAGCAGGTTGTTCAGGTACAGTATGTTGGCGGTGAAATCTTCGCCGGCATTGTCGTTGAGAACAAGCCTGAAGAGTTGAACGTCATCGTCGATGTGCTCCCAACCTGTCTCGAGAGGGTCGAGGTTGAATGGAAATACCTTTTGGTGCTTGACCCTGCACAGTCACTTCGCCCGAAGCCCTCCGCCAACGCGAAACCTCTCCCAGAGCATCTCAACCAGGCTTCGTCTACGCTCAACGCAAAGAACCAGAAAGATGGTCCGCCGGAGATGGACACGCCGTTCTGTGACTCGAACACCGAGTTCAAGTGGGCGGAGTTCCACACTGCCGCAGCAGCAGAAGTCAAGAACCCGTTCCAGACCAAGGTCGACCTGGCCAAGCCTCTTCAGCTATGGCATTACCTTGGGAAGACATCTACGGAAGCAAAGGCTCAGTACACCGAGGACCTCAGGAAGCAACAGCACAACCCGAAGAGCAATTTCTTAGACACTGTCAAGCCGCCCCCGCGCTCTGCGCAAGCTTACCATCCCCGCGCCATCGGGCCTGCTTATGTCTCTGGGGTGAATGTCAACGCCCTAAATGGAGCAATGGCTGCGCAGAGACAGTCGATGCAGCCCCATTATGGACAGAAGCCATACGAGTACAAGCCACGGTCAGGCCCAGCGTACACTGCTCCGCAAGCAGCTTTTTCACCTTACGCATACAGTAGCCAGCCAGTCAACAGGAATGGGCCTCTTTCATATACTCCACTTCCTCCTTACCCTTATTCTCCAAGCGCCTATCACGATGCCCGGAAGTCGTCAGTTGGCTCGGCAAACTCACCGCCATCACAAACACCTCATCATCCCCCAAATTACGTACCTCCGTACCATCAGACAACATCGCATTCGCCATATTCAAGCGCATACAATGCGAATCAACCGATCCACTATCCCAACTATCATCGACCGTCGTTTTCGCCCCCTTACCAGCAGCCATTGCGCCCAGCTGCAGCCTCTCCTCCGGCTGCTGGCTCAGCTGTTTCAGCGACTTCTATGTCTCCGTCTGCACATAGCGGCTCACCGGCAATTCGATCGGATTCAATTTCTTCGACAAGCTCGAAATCATCCGACCTTGAGCACATACAATTCTTGCAGAGGTTCCCTTACCTGCTCAACGCATATCTACGCAGACCAAAGGTGTACGAGTCGCCGTACCCTGGGACGAGCGGGTTCTCTGAAGCGTACAATCCTCGCAAGATCCTAGCAGAGAGACAGGCGCAGCGTCAAAACCCCCAGCCTCAGTGGGGTCATCCGGGCGCTAATGGGTATGGCGGTGGTCACCAGCCTTACGGCTACCAGCAGCCCTATGCACCTGGCCACCCCCCGGCACAGGGCAGCCGCCCAGGACTGATGTTCCAAAGCGCGCAGGACTTCCGAGCTGATGTAAACAGAACGCAAGCGACGCAGATGAGCAATATGCCCAAGTTCGACATGTTGATAAAGCAGCTTTCCCAGGCAAACGAGACAGCGGCCCGACGCTTCGCAGCTCGAACACAGGCTCACCAGGCCCAACAACAGCAGGACGCTCCGTCTCAGCCTCAAGCCCAGAGCTCGTCAACAGCTGCGGCGGCGGCAGCAGCGGCAGCAGCGGCAGCGGCAGCAGCAGTAGCAGCATCTCAACAAGGCCAACAACAACACCAGCGGCAAGTGCCACCACCTACACTACCCACCGCGACACCTCTCGGTGGCTACACCGGCCCGTCTAACACTCGCGGCTACAGACCGGGCTACGGCTACGACAGCGGCGCATTCGGCCCGGACACGCAGACGAAGGTGCCGTCGCCCTTCAACCACACTCCTCCGTCGCAGCGCGCGCATCCCGTTCCTATTCCTGTTTCTGCGCCCGCCGCCGGCCCGGTGACGCCGGCGAGGCGGCCGTCGTCGTCGAGTGCTCGTGAAGGCAATGCTGCGGGTGATGGCGATGGTGAGGCGGAGGGAAGGCGTACGCCGCAGAGGCCGGCAGTTAGTCCATTGAGCGATGCGGGTGAGGAGAGGATGGGAGCGACGACGCCACCGCCGCTACTGCCAGCTGCAGCGGTTTTGGATGGGAAGCAGACGGCTGCTATTCCGCCGCCGCAGACGCAGGCGGAGGTGGAGGCAGCGGCGACTGTCTCTGGTGGGGGTGCAAGTGGGAGGGAGACGTGGCGGTATACTTAAGCATGGTATTTTCTCGCTTCCTTTTTTTGATTTCTTTTCTTCGTTTCTTCGAGCATTGTTGCAGATGGTTGGTAGCGGAGTATATCGGAAAGGGGGTGGTGGACGGGCATGGAATGGGATGAATGGTGGCGTTTCTTAATCATGTGTAGCACTTTTTCACAGAGAGAGGGGGGATGGGGCAGACGAAACATCATTATACCATTGGCGTTCATTTTCATCCCGTTGCGCTGCATTACAGTATATAGTGGTCGCTTTTTGGCACATGGAAGAGTGAGGTTTTTCTACGGGATGATATTTGGATAGGTGGATGCATGCATGGGTGGGTGCGTGAGTTATTTTCCTTCCTCTTCTGGGGTTTATTATTAACTTCACGCCGTTCTAAATATTTGGTAGCATCGACGATGAATGGGTATGGATGGGTTGGACAGGGAGCTAAAAGCATGAATGTATGCGAGTATGGATACTGAGGGTTTCGTGAATTGTACTCTCTTTTCGTTGGTGCACACGGATGAGACGGAACAGGATGAGACGAAAAGCGATTTGGACTTGGGCTTGGCCTTGTACCGGATATTTCGGATAGGGTTGGCATTGATGTTCAGAGTATGTGTGGAGAAGAGCCTGCATAGGGTACGCGTACGGCTTGGTGAGGCTGGGAGGGTCCCACTATGAGGGACGATGGGCTGTGTATGCACCGCAGCAGAGTCTCGACCCCATCTTTAGGTGTTTTGGATGACGACGACAAGGCGGAGTAGGTGCGGGGAGCTGGTAATTGGTGGTTCCCCTCACAAGCGGTCAACCTATCATGATTATGTGGTTGCCTAGACGGGTGATCGGATGTTGGACCACGCAACCATTCCAAGCCCTGGCCCAAGACACTTTGCTAAGAAACGTCATCATCACAAAGTCCGTCGTGCGTGAGAGACGAGACCGCGAGAACACGAGCCATGACGTCGTCGGTCTCTTTTTCTCCGCCTCTGTGGCGGGAAAATGATCCAATGAGCCAGAAGAGGCGAAAGAGATGACGACCAGCGCTTTTCTGTTTGATTTGCTAGTGTGGTAATCTTAGCGCGGACAGGCGCTTTGACGGAGCGCTGTCCTGCAATAAAGTATACACCGTCTCTTTTGCTACGGAGTCATTATTGGCAGGCGTGGAAAGGCGTGGTGAGTGATGTCGTCGAAAGAATGAACTTAGCCGTGGCGGGATTGGCCTGCGCCTCCATCGTCACCGCCGGCGAGTCACAAGGCCCTTCCTCCTCCCGGTCGCACGACGGGAATGGGGACGTGCGCTGGGGAATTGTCGTGCCAGTGCGCGTGCAGTGCGTACTGTGTACCTCTGCTTAATTTTGAGCCGGTACGCTTACTGTGTGCATGCGGCTGAAAGAGAAGAGGATCCAGTTGGTTCCGCCTAAGCTACCGGCTGCACGTGTTGCTCAGCCACAGGCCCAATTGGCGGGCGCGCCGGCGAATTGCTACGGTAGCATCCGAGCCACCGAATGTCTCCCAAAGAACCAGAAAGGAAGGAAGAGTGGTCTCTTGCGGTGCCAGGAGCTCAAACACGTGGTGAGGCAAGAGAGCGCGAGCATAGATGTCTTCTGCCAGCGCACGCACTCGCATTGACATGAACGGCGCAACCCATGCCGAAACACGTTTCACCCGGGGCCCGACAGCCGGCCTGCGCCCATCGCCAGCCAATGGAGGGAGGGGTGGCCCAGTCATCCGATGGAGGATGGAGAAGGGCGATCTTCTGGCTGGTGGTACGGGCGCTTGCAGGGCGCTTCCCTGTCGCTCACCTCCGGGCTGCGCAGGGCGAATCGTCCGGCAGCGCAGCGGCGCCGCTGCGACTCAGCTCGTGACCCGCCCTCTCTCTGCACAGCCTTTTGGGGGGAACGCGTCGCGCTTGAGGCTGTTCGGCGCATCGCCCAGCGGGTCGACGAACAACGGAACGCTTGCAGCTGTGGAGCTGGGGCTATAAGCTTTGCAGCGCAAACTACATATAGCACCCGGGCCAACCCCCCTCGCCAGGTACGAGCATTATCACCGATTTCTGGAATTCTGCGACAAGGGAAAAGTGCAAGACTGAAGAGGACCCGGACGTTATATCTCGAGCACCTCACCCACACGCTTCACTGTTTGACTAGCGCCAACTTCGATCACGAAAACAGCACTGCAATTTGTAGTGTTGCTAAGTAAAGAAGGAAGGCTAGAAGCAGACGCACAGGACAGGATCCACGGTTGACAGCGCACTGCTGCAGTCGAATAAAATCGCCGACCGCCCATCACTCTTGGTCCGCCATCATTTAAGCTCGTCGCCAGACCCTGGGTTTCGTTTTTTCCCCGACATTCTTCTTCACGCTTGCTGGCTGGCCTAGCACCTCTTTCCCCTTCGCTGCACGACCGAAAACCTGCTTTCTCCACTCCCCGAGACCCTGCCAAGAAAGATCGAGAAGGCGTGATCTGCGACAGCTTGACCTCAAGCCACGGCATAATTGCATAAGCCGAACGGACGAACGAGGCGCCTTCCCTTCCTGCCCGGAAATCCTGTTTCGCGAGTGTGGCACCCTGACGCACGTCAAGACCTACATCAACTCTTTATCCCCACCCTCATTGTTCTCTTCTTTCTTCCATCCACATCCCGCACGAGTCACGCCCACACAGCCACACAGCGCTGCTTGTCTCTCAATCCCTGCTGCGCTTGCGACAAATAAAAAGCCCTTCGACAAACCCTTTCCGTGGATCATCATCGTTTCTTAGCGCAACAATGGCCTTCAACTTCACCCTCCCGCTGCGCATTGTGCAGGCTGTTTTCACCGTCGTCGTCCTCGGTCTGACCGCATATGGTATGTATTTTTAGAGTCTTTTTCTTCATCCCACCTGCCTTTTTCTTCGCCGGTGGTTTGTCGTCGTTGCACCAGATACGCGAACACGAAGGAATCCTTCACAATGGCACGCAGTTCCCAGAGTGCTGGGTGGGGCTAGCATCCCATCCTCCCTTCCTTCCATCCCGTCGGTCTCCATCGTATCACCGCATCTGCACGTTTCTCTAAACCTCTTTTCTCCGCTCTCAACCCCACGGGGGGAACGCGCAAGCAGGCAGCATGCACAAACAACCGCTAACACCTCTGGCACAACAGTCTGCGACTGGTGGACAACGCACTGGCTGGCGCCTTCGCCCGCCGAGGTCAACTACCTGATCTTCGTCTCGGTCTGGACCATCCTGGCACTGGTGTACCTGATCGTCGCCCCCGCCCGCTTCCCCGCCGCCGCGCACAAGTTCGCCATCCTCGGTGTCGAGGCCTTGACCATGCTGTTCTGGTTCGCCGGCTTCATCGCCCTCGCCGTGTGGCTGACCGACCGCGTCTGCTTCGGCAGCGTGTGCGCGAGCGCCAAGGCCGCGACCGTGTTCAGTGCATTTGAGTGGTGAGTTTTTTTCCCCCTTGGGTGTGTGGCGAATGGTTAGGGCTAATGCGTGTGATTTTCCAGGCTCATCTTCGCTGCTACGACTGTGCTGGCTTCGCTGCACGTGTGGAAGACGCGCAACACGAACAACACGGATGCTGCGCCCGAGATGCAGATGAACGTCTAAGCGCGGAATGCGTCTCTTCCTCAAGCAGGACCCGTGTGAGTGTGTTGGTGAATAAGGAAGAAGAATACCCGGTGACGGTCCTGGTGCAATGGGGATTGATGAAGCTCGAGTTCTCGTGTCAATGATTCCGTATATTATTATGTCCATTTTTTTTTGTTCATTTTTCGCTGCCCCTCTGTTATGATACCCAAGGAGGGTTGGTTTGCTGGATTTTTGAGGGAGGTAATGGGAGTATACCCTTACGCGGTTTGTTGTAGTTTGCGAGCATCTGTGAATACTCTAAAAGCTTTGGAACGTCGGCTTGTGGTTCATTGCCTTTGCTCTCCTACTTTGTGACGTTGCTCATTGCACGGGTGTGTTTGAGCTGCTGTATAACTATAGCAGTAATCTTCTGCTTCTATCCACTCAGAGTTTGCTAAAGCAGGAAACCGTCCATCTCGACGCGTGATTGGTTGGATCGGAACTAAGACAGTACACCGCTTCTGGTGGGTGCAAACATAAGGAATGCAAGTGTTGTCTCACACTTGTCCTTTGACTGATCTTCCACGTCTGCCCATACTATAGGGCAGATATAAAGCTTACCTAAACTACCAGCCATCACCCCGGTCACGTTCATGCCCAAGAGTTTCACGAATATCCACTCACTACAACCTCTTCCCAGCATTCATTCAAAGAAGAATATCCAACAACGTCAACACCAACCATGGCCCACCACGCAGCAACCATCAACAACATCTCCTCTACCTTCCCCATGCCGGGCGCCTACCCACCGCCCTCTTCCACGACCGCCTCAACCCCCACCACCACCAACACTCCCTCCTCCTCCTCCTCGTCAGCATCTTCTACCCTTTCCTTGTCCATCCCTGAACTCCACCTACCCTCCGCCATCCTCTCCATCCCGGACGACTGGCGCCACCGCCTCAGTCCCACCACCACTAAGACCTCTCCGCCTTCCCTTGCCACTGCACCACCCCAGCCCATGCCAGGTGGGTGGCCATCACCGACAGCATCTCCTGCAACAACAGGCGACGACGACGATGGCTGGCAGACTGAAATGTCGTCGTTGTCGTCGCCGCCAGCACTCTCCACCACGACGGAGACGGTGACGGACGACGTTGACTATTACTGCTGTAGTCAGCTCCGCAGCCGTTTGGCTGAAGCTGTGCGCATGGCACGCCCGCTGCTGCGTTCACTGAGGGAGCTGGATGAGGAGGAAGGGGAGGGAGAAGAGGATGAGGAAGAGGGTGAGGAGGACGAGGAAGAGGAAGATAATGATGATGAGGATGGAGATGAGTGGCAGCAGGTGGAAGAAGATGGTAAGGAGGGTGGTGATGTAATCGAGAGTGAGGTTATAGAAGAAGACGGAGGTCAGGAGGGTGAGACGACAAGAGGGCTCGCTTTTGTCAGTGAGGCTGGTGAGATGGGGTGGTTCGTAGTGATTGGGGATGATGGAGAGGATGATTCCTGGGGGAAGAATTAGCTTGGTTCTCTTGTAAAGGCAGATGGTTGTTGATGTGGTAGAGGAGAGAGAGAGGGAAACGGAGAAGTGGTGGCGATGGAATGAATGTAGAAGATTCAGTGATGTTTTCTTTGCCCCAGCATGAAGCTGCATCCCAACCCTCCCCGACCTTTAAGGTAGTCGTCACCAAGCCAGGGCGCTCATCAGGCCGTTTCCCTCAGTGCCCGAGGCGA
Organism: Lasiodiplodia gonubiensis; assembly: GCA_009829795.1. NCBI lineage: Eukaryota > Fungi > Ascomycota > Dothideomycetes > Botryosphaeriales > Botryosphaeriaceae > Lasiodiplodia > Lasiodiplodia gonubiensis. The sequence goes on from RHKH01000020.1 coordinate 370,860, forward strand.
AGAGCTCCAACATCTCCCTTGGACGCCAAGAGAAGAGACTCGTCAGAGACATAGCGTCCCTCTTGTGCCCCAAGGTGAGGAAATGTCACCACCTCTCTCAGTGCCAGCTGAGTGGAGCCGGCCATCAGAACGGCTCCGACTTCAAAAAACCCCCAGACGCTTCTTTTCCCCCAGCACTAGGTGCTGCAGCCCACCCAACCCCGACCTTTATGTGGCAGTCGTCACCAGAAGAAGCCCCCAGATCCCCACAAAAGGTACAGCTACTGTTATCCCGCAGCCAGACCTGACTGCAGCCCAGCCCACGTCCCCGACCTTTCTGATGGAGGGTAGTCGTCACCCAAAAAGCCCCCGGGACCCCACTGGGTGAAAGATGTTTCGCGGGCCATCCGTGCCCGAAGTGCCTCATCTCGAATTTCTCCAAGCGAGACACTAGTCACTCGATCTAAGCCAAAAGGCAAAGGGAGCCAATGAAGAAGAAAGGCTGGCTCGGTCGAAGAATCCGAGGGTATATATACGGGCCAAGGTGGTCCGTGCATGGGCGTCACCTGCGGAGGGTATATGCAGGGTCCAGGCGTTACCTGGGGGATGTTCCCGTTTGGGAAGGGAGCGGTGGTGATGGAATTCGGATTTTCCTGATGGAAGCACGGATGGCGGTTGCCTTGTGGCGCGTAGGCCGGGTTTGAGCTTTCGGTGACGTTCTGTCACTTGTACCCTGGGGTTCATGACACTTCTAGCCCGGCATCTCCGAAGGTCTTGTATGTACAGGAAGTTCCGCTGGGTGCGCGACAGTCGCATCCCCGTGCGTTTCGTGCACCTGGGCGCCCATATCCAGCTCCTGTCGCCGCTGTTCCCGTGCTTCAAGCTCCGGTTTTTGCCATCCTCCATCCACCATCTCTCCCTCGGCAACCACCTTCGCTGTGAGTCGTGTCCTCCTTCGTCTCTTCCGCCAAAGCGCTACTGTGGCAATGGTCACAAAAACGGCAATTGAGCCTATGACAATGCCGGCTACTGCTCCACCAGAGAGTCCGCCGCCGCTGTCGTTAGTCGAAGCATTGGAAGTCCCCGAGCTTGTTTGAGCGGAGCCGGTCGAAGTGCCATCGTCGGTGCCTCTCTGGACTCTCTTCGAGAAGATGGTCGAAAGCTCGTCGGAATTCCAGCCTGCCGCGGGCGATGAGAGCACGGCACCGCCTGTAGAACTGGATGGAAAACAAGTTAGTGCATCAGCAAGGACCATCATAGTCAAAGCCGCAGGAGCCAATCACTCACTTCCCTCCTATGACGGCAGTGACGGCGTCGGGAACCGAGTACTCCAAGCCCGGCTCGAACTGCGCCCTCCAGGTGTAGGTCGAGGTGTCCAGGACCCTGACGGGCGGATAGGTCTTGTTGCAAACATGGTTCAAGTGCTGGTTCGTCCCTTGTCCCAGCGTAGCGAGTCCGCCAGTCGCTAGCATCTGCGCATCGCGCCACATGTCGCACTTGTGCCTGTTGCGGCCGGGGCTAGGCTGAATGGCTGTGTCCGGGTTGTTGGAGTCGCTGATGCGGATCCAGCGGAAGGACGGCAGGCTCAGGATGTAGACGTCGTTGAAGGCGCGCTCGTAAAACTGGTCCCAGCCGCCGGTCATGGTGATCTGGAAGCTCGAGTCGTCGGGCGCGGACGAGACGCCGGCGCAGAACTCGCTGCGCATGGCGGGGACATCACCCGTGGCTTTTTGGTGGTACCAGGTGTTGGAGAAGATGTCGTAGACGTGAACGCTGCTGAAGTTCCGCTGGTCCCAGTCCCAGCCCTGGGCGAACTGGCTCCCCTCGTGCGCCGTGTCGTAGCCGCCAAACGCAACCAGCACGCCCGTCTGGCCCGCCCTCACGTACACCATGGCGCCCTTGACGATGCTCGGGCCCTGCTCGCCCTGCTGCGCCGTCATGAAGCTCCACTCCGCATTGTCCGACTCGAACTTGACCGTGCCATTGTTCGAGCCGTTGAAGGCCATCTCCCAGCCGCCCGTGTAGAACGAGGTGCCGGTGCACGCCCTCGCTGTTGTTGCCGAAGGCGATGCGCCCGCCCGCCACCGGCACCAGCCTCCACGCGTCCGTCGTCGTGTTGAACGCCCACAGCTGGTTGTCGACGCCGTCCGCCTCGCGCCCCACCATGCCCGCGTACGCGTACAGCATCGTGTCGTCGTAGAAGAAGGTACCTGCCGCCCCGCCCGACATGGGGCTGGTGCCACCGGTCAGGGCGTCGCTGCCCACCGGCGACAGGTCGATGGGCCCGTGGACGTCCATGGTGTCGTTCAGCCGCAGCCAGTAGAGCGAGGACGTGTTGGACCACGTGTAGTTGCCACTGGACCAGAAGAGGCGGTCGCCAACGATGGCGGCTGCTCACGTTGGAATCAGCGAACGGTTCTTCTTCTAACGCGAGGTATCCTTGAACATACTCCTTTGGTCCAGAATCCCGCAGATGGAGCGGGCTGTGGTGATGGCGAGCAGCGACGACCATATCAGCCAATCAGAGGCCTTCATCGCATAGCTAGCGCCCAAACCCATAACTTCATCAACATCAAAGAGAGATAGATAGTTGGGAATAGTTGCGAAAAGCGAAAACGATCGAAAAGATATTCAGCCTTGTTAATCCATCATCACATTTTAGCCGCCCGACTGTGCTGCGCCGCAATGGACAGGGAGTTTCGCCCCCGCTAACCAACCGCCGTGTCACCTCTTAGTGGCTATTTTCAGCTCGAAGATCCAATTGGACTTGAAGCCAAGCCTTAAGCGCTGTGCTATGGAAGGTAAACTGTAAATTCTCCCAAATGCCCAACTAAGTCGTCGCCTGGATCGGACCTCTCGATGAGCATAAGTAAGAGCGCTCATCATTACTTAAAGTCGGCGGGTCCTAACAACAATTATATGAGGCCCTAAATTTATTCATTAGTGAAACATGATTCTACATAGAACAAATACACATAAGGTACATAAAGCCGATGAGCAATTGAAGCAAATTTTAGATGGATGTACAAATTGAATAGGGACACTAAAATCTCCAGCCATATGCACTGATCGCTCATACATGTACCCAGATGAAGATATGAGGCGAATACTGGTATATACCATGCCACAGTATGCATCATTGCAGTCTCAAAATGAATATCTGTTGTTGTGTTGAGAACGATCAAGCCCAGAAACAGGAACGGCTTACTCACTTAATCTAATACTTGCCCGAAACTCAAATTCTAACTCTCCGCCACAGCAAAAATAAAAATGCTTAATGGGAAGAGTGGGTAAGGAGTTAAAGAATAGCTAATATGCATCATCGGCAGAAAGCGAGGTTGAGGTGCGAGAGTAGCTGCTTGAGCATAAATTCTGTTTAGCCAGTGATACGCGGCTGTGAACCGTCGAATTGACGTTGGCTGTTGGATGAGCCTTCAGCCCTACTATATCGAGTACAACGCTTCGACACCGTTGGATCGTATAAGCATGCTAGTAAATACCGGTATATCCTCGTATCTGCCCCATCTATGCATGCAGCACGTAAGCTTCAACCCCCATCACTATGAGTCATGACAGGACCCAAGTACACGGGAACACTGCAGATTTGCGGCGATCTCTGGGCCCTCAACAAGCTTTTCTTAGCTACAATGGGGTGCCTTATCTGACATGCCGTCCTTTGCGTGCCTGGGGGTTGATCTTGTGATCCGAGGATCTGCCAAGATCCGCATCGTCCTGTTACCCGTTTTGAATTCCGAGTTCGGACTGTCATTCACCGCTCGTAAATTCCTGCCGTCCGAAAAACAATTTGATCCGTTTCTATACCAATGGCTGTAGAGGGTGCTTGTTGCCCTCAGCCGTAAAATTGAGCCCAGGCCAACGCTTCGGAGCTAAAGACGCCCACCACGCCACAGTTCAAGCCGCGAGCAAGTATCTGTCGCTCATGTGTCAAAGTATTTCATCGCCGATTGGAAGTCCGATGTGGCTTATTTCAGGCTTGGAAATAACCATCTGGCAGCTTCGCAGGCCTTCGAACAGCCAGAACGACAGGCGGCCGGCCCCGACGGACAAGAGAAGAGGTCAGCTGCAAGTTTCCTAGTGACGAACACGCAGCTCATACAATCTGTATCAAACGGTCAATCGGATGCACAGGGAGAAAAAGAAATACACAGAAGTCTCTCGCCACCGGGCGAAGCCGCGTACGTAATGGAACATTACTAAGTAACGGCGAGGCCGCTGACTGGAAGGTTGAAGAAAGCCCGTACGTCACAGGGCGTGGATTGTATCGGGCGTCGCGTATCTAGACCGCAACTAAAGGCCCGTTCCCGCCCGGTGTGGCTTGAGATCTCGTGATGTGGCGGGATCCGGCGACACAAGGAAGCGAGAGCATCTGGCCACAACGGCCGTTACCTAAATAGCGCCCGGACCGGAGGGCCAATTTTGCAACGCTCATGCATATGAGAAAGAGCTTGGGACGCTTGCCGGCGCCAAGATGCGACGGAAAAGGGAATTTCTGGGAATGTGGAGTGCAGCAAACCCCAGACGGCCTGATCGACCCCCCGGTCGTGGCTCAGCTAAGGCTAAGCGAATACACCGGGTCCTCGAACGGCTCACTCATGGCTCACAGGGTCCTACCGATATAGGTAGCGCCCGGGCTGGCCATAAAAAAAGGTTCATCTCATGGCCCTACTTCTCACGCGACGGTTGCGTGCACCACCGGGTCCTATGACCTGGGGTGATTTGCCCAGGGTGTGGCTGTGCGATCGTCTCGGGATCCAATGAGGTTTTATGCAGTATACGGGAGAATGGGGAATATCAGCTTTGGGCCGCTCCCAAGCGCCTTCCTTCCCCCCGAATGGCGATTACTCATTAGCGAAAACACCCAAACCATAATGGACCCCAATTCAAACCACGACGACCAATGGTTCCCCGAAGACTGGCACCACCCGGCGCTTCCCCTGTCCAACACCCACGGCTTCGACATTGACTTTCGCTGGGGAAGTACATGGCTCGATGAACAAGGTACCCCAGGGGTGGTTGCTGAGCATGCGTCTTCAGATGTTCCAATGACCAATTGGCAGAGCCTGCAAGAGGTACGCCCGCTGCCTTGATGGCGAGTCGATTTGCTGACGATCCGCTGTGGAAGAGAAACTCTCAAATCGATGCTGAAATTGCTTCGACGGCAATCAACCCGCATCCTCACGACCACCCCCAACCCCAGCACCAACCACAGCCAAGCCCCACCACCGAGCACCCGTCGAACAAGAGGAGGAGCCAACGCCCGCGCCCGGCTGCGATAGAGACTACTGCTACTGCGCAACAAGTACCACAACCCAAGAGGAGCGGCAAGCAAACCACCGCCCGCTCCGACCGCCGCCGCAGCACCACCCAGCAGCCCAGCTCCGCCGCCACCAGCTCCTCGACGACGCCCTCGACGAGCCAGCACCCCTACCATCGCCCGGCACACAGCTCGCGGCACTACCAGAGCAGCCGCAGCAGCCTCTCGGACGCCGTGCCGCCAGCCTCGTCTACCACCACCACCACCAGCACCCCCACCTTTCACCGCAACCACCATCACCAGTCGGAAAAACAACCCGATGGCACGCCGGGCCTCGGTGGTGGTGGCGGTGGTGGTGGTGGTACGCCAGCCGTCGAGGTTAAGCTGGACTCGCCTTCGGCGCGCGTGCCGCACAAGGCCGTCGAGAAGAAGTACCGCGAGGGCATCAAGGCCATGTTCCGGCGGCTGAGCGCCGCCATCCCGGGTCTGCCCAACACGCCGCACTACGGCGACAACGGCGGCAACGACTCGGACAACCCGGGCATGCCCGCCTTCCTCCAGCACGAGGGTGGCAGCGAGGGTGGGGTCGCCCGCCCGCCCCAGCGGCCCACCAAGGCCGGCATCATCTCGCGCGCCATCGAGTACATCCACCAGCTGGAACGCGACGCCGCCGACGACCGCCGCCGCCGTGAGAGCGCCGAGGCCGAGAACGACCGCCTGCGCGCAGAGGTGCGCGAGCTGCGCAGGGAGCTGGGCTTGTGGCGCGTGGGCTCGGGCATGTTTGTGTATGGGCAGGGCGCGGGTGAAGGCCTGGGATGATTTTTCGTACGTTTTTGGGGGGTGAGTGATGATCTCGTCTTTTTTTTTTGTCGTCATCCGCTTTCCGTCTTTGCTTCTCTGCTTCAAGGGACTCGGATTGCTTGTCTCTTCCCCTTTTTGTCTCCGCTAAATACACCGCAGGAACATTACCCCGAGGACTAACGAGAAAATGATGCTCTTACGTATCGATTTGTCTTTCCTGTCGAATGGGTTTGGGTGGCTTCAGCCTTCTGCTGAGTTATATTCATACAGGTTGATAAGAGGCGGGCACCTGGGACAAGGGATACAGCTTCTGCGAATGTCCGATAGCCGACTTCCGCGTCTGCGAGATCTGTGCTACGCATTCGATGCAGACAGCTGTGGCAGGTGAAACAAGATTGTCGAAAAGAGATGCTCGCAGGGAGTTTTGGGTACATTACACGAATGCGGTGATCGATGCTCTGGGTCTGAGAACTATGAGACGTCAGCCTTCGTTATTGCGGTTTCCTTTCTACGGCATCATTATAGACTCGTGTCTCACAAGAACGACGGACATACAATAGATATTATGCTGACGGGCTTGCTTCAATGTTTGATCCTTCGAAACAGTTCACCATAGCTTCGGATGAAGGAAGCTGAGCAGTACAAGACAACGTCGATGGGGGTCGTCGGACTCTAGTAAGCTAGAGAATAGTTTATATAGGAGTTTATAGCAGTCGGGACACAGAGAAGCCCGTCGATTGAGCCTTCCTGTGCCATTTTCCGATCCCTTGCGTCACGAGTCCTTGATATCAATGCTGTGTCAGTAGGTTCGACCTGGTGAGTGTCGAAATGCGCGCTTGAGAAACCATCCGGCCAGCCAACGGGCCGCAACTGAAGGAGATATGTTGACATGTAACCAGGAGCCTGCATTTCTCTAATAATTTTACATAAGCGATGCACTGTGTCCGTAGATCTGCTTCTTGCGCAGGTGGACTGGCGTCTCGCCCTTGGGCGTGTCAGGAATCGTCTTCTCCAGCTTCTGCAGGGTCTGTCAGTAACGGTCCTCGGGTGTTGTCGGGTGGTGCAGTCGTATCCGAGCCAGAGCCGGGATGAGCGTAGATGGAGAAAACACACCAAGTTGTCAAAGACACACTTGTTCAGCGTACGCTCGGGCCTGCGGCATTGCCAAAGCTGCTGGTTGTTGTCCTCGAGGCACTGCCAGTGGAAGCGGAACTCGTTGAGGCAGTGCTTGTTGATGTCGTCCAGCCTAACACACGATGCTCGTCAGCCCCCGGTCGCCAAGCTAGCTGTCTAGAAGACCCTTTGGATCCGTTTTCGTTCGGCTCGGGTCGCTTACACGCTGGTGGCGCATCTGGTCACCTTCCGTCCCTCCTTCATGCAGTCGAGCTCGCCGGTGCCGTGGGCCTCGGTCTTGCACATCATGTAGTCGTCATTGTAGGGCTTGCAGCGGGCGCCGATGAAGAAGGAGGCGGACAGAAGCGGGGCGGAACTGGCACCAATCTCCTTAACCTTGGGGATGTGGTCAGGTAGCGGAGTGGTGTCGACCAGCACCTGCTGGTTGAATCTGCGGAGCGCGAGGTCAGCGCGGCTGCTGGAGGCCAATGGGCCGCGGACGGAACGGCATGGGCGATAGCGACGCGGATTCGGGCCCAGCTCACCTGGCTTCGCGGGCGGCCATGTCGGCGGAGGGGTGGGTATCTGGGTAATGCGGAATGGAGTTCAGGTTATTGGAGCGGACGTCGACCTATTCGGCGCGACCCCGGCATTCGCCGACCGGCGCGACAAGCTTGAGCAACACGCGAACCTTCAAGCCTGAGGTCAACATCAGCCGCAAAGCCATGAACAACCACCGCTGACGCCCTCCACACCCGCCGACCCGACCCGTGCTGCATCGCCGCTACCATCGACCTTCGCTCTTTGTCCCTCGCACGCCCGCGACACCTTTATCTTCTGCCTGAGCACCCGCGCGCTGCTCACGCCGCCCTTCACCCACACTTTATCCTCCATTGTCTGGCCATTGCGCGGTTTTCTCTTCAAAAGCTCGCAGCAATGTCGTCGTTATTCGGGAGCTCCACGCCTAACGCCAATCCCTTTGGCTTTGGCAGCAGCACACAGAATAAGCCCTCCTTGTTTGGGTCAAGCACTCAAAACAACCAGCCGGTAAACAACCTGATTCAAATCCCAAAACATCTTGTCTAACATACCCCACAGGCTCTCGGAAGTAGCCTTTTTGGCAGCAGCACCACTAATCAGCAGCAGCAGCAGCAGCAGCAGCAGCAGCAGCAGCAACAACAACAGCAGCAGCAGCAGCCGCAGCAGCAACAGCAACAGCAAAATACTGGCTTCTTCGGCGCAAGCTTCAACAAGCCTGCCACCACTGGCGCATTCGGAGTCCAGCCCTCGTCGCAGCCGGCTAACAACAGCTTCTATGGCGGCTCCACCGTCTTCGGCAACCCTCTTCCTCCAGCCCAGAACCCGGCCCAACTGGGCGCCTCGACAAACAATGTCTGGACCCCGCCGCCTCCAGCCCGTAAGTTCTTCCTGCGTTGCCTCTCCCCCTCAATCGCTTCTGTTCGAAGATGCTTCTGATCACTAAAACGCAAGACCTCGGCGTCTACGTCCCGCTAGACCAAAAGTCGATCCCCGAGCAGATGGCCGACCTGATCGCCAAGTGGATGCCGGAGCAGCGCAACACGGTCTTCCAGCACTACTTCTACAACCAGGTGGACCCGCAGACGGTGCCGTACTACGTGGCGCCGGCGGACGAGGACGCGAAGGCGTGGGAGGAGGCGCTGTCCAAGAAGCCCAACGAGGGCGCCATCCCGGTGCTGGGCCGCGGCTTCCGCGCCGTCGCGGGCCGCCTGGAGACGCAGGCCAAGGCCGTCGAGGCGCTGCAGGCCCGCCTGCACGAGATGAACAACAGCCTCACCGAGATGCTGGCCAAGCACGACCTGGAGATCACCGTCCGCACCACCGAGACCAAGCGCAAGCACATCGCCCTCACCAAGCGCTGCCTCGCGCTCGCGACGAAGGCGCAGATCTTGAGGAACAGGGGCTACGCCATGGACCCGCGCGAGGAGGAGCTGCGGAAGAAGCTGATGGAGCTCGAGAAGAAGGCGTTCGACCCCATGCTCAATGGCCGCCAGGAGGAGATTTGGGCCAGGATGAGCGCCGTGAGGGCGCGCGCGAGGACGCTGCAGGAGGAGCTGGAGAAGCTTGGTAGGAACGCGGGCAAGCCCGATGGCGAACAGCTGGATGAGGAGCACGTCAAGGCGATTAGGAAGGTTGGTTTAGCCCCATTCTCTGTTCTGAGGATTCCGTCCCGGCTCACATTTCCACTGCAGGTTCTCGGCGATTTCGACAAGCAGCTCGCCCATTTGCGCGAGGAGCTCATCCGCGTCACGAAGGAGTGGAAGGAGTGGCAGGAAACGAACAAGCCCATCTCGAATGGCGGTAGATGACTTGCGAGAAGTTGAGATGCTCATGCAGGAGCTCGCATTGGAGAGTATTTCGGCATCTTGGATTGGGGACTCAAGACTTCTTTTGCACGAGATACCACGCAAGTGTATTTCTACGGTGGAAAACATGGTGCTATACAAAAAGACCGGGGTGCGGCATGGCGTTTCTCAGGCGCGCATTAGCTTCGTAACCCAGGCGGCTCTTCTCGAATAATACACAGGCCGCGCTTTATGCCGAGCCCCATTGAGGAAATGTACAAGTATTTGGAGATAGACCCTCCCTTAACGCCAATGCCGCAAGTGACGCCCGTGCAGACTATCCCGCCCAGTCTAGCGTCTCATTGTTCTGTTGTGTACATGACGTAGTTTGCAAGGCCTTTTGTCTACCAAAAGCGGCCAACGTACTCGGCAGCGAAGGGAGCTATGATAGTTTACAAATCAGTATCATGCGATTAAGGCCAACAAGTTTTTCGAGCTTACAGATGTAGAGGAGAGCGCAGGTGAAGACGCCGCTGGCGAGAGTAGCCTTGGCAATCAGCTCTTGCTCACGCAGTTCTTCCTTGCTGGGCGGCGGGGGCGGTCCTGCGCGATTCAGTCAGATGTATTCTTTGAGGCGATAGCGCTGAGCACGAACGAACCTCCGAACATATTGGCGGTATTAAGTAGATGTGCTGTGGTGACTGGTTGGGTGGTTGGTGATGATGTCGGAGCTTGCGGCGAAAGCTGATTGAAATCTCTCGCCGGGGCCAGTAGTCTTGGCGCGACTGGCGTCGCCGCCCTTCCTTTGACCTCAGCCTGCGCGTCCCCCATCCAAACATATAAATCCGACAATTTCCAACGCACCAGCAACAACAAACTCCCTTCCGTCAACGTCGCTCAGTCGGAAGCTCGCGTCCGCGGCTGTTTACGTCACCCGGACGCTATCTATCTCCCTACCGCGGGACCGCGCAACAACAAAAGACACGCGAACAAGAGCAGGAACGGGCCTCACGACATCAACCATATCCGCGACAATGGAGGACCCGGAGATCACGAACTCGCCACCCGACCCGAGCACGCTGCCGGAGGCGGGCAACGACCCGGGCGAGCCTGTGCGGCCGGACGTGGACGAGGAGAACTCGACGCCGAACCCGTCGACGGCGGCGCCGACGCAGGACATGGAGCTGACGGAGGCGGGCCAAGGGCTGGGTGAGGGCGATGCGGAGGACAAGGGCGACAACGACGACGACCTGCCGCTGTCGGACAACGAGTCAGTCCTGTCGGACGTCGACGAGGCGCAGTTCGAGGACTTCGACCCTAACGCCATCGCCATCGAGGACCGCCCGGCCATCGCCGTTGACGAGAGCAACGTCGGCCTGATCGGCGTGCACAAGCGCAAGCGCGCCGACGGCGAGGCCGGCGGCGACAAGAAGAAGAAGCGGGAGGGCCGCCGCGACAAGCCCAAGAAGAGTCGGAAGAGGAGAGGCGAGGATGGCGATGCTGGCTTGAGCGGCGGGGAGGAGGGCGGCGGCGGCGTGGTTCTCGGCGAGCGGAGATCGAGGAGGGCGCCGCGCGCCAGGCCTGAGCCGATGGAGGAGGACTGGTCGAGCTTGACGCCTGAGGAGAGGCGGAGGAAGGCGCTGGACGCGAAGATGGACGAGGCGCTGAAGGGCGGCAAGAAGAAGTCGCGCAAGCAGCAGGGGATTGTGAGTTTGTTGTTTTCAATATCGGAGTGTTTTGCAAGCTAACTTCTCGGAAAGGATCTTGAGGCGCAGGCCGACGCAGAGATTGAGGACATGCGCCGTCGCATGACCGAAGCTGCACAAGCCGACAACGAAGGTCGTGAGCGCGGCGAGCCTGCAATCCACAAGCTGAAGCTGCTTCCCGAAGTCGTTGCTCTTCTCAACCGCAATAACCTCCAGAATAACCTCGTTGATCCTGATATCAATCTCTTGCAAGCTGTGCGGTTCTTCCTCGAGCCCCTAAATGACGGGAGCATGCCGGCATACAACATCCAGCGTGAGCTCTTCACAGTCCTAGGCAAGCTACCTATCACGAAAGACTCGCTGGTCGCCAGTGGTATCGGCAAAGTCATCAACTTCTACACCAAGAGCCCCAGGGCTGAGGGCACCATTAAGAGGCAAGCAGAGAAGCTTATCGGAGAGTGGACGCGTCCGATCCTCAAGCGTACGGACGACTACCGCAAGAAAGAGGTCGCCGAAGCCCACTACGATCCCATGTACGTTCGCTCTGGGGGGAAAACCCTCCCCCCCTTTACCGTTGACCCCACCTGAAGAACCAAGACAACTGACCTACTTCTTCTTCTGCAGGCGCCTTCCCGACCGCACCACTTCCAAGGCGGCGGCCTCGCAGCAGGCGGCGGCCGAACGCCGCGCCAAGGCGCTGGCTCCGCCCAGCTTCATGAACCGCGCCCGACAGGAGGGCCAGCTGCGCACCTACACGGTCGCGCCCAAGAGCAACGTCGTCGCCAACGCCGCGCCGGTCAAGAGCGTCGGTCAGACCGAGGCCGCGCGCCGTCTCAAGCTGGGGCGTGCGGGTGGCAAGCGCGGCTGAGCGGCGGTTCAGCTTCCAACCGGTTGTTTTTTCACGTTTATTTTTGCTGCAGCTCGACGGAGGGTTATCGGGGATTGCGTACGCAGAATTACAGCTTCATGCGGGTCGGTGGGGTTTCTTTCCTTCTGGAGCATATCTCCGTGGAGCAGGGCCATGGCGTCTTCGATTCTTCTTGCAGGGCCTCGAGTTTTTGCTGCATCTTTTGGTAGCGGGGGAGAGGGGATCTGGGCGACCGGGGAGTGCGTATGTCTCGGAGAAAGTGGTCGATCAAAGTCCGGTGGATGATCAATGGCGGGTGGGTGAGGACGTGGCGTCCCATCTCTTTTCGAACATCTTCCCGTTTCTGGAGCGCCCTCTCATTCTCGCGCCCTCCACCCCAGATTTTATTGGCGTTGTCGTTTCCTAACTCCCGAACATTCGCCGGAAAGAAGAAACATGGACTCAAAAGAGATTGAATGGGGGAAAAAAAGAAGAAAAATCGATACCTTGTAATATATCATACTTTGGGTGGCTTTTCCCTGGCTGGATTCACCGGTAAGGGAGAAGATACAAGGACGGACTCAAGGTGGGTTTGGGTTCATTGGTAGGCATACAATAGAGATGCTGCCGACGAGATGATCAATTTGCTTTTTCGTATGCTTGTTTTTGCTCTTACATGCGTATGCATAACGCGCACGCGAGCTTCTCTTCTCCGCCCCCCTTCTCTCACCCCGTTGCTTACCGAGGGAGGCGCTTTGTGGCTTGCATTTCTCTTCTCTTTTTCCTGCCCACGCGGCTGCACCGTACCTGCCGGGATCTTGTGTGGCCCACCCCCCTCGGCTTTCGGGAGGCGTGAGGGAAAAAGAAAAAAGAAAAGAGAAAGTAAGCTCGGGAATGGCAGCCACGAGGTTATGGGAAAAAGCAAAGAAGAACCAACCAACTAAAGGATTGGGGAGATGCATGATTTTCATGTATGCAGGGACGGGATTGCGTGGATGTTTGGGGTCCCTTTACCGAAGATTTGATGGTGGTCTTCATTAAGGTTCATCCCGTTGATTGACTTTCTTCTTTGGTGTCTTACCTTTTTTGCTTTTTTTTTGGCGTTGAGTGCTCCTTTTGGCAGTGAGACAGCTACGTGTGAAAATATACGCGCGCGTAGAATGGAACGCAACGGTCAGACATTCGGGAGTCAAGGATGCAAACGGAGGCGGCCAATGAAGGGTTGAAGGACATTCTTTTTGCGGGATGATAGAAAAATGTCATCCGGACATGGATTGAACTGAAGCATATACATTGCGACGTCATCGTACATCTAAAGATTCCGATTTGTTGCATTGAACGCAAACGCGTATGGCCTCGGCTTTGTGTGGTTGACGATGCCAGTGTTCTGCTCGTTATAGGAACCAATCATTGGACCGGTCAGCTACAGCACCTTACCTGTATGATTGATCATGGGACGGAGAAGCGTGGAGCAGCGGCATTACACAAACCTATTCATCACCGGCTAATGGGCGGGTAATGCCGGAGAGAGCTGAAGGCAGAGGGCAGTTTTGTTGCCTGGGTGTCTCCGACAAATCAGGAGCATGAGGAGTGTGTAACGGTAGACCTCTTGTAATTCGCTCATTTCAGCCTTGTGAAAAGTGCAGAGATGTTTTCATTCACTAGACGCATGTATACTACAAGAAGCTGCTGTTCTTGATTTGGAGTAGCATACCCATCAACCACGCGAGCGAAGTAGCTCAAAGACACCTCAATGGCACCACGGTGGTGTACCTTCAGGCAAGACGTCCGAGTTCCGGGCCTGTCGCCGTCAACTAGGCCGGTAATTTTCACATGCGCTCTCGTACGTAGAAGCCTAGATTCTGTCTCGGGGTGAAACAAAGGCCGTGCGAAGCTCAGACAGCAGTTCAGTCCACATAGAATCATATGTTTCTCGAGCCCATTCCACATAAGATGCTACATTCCTAGCAGCACAAATGGTTCAAGTCTACGTGGATACACTGTTGTACAAGTCTGCATATGAAAGAGTAGAACTGGCTCCAACGCAACATGCATGGGAAGGGTAGAGTGCTACGTATGTAACTGCAGGATAAGAGCTCCAATGACACGGCCGAAAAACAAAAAGCGACGAATAGGTGATGATCTCGCCATCTGCACTCGAAAGTCCCCCGATGTTACATTCTCACCGGTCCAGAACCCCTGTTCTCGACTGTTGCACGTTTTGTTTCAAAGCTTCTCCCCCACCTGCCAGCACACGCAATTTCCGGGTAATTCGAGCGTGTGCTTCATTAAAGGAGCGGGCGGACGAAGCACGGGGACCAAAAAGCAAATGACACATTTTGCAAGGTACTATCTGGCCGACGGGGCCGGAATCGGTGCGGTCCGTCGTCTCGCTCGGAAGTGCACAGCCACGACAGGGATGGCCGAACGGTGTCAGGCAGGAAGGATGTCAGCGGGCTGAAAGGGTGGGGAATGATGACCGTTGGGGTGTATGTATGAGGCAGCAGCCAACACAAGCCATTGATTGGGCGGATTGGGCCGGCTTGCTCCTGAATGACTGGGCGGGACTGTACCTTTTGCTGGAGCCTGCGATCCTCCAAGGCTCTTCTCGACGAAGGCGAGGAGCAAGCAAGTATGGCCGTGGGATGGGCGGACAAGGCAGCCGCTAAGAAGATGATGGCGAAGGGTAAAAAAAGCCTTGCGACGGTAGCAGCTTCGTCGGAGCATCTACTCGAACACGAAAAGAACAGGATCTGCAAATGCCAAATCAAGGCCTTGCTTTCTGACATGGATGTGAGCCTTCGAACAGGGCAGAGAAGCAAGCCAGACAGGCAACTTTGCCCCT
>RHKH01000091.1:0-11749 GCA_009829795.1 Lasiodiplodia gonubiensis
AACCCTAACCCTAACCCTAACCCTAACCCTAACCCTAACCCTAACCCTAACCCTAACCCTAAAATATAAAATATAAAAGTTAACTTTAATTAACTGCTCTTTTAGTTTTTATACTACTTATCTATAGTAGAAAAATCTATTAAGCTTCTACTCTACTATTAATAAGTAATAGATACGGTAGTAGTAATAAGTATAGCGGTAGTAATAAGCATAGCGGTAGTAGTAATAAGTACGGTAACGATACTTAGTATAGTAATAAGTAAAGCAGCGTACTTAATATTCTACACAATTATTAGGGTTTTAATACCTATAAACGGCTTCTACAGCTTCTAACTCTCTCGTTTAGACCCTGCGGTCCAATAGCCGACTCGTTTATATTTCCCCTCTGCTTTATTACTTAAGGCTTGGAGCACAGCCCCGTGATAGCTAATTCCCATATAGTGTACCAGAATGACTAGGGTATAGAACCCTCCCTTCTCGATCTCGGGCTTCTCAGTGACATCCGGCTCCACAAGAACTCGGGAAGCGTTGGCAAAACCTTCACCATCCGAGTGCCGGCAAGGATACGCCCCCCAGTCTATAACTTTCATTCCTCTGACATTCAGACGATTCATTTCTCCCACCCGAACAGAGATTGTGGGTGCTCGTAGCGTGATTGAGCCATTTGATACAGGGCCGAACGGATTTCGGGTCGAGGGAGTGCAGGTCGCGTCCATGAGTTCGGCCATAAGGACATGTTCACTGCTGTCGGATCCATCTTCCTCGAAGGCTGGGTACCATACGGGGCCGAGCACTGAAGCCCACGACCACGATGGGGCGTAGTATGCAGCGCGTCTGCGCCAGGTGTCAGGTCGCCGAGACGAATTCCTGTCCCGGTGCCACGCAAGGTGCCAGGCAATGTCCTTCCTCCAAACCCCGCACAAGCATTCGTCGAAGCTGCTTTCTTGAAGATCCTTGGCTAGCCCGGACACGGCAGCCAGAACATCGTCGTAGTTTGTGAATGCCCTTGCTGTAACTGCCTGCACCACGGTAGCCCACTGGTAACGAACACTCGTCATTGGTATCTTAAGGTCAACGCCGCAGCAAGTCGAGTGAGGTCCTGGCGCGATCTTGCACTCGCAACACATGAGCTCTGCGCACTCCCAAGTCATCTCTTTCTGGCCGCAATACAGCTTCCTCCGTGAAAGTAGGCGTTCCTGGACTGTCCATCCTCGAGAATCCAGCACTCCACTCGATCGATCCTCTTGACATTTATCATTGTCCGCAGTCCGGAGAAGCCATATTGGGACAGTTTGGCCGCAAGGATCTTTAACGTGGATAACTGAGCCAGTTTGTCTCTGAGGGCGCTCGAAAAAGCATCCAATGGTGCTGTCTATAGAAGACACTGCGCAAATGGTGAATGCAGCATTCTTGTAGACATCGGCCATCATCGCAGACTGCTCTTCCCAGTCTTCTTTCGAGTCTTGGATAATGCACAGCGCATCGACCCAGAGGTAGCGAAACCCGGCGCGATGGGTGAGGATGGCAGCATCGCGGATGGTCTTGGGTAGAGAATCGAGCGGAATCCCTTGTATTCTCTCCTCAAGAGTGTCTTTCGTCGTGGTCAGAGCCCCTTGAGTTCCCCAGCAGTAGCTCAGTGCTACGTACTCGTCCCTTTGGTCATCTGTTATGACCAAGTGCGGTGCCTCTGTGGATGAACCGACATCGATGATACGGCTTGGGAGGTTAGCTGGTCCGATAGGACGGCATTGAAGATGATCCTTGGTGCAATTCTCAATCCACCCTTTGACAAGCCCAAGGGTTTCGTCAGATCCGGAGTTTGTGCTCAGGAATCGATGGCGCGGGAGTGGTGGCCACGGTTCGCTTTGGTCTATATGATGATGGTGTAAGCTTGAATCCTTGGTGTATGTCAAGAGTCTTACCACGGACGGCACGCATCTCTACATAGTCGTAGACTTTCTTGTCTTTGATGTAGACACCTCTCCAGCCATCTTCATTTCGATATGGTCCTACCCGTTGGGTCGATGAAATGACACCGTAAGTCTCCCGTAAAGAAGCCCAAATGAGGCCACAACAATGACATCCAGTTTCAGAACTGAGTTGAATCGACTCAATCGTGTGCGAAGGGCCAAATGTACTTGGTGGAGAGAAATTGAAACAAATTTTACAGGATGATTGGGCCCTTGGCTCAGCGGTAGTCGGTGATGTCTTTGATCTACTGGCGGTCATCTTAACTTGGTTGTGCGAAACCAGTCGGTTGACTCTGCTGCGTGTTGAAGGATTCTACCGATTGAGATATCTAGAATATTTCGAGAAATTGAAGATGCTGTGTTCGCAGGCTGGCGCAAGGCTTATATAATATTTGGAGCTGCCTGCTATTGGGGCCACGTGTATCTCACGTCAGCATTGCAGCAGCCGCTTACGGTTATCATTCCCGAGACCCGCTAGCACGGAATCAGGCATCACTTGTTTCAGCAAATGGGGCAGCGCTTGGTAGGGATTGCCGCGCCGCGTAAATGAATTCCTGCCGTCTTTCGTCATTCTACGGAAGTGTAGCCGGCAAGGCGTTCCTGCGTATATTTCGCCTTACTGCATTGAAAATACTATAAAGGTCTCACTTATAGGCTGTGTCATCAGCGTTATCTAAAAGGACCTTCGTCTCTTACCAGCAAGACAATCCCATTTTGTCAGGCCATCACTGCGAACCCGTACCATACCATAAACATGGTTGTACTCATCTTTCTTTTCGCTTCCACAACGCTAGCGGGATGCTTCCTCCCAAACGGCACTGATCGCAACGCTATCTACAATTCTACCGATAGATCGAGCGTGGACGCTTACCTTGCTTGCCGTATAGTATCCGATGGCGAGGCATCGATGTGCTGCCGACAGGGCGATGCATATCTAGACTCCTGCCGAGCGGACGGCTTGTGCTAGACCCCCGGGGCTAGTATTGGCGTGAGTCGTGTCCTGACCCGGCTTGGAAAGCTAAGGGCTGTGTGAAGCTATGTATTGACGAGATAATGGAGGAAGGTGACGTTCGGATCGTTCAGTGCGATGACGGGAGCTAGTGCTGCGATGAGAAGGGCGACGGTACGGGCCTGTAGTCCTGCACGAGGTACTAGGGCAAGTGGGTTACTGAAGATGGAGAGGTCGTCGATGAGAAATAGGTATCTTCGTCGTCGACTACCTGGATAAATGTGTCCTCCTCCAGCGTCCTATGGCACTTTCTAACGTTGATGAAGGGAATGAGACAGTATGTAAATTATTAAACCCGACTTCAACCTCTTCTCTAGGTTATACCAACACAACCACTAGTCTCAACGAAACTACCCGCAGGCCCACCACAATGCATAAGCTTGCATGCCACCAGTAAAAGATATCTAAGCTGTAAGAATATCGAAAAAGCTTGTATTATTGTGTTATCGAAGCAGCAGTCACAGCTTAGGGATTTACGTAGCTGGGAAATGGAACGTTCTTTTATCAATATATTTCGTAATAAGTCAGAATAGACGAAATGACCTTCGTCAATACTACCACTATATACTTACGCCGTCGTGATACACCCTGGTCGACTTCCGGAAAATGAAAGGCACTACTCTCTGCCGATGACATTTCCCTGTTCCTGCCTCACCCCCTGCGCTCCGGTAAGCCAGCCCACACGATCCTTGACAAACTGCTCAACCTGCGGCTTCAATTTGGTCTCATGCAGCGAAAAGTCGTCGACAGTCCCGATGCGCAGAATGCTCATGGTGGGGAAGCCGGAACTCTTGCGATACATGAGGGTGCCGCATGTGGAGCAGAAGTAGTTTGTCATTTTGTTGCCAGAGTCGACCGTCTTGGCCTGGCCCCAGCTAGAAAGATTCTCCTGGCCGCGCAGATGCGTGAGGTGGGCGTCATCGATGGTGAAGTTGGAGGCGAACATGGAGGCGGTGACCTTGTGGCAGTCGTAGCAGTTGCAGACGAAAGAGCCGACAAAACCTGGGCCGTGGGTGGGCTGGGAATGCGGTCAGCGCTGCGACCTAGAGCTGGGTTTGGAGAACCAAGAGAGCGAAACGCACGAATTTCAGCTGCACGGCGCCGCAGAAGCAGGTAGCAGTTGCCTCATCCTCCGTAGACCATCCATCATTAGCGCTGCCGGCAAGAGGAAGGAATGGCTTTGATTTGTCGGCTGTGGAGAAGGCCATTTTTGGTGGTTCTTCGTTGCTCTTGAGTGTGGTGAGAGATTTGCAGATGCTAATGGAGCAAGGAGGTAATAAGATGATGCCGGAGTACGATTTGTGGCTGTCATCAGACGCACACATTTATATTGCCCGAATTGACAAGAGCTACATGTTCACATACAACGCTAAGTAATCTCATCCTTCGTGAGTAAGCGGCGTTAAAGTCATCACCATTGTCATCATGAGCACCATTACATATCAGGTCGTTTGGAGGTCATCGCGGTGCTGATTGGTCTGATAACAGCTAACGGCGACATCCCGGCCAGTACCCCGCATTGATGGGTGCAATCTGGGTCGCAACGAGCAGTACTGTCTTCCCCGCTTTGAAAGTTGTTGCCCCATGTCAGCCGTAGCAGTGATCACTAATACACGACAACACTTTGCACGGTTTAGTGTGGTTGAGTAATCGTTCCTTCTACTATACACAGCAGAGGCAAGTAACGAAGGAAACACCGTGAGAAGAATGCAAGTCGTTTCCGGTGGTCGCAATTCATCGTTGCATTTGTAAGGGTGCTTCGTCTATCAACTGCATGTATCGCTGCGATCAACATGGGCGCCATCTCGTCGGCCGCATGTCGAGATAGCAAGCGCTTCTGGATGTGTCCCGACCTTACGATGCACACTGATTGACCGTCAGTATTGTCCACATGCAACCTGTGCGGACAACCTACGCAGTACGTCTGCGAAACAAATGTCAGTCAGTATCCCGGCCCACATCGGTAATTGTTAACTTGGTGCACTTACAACCCCTTCAGTGCTGCCGTTGGCATGATCGCAGCCTTCATCAGGCACATCGCAGTTCTTCAAGAATCCCGATTGGCCCTGTCGAATTTAGCCTCTGAAGTTCCGTCTTGTAACATGTACATACCTTCTCGTTTGTGCACGGAATGTTGATTTCGGTATCGGGGTACACATCGATGTAACAAGTGGCCGAGGCAAGGCCAATCACGGCGAAAAGGGAGAAGAGTTGAAGTCTCATGTTGTTTGTGGAAATGAAGGCAGCGAGAAGCAGTCTGGCGACATTGTAGCCCAAAAGCACGTATCTTGTAAACTAAATACTCGCTGGGAAGCTTTGATCAAGCCTTCGATTTGCTTGGCGACTTTGCTTCTCATCACGCCATGAGATCTTCGATACGGGTTGCATGCGGCGACACGTTTCCTGGATGGGAACTTGGGAACGAACAGAGACCAGGATCGCGTGCACTAGATAGAATCCCGTAAGAGATGTTTGGGACAAATGACGCACTAGTGGGCTACTGTTCCCATATGGAAGGAGGAAATCCTCGTTGCCAGCAGAACACTACCTGTGCAGCATTGGCTACGGCTATCCTTCCATTCCTTATACAGTGGGGGAATGCAAATGGCGATGCTGAGAGACTCCACGGAGAGATCTACGCCAGGACTTGCTAAAAGCGGTGGGGGATGATCCAACCGTGATGTGTTTCATGTTGAAAAAAAATACGAGGTGCGCCACGTTCTTGGAAGGTACGTGAAGGTTAATGCCATGGAATAAAGCAACTAAGCTTCGAGTATGTTAGCACTTGCCTTTTATTTCGATTCCCTGTGGGGAAAATCATGTGAGTGGGAATGCGGTCTTCTTAATTGACAACGATCGACAGCCATTGCATTAACAAGAGTGAACAACGGCGCAGCAGCCGGGGACCGCTCCGAATCATACGACGGTCCGACCTTCCGAGCTGGGAGGAAAGCACAGCCGAAAGCAGGTCCGATGCTTAATCCGAGATCACCTTGTTGCCTTTCCGTTAAACTTATGGAGCCCATATCTACGGAGAGTAGACACGTGGCTAAAGAGAGTTCTATTTGTATTTGATGCATGGCACTTAATTTGATTGAAGTATTGGACTGTACACGGACGGAAACTACAGAACTCGGCCACCAACGCACGCTCCACGGGAGAGGTATTCTTTCAGAAGCTCCTCCGCTTCAGATACCCTGACGGCCTTCTCTTCCCTGGTGCAAAGTGGGTCGCGGAGAAATTCCATAGCCCTTTCGAGATTATCCCTGTCAGTATCGTTGCCGGTGCTAAGATCCGGCCGGAGGAGAAGAGCACGCATGGTTGCGACTTCGAGATTCCAAAGCGCCATATAAAACAGCGTTTCGTTACTGGTGTTCCTGCAGTTGATGTCAATCCCCGGCTCTGCTATCAATGCCTGCACGAGTTCGGGGTGCCTTTCAGAGTAGCGCATCGCCAAACACAACAGCGTCGTGCCGCCTCTTGGGGCCTTGTTGGCACCACGAGTGAACCTGGCACGCCGCTCTTTGTTTTCGCTGCCCGTTGTCTCCTGCAAAAATCGGATCACGAGTGGGCCCACCGTCTCAAGAAAGGCTAACGTGGTCATCCCAGCGTAGTCAAGCGGCGTCATTCCGGCATTGTCGGGGATGTCGACAAGAGTGTCTGGGTGCTTCAGCAGTTCCTCTACGAAGCTACCTTGATGACCATATTCGGCTGCATGAGAAAGAGGAGTGCGCCCATCCGCATCTACAGCATTTGGATTCGTTGCCGGGTGGCTGATCAGAGTTTCCACTGTTTGGTAATGGTCGAACACGGCGTAGAAGAGGGCGGTTCTTCCTGTTTCGTCCACCATGTTGGGGTCCGTCGATTCGTGGCCCAGAACTGTTTTCATTGCCCATGATCTGCTGGACTCGGCCTTGTGGATTAATATCGTCCGTCCTCTCTTATCCTGAATGTTTGGGTTTGTTTTCGGATGTTTCATGAGCTTCGTTAAAGGTGATGTTTCTGCAGAGTCGATGTCCCAGGCGTACCACAGTGCAGTACGACCTTGTTCATCCTGGACATTTGGGTCGATGTTCTCGGCGTCGATAAGTATATCAAAACCGCACCCCCTTTCTGGGGCGGCGTAAGAAAGAGCAGTTCGGCCAGAACGGTCTCTGTGATTCAAGGCTACGTTTTTGCCGCTTTGTATCAAGCATTCGATGGCTTCTCCTCGCATACCGGATTTCTCTGCGGCCCAGATGAGCGGCGTTCTGCCTTCCTTGTCCGAGAGATTGACTGGAAGGCCGAGCTGATTGATGAGTATGCTCAGAACTTCCATCCTGTACCATGGTGCCTCGACAGCATGTGACACCAAGCATCGTTCGTTGGGATCTCTTGTATCCAGCTCATGGCCAAGGTGTTCCAGTAGTAGAGAAAAGACACCAACATTTCCTGAACGCACAGCATGCGTCAACAAAGTCCAGCCCTTTTTGTCCTTGTCGCGGAGTCCGACATCAGTGTCAAGCTGGAGTAGTCGACAGATGATATGTTCGAACGGGGAATCTTTGTCGTCGAGGCCGCTACCGGCTCTCTCGACTGCCAGAGCCAATGCCGTGCAACCAGACCTATCTCGAATGCCAGGGTCCACTTTGCCGGAATCCAGAAGGATGTCGAAAACGCGGACCCGTCCGACAAGAGCAGCAAAAGCAAGCGTTGTCCTTCCATCATCATTGACCATGTGAAGATCGACATCAGGGCGTGTGATAAATAGCTTGATGAGCTCCGGCATATCTTGCTTTATTGCGTCGAACAGCTGGTGAGGCGAGGGTGAGAAGTCGCTTCGCCCAACCACAAAGCTGGCTGCTTCCATAGACTTCTTCTCGATGGATTCTTCCATCAGCCGGGAAAGAATTGCTTGTCGGTAGTTCTCAGTCAGATCAACCACGTCAAACGCAGCTTTTACGGCTTTGTAGTTGGCAGCGTGTGCTGCGTGCCATATCGCGCCTGTTGTGCAAGTCAAACCTGAGTATCCCACTCTTCCCGTTCGTTGAATGAACTTCACGAGGACCTTGAAGGTTTCAATCTCGTCGCGGTCAATGGAAAGCTGCAGTGCCGTCTTCAGCGTCCTGTCCATCCATTGACCAACTCGGTTCACCTGCTTCGCCAGAAAGAGGTCCAGGGTTTGGTCCAGTCCGAAGACAGTCAGAATCCCGATTGGTAGATGCCATGCGAAATAGTAACCGTGTCCGTTCGCATCTTTTAGGCCTTTCAACACCGCATTATCTATCCGTAGAAGAGCTGGCCTGTGGCTCAGAAGGCGCAGTGTCATTTCGTGAATGTCGGGATCATTCCGTACTGCTTGGGCATGGTTCCCCCAAAAGTGTAATGCATAGTCTGCAAGTGGCCATTCGCGAAAGTAGCGCCTACAAGCACACAACTTCGTCAGTCCGTTTTCCCGAACAATCAAAATACAACTTACTCTTGCTCTCCCATGTCGTCCCAGACGTCATGGCAAAACGCATCTTCCGGTTCTTCCATTTGAAGATAGGTCATGCACGCCAAGGCCATGGCCTTCTCTCCGGGTTCCATCCACTCATTCGCATTGGCTTTGAAGTAATTGAATGAACTCTTGTGTATCAAACGCAGCGTGCCGCTCTCAGGCTCCGCTGACACTAGCCCAGCGCAAGACGATATCACGTCATCAATGTGCGGCACCTTTCCTTCAGACCACGCAGTGCCACCTCGATCAAAGGCTGCAGCATGCAGTACTTCGGCTACAAGGAGGGGGTGCTTCGCCCGTACGATCCACGCAATGGCCTGTTGAGCGAAGGTTTTCCGGTCGACAGGTTGATTGTTGATATGATCGATAGCCATACCAAATACTGCATCCAGAATATCTCCGTCCATGGAATCTTGCATCCCATCGACCATTTCCTTCATCATTATCGGATTTCCGGTCGCGGCAAGATAGTCCAGAAATAGCTTCGTGGCAAGGAAACTGCCGAGTGTCAGTAAGCAATCTCCAAATGAAAAATAAAGTGGACACTTACTTTCCGCCGTAGAGAATTTCAACACTCTGCTGAATCTCCTGTTGTAACTCAGGGTGGTCAGAGAAGGCGTGAGAAAATTCAGCAAACCGATGGCCGCAATAAAGATCCAAGTCCTCGCTGGCGGGGGCAACCTGCATGGTGGAGTAGCTCTCGAAAACACCTTTAACAGAGGCTTCCGACTCGCAGGAGACCATCACCCACAAATCTTCGTCCTTCTGCCACAGCGCGAGATCTGCCAGAAACTTCTCGCGCCTCTCTGCCAGCTCGGGCTCGTTCTCCAGCTCGTCCAAGCCATCGACGACAAGAAACACGCGGCCGAACGCGGGCACCAAAGCGGCCACCATGCCAGAGATATCCGCAGCCGAATGCTGGTCATCGCGGACGAGCTGGGGCCACCCATCGTAGACGAACCCATCCGGAAACTCTGACACCTCCTTGGCGAGCTCCAGCGCGATGGTGGCGTACACGCGGTCCAGCGTCTGGATCTGGCGGTTCTGGTAGTCGAAGTACACGCCCACGACAACCACATTTTCATCATCGGCGAAGCGCTCTTCCAGCCATTCCACAGCGGCCGCTGCCGTGGTGGTTTTGCCCGACCCCGCAGCGCCGGTGCAGAGCAGCGTCTTGGCGGAGGAGATGGATTGTCCGTCCAGCCAGTCGGTGAAGGCGGTCGTTTCTGTGAGGAAGCGGGTTCCGGTGCCCGGGTGGCGCGCGCTTACGGCCGCGTCGTGCGCCCGCTGGAAGTCGAGGGGCAGCGGCTGCAGCCACTCTTCGATGGCTTCAGCGGTCGGGTCTTCGATGGGCGTCCGCGACCCTGACCTGTCGGAGCCGCAGATTGAACAAACCATTGTGAAATATACCTATCCAGCTGTTCAGAGATATGATGCAATGGAAATAGAGCAATAGGTGACTTACGTTGTTGATTTTAGAGGAATGCAGACTTCCAGCCGTTTGAGCGGCCCGAGTTGCTCGCTAAATCTGTTCTTTGAGTTCAGAAGCGCCTCGAGATATTTAAATTCCTCCATTCCCAGCTTGGGCCATGGATGCCTAGCGCGAAGTGGATGCCAAGGTGGTTCTCGACCTGGGCCTAACAATAGCCTTGTCAAGGCTTCCATTTGACTGGCTGAAGCTTCCGTATGTTGCCTGGTACCTGCACGTTTTGGCTGTGTAAACGGTAAGCACTAGGCAGCACTGCCGGCCTTGGGAAGCTTTGACCTCCGCACTTTCTTCGGCTTCTATTCCTACTACAACATCTTCATCGCAGTGCACACCCTCGTAAGTTCGACTTCCATAGCTTCCAATTTAAGGGCTCGACTTCTTCGCCTCAATAAAGGGTCTTGTATTTTTGTTTCGCGTCGTCAAATTCACCACCAGTTAACTGGTCATGCAAATCAAAGTGCCGTTTTAGTGTGGCTATTCAGGTGAAGGATGACTTGGATATATTCAGTACGATAGAGTCTGAGTATCCGCTACTTTTAAGGTCTTTAATAGACAATTTTATCCTGGTGTCATCTCAGAGCCGCACGGGACACAGACGCCAAGCCGGACTTACTGGGTTCCCTGATCCTCCTCAGGAAGCAGGGATTGTGCATTATTAATATAAACTTCGTGCTCCGCAGTGCCTCTCACGCCATGTATCGGCACCATTTACCTGTGCAATAGACGTACATAGATGCTAAGGTAGGTGCAGCAAAGTTCATCCGTAAAAAGGTTTCTCTCAATCGCACTGCATCTGACACTTGGTGTCCTATAACTTACTGGCCATTACAAAGCTAGCGGTCTGTCTTAAAAATCACGTTGGTCCGTTTTTAGGCCGTAGTGCTTACAAATAATCACCTTATCCTCGGACGAAACAACAGTCGAGTCTGTGGAATGAGAAAACTGGCCTAAGTAGTGCTGCTTCAAGAAGTCATTTAAAAGGTGGTGACTCTCGCCTTTCGAATAGGATTTCACATCCTCTCTACTACTCCAGTGAGCTTTTTCATATTCCTTTTCCCGCCGCCCCATCGAAACTGCTGCAGAAAAGCTCTTAAAACCAACTAAAAAAACAAAGGCAAAGAATTTACTTCCAAGGGGAGAAAATTCCAAACGCTTCGCCGATGGCCACCAAAAACACGAAGCTCTTCGACCCCGTGCGCGTCGGATCCTCACAGCTTGAGCATCGCATCGCCATGGCACCGATGACTCGCTACCGCGCCTCTAGCGACCACGTACCTTCGCGGCTGGTGGCGCAGTACTACGCACAGCGTGCTGCCATACCTGGCACCCTTCTCATCTCCGAAGCAGCCTACGTGTCCTACCGCGCCGCCGGCTACGGTCACGTGCCAGGCCTGTGGACGGCGGACCAGCTCGCTGCCTGGAAGGAAATCACAGATGCGGTACATGCGAAGGGAAGCAAGATCTGGTGCCAGATCTGGGCGCTCGGGCGTGTCGCCAAGCCGCCTCCTGGTGTTGAGATGTTGGTTTTCGACGAGGCATATCCGTATGCAGAGCATTTGGCGTCGAGCAGTGCCGTACCGGCAGGCGAGGGGTTTGATGTTCCCAGGGAAATGAGCGAGGAGGAGATTTGGCGGATGGTGGACGATTTCGCAACGGCTGCGAAGAATGCGGTGGAGGTGGCGGGGTTTGATGGGGTCGAAGTCCATGGCGCTCATGGGTAGGTCGGATCTCTTTTCCTCCTGTTTCCCTCCAATTTTCTTCTTTTTCTCCTATTTTTCTCTCCTTTTTTTTTTTTTTTTTTT
>RHKH01000091.1:15978-81735 GCA_009829795.1 Lasiodiplodia gonubiensis
AGGCCGTGAAGTCATTGCGCCGTTCCTTGAGCTGGGCCCGGCTACGCAGGACATCTACATGGCGGCGTGGAACGAGATGGCAGGCAAAGCACTCTTCGGCCTCTCAAAGCCGCTGTGCGTCAAGGGGTCTCCGCACAGCACGTACGGCGTCAACGTGCGCGAGCTGTCGGCCAGCACGTACACGCGGGCCTTTGGCGCCATGGACGTGCTGTACGCTACCACGCCGGCGGCACGTGGCAGCTCCTTCGCGGTCGAGCTGCTGTCCAATGAGGGGCCGCTAGCCGTGGCTGATGACGAGACGGCGTATCCGTGGCGCGATTCCGCCGCCCTAATGTAAGTGCTGCCACGTGGCTATTGAGCTCTAGTACGTACGAGCTAACGAAACCGCTTTGGAAAGACTGGTGCAAGCGTCGTGGACGGACGAGGCTGCCGCCGACGCTGCCAACAAGAACGCCGAGGAGATTCGCGCCGACCTTGTCGCCAGCTCCGGCTACGACGACCTCGCCGTCTATGTCAGCTACGCACACGGCACTGAGACGCCAGAGCAGATCTTTGGCGCTGAGAAGCTGCCACGGCTGGCTGCGCTTAAAGAGGAATGGGACCCCAACAATGTCTTTGGCTTCGGAGGTGCCGTACCTACCAGCTATCCTTAGACATCGCTGCAATCCCGTGGTGCGAATTAGCAT
The DNA here is from genome assembly GCA_009829795.1 of Lasiodiplodia gonubiensis. Taxonomy (NCBI): domain Eukaryota; kingdom Fungi; phylum Ascomycota; class Dothideomycetes; order Botryosphaeriales; family Botryosphaeriaceae; genus Lasiodiplodia; species Lasiodiplodia gonubiensis. The sequence continues at coordinate 16,665 of RHKH01000091.1, forward strand.
CAGGTTCCCATACCTGCCGAGGGGTCACTTTCCCTATAGATAGACCATGATAGATGATAAATAGTAACGTTTCATTCCTGATAGATGGACAGGGGCAAAATTGCCCACTCGCCCGAGAGATGACGAATTGACTTCCCATCCGCAAGTACTAAGCGAGCGAGGCTGGGTGAATTGGCAATCAATCGGCCACCGAATAGAAGGATTTTGCTGATATTGAGCTTGGTTTTCAGGGGATTATCTTCATTCTAAAACGGTCCAGCGTAAGGATATGTTGAGCTGGAAAAAGTACGACTCGCGCTGTTTCAAGCGCGAGGTAGTAGTCTTGATATTCCAGTAGATTATTGATTTGGCCTTGGAAAACTTCACACTATGGCCGGTGGAATTGTAATAGGTAGACTGTGGCCCGGACGAACGGTCAGCTTGGGGCTAGACAGTGCGTCAACGCAATGTACTTAAGAATCGTAAATTCACGCAATTAAGACCGCTTATCAGTGTTGGATTGGGCTTTTAAGCTTCCAATTAACGTTCAGCATTTGTGTTGAAAATGAGCCGTAGCAGGTGGGGTTTCAATACGAGGACGAGGGAGGAGAAGGCAGAATTTTCAACGCACCATCATGGCGGCAGTAATACCTGCGTCACATGGTGGTGGCGATGAAAATGTGGCCACGGTAATGCCGATGGAAGACGTAGGGCCGACAGGTGATGAACGGCGATGGGGAGCGATGCGGCTGATAGCATTGGATACACTTGTTTGTGTTTCGGTAGGGCAAGCTTGCGTAGTGGCGAATTTATGCTGGTGCCCATATAGCGGTCGACTGAGATAAGTGCACCCTCTGGGAAGGCTCCTCAAAGCGGCTTTGTGTCGCTGACATGGTCGTACATAGCTGGTACCGAAAGCGTTGCAGTTGCTGCACTTCGGCCTTGGTTCGTCGCACCGTTACCTTTTTGTTCTTAGTTTCCGATCTAGCCGGGCGTATCCGGGGCCTTCTACTGCAATTCTACGTTTCTTGCAATTTCCACATCCTGCAGGAGGTTTTATATAATTGCTAAGCGCTTGGGGCGACCGGCAGCCAGTGGCGTGCACGGTTGGGAACCCACGTGGCGGAGGAAACCCACGTGGCGGAAGAATACGGGATCTTACCGGATCAAGGGAAGCGGGTAGGTATCGTCGCAGCCAGACATGCGGCTCCGCCACGCCCGCACTGCTAGAGGGCGGCTAGCGTGTTTGACTAACACCGGCTCGCCGTTTGGATTCGGCGAGTTTTTTCGTACGTGTGTGTTGCCAGCACAGCGACCTACAGATAGATTGTAGCAACTGTCAACATCCCTGGTAGTATCCGTGATGGCTGTTTTCCTGACACGGTGTTTAGCTCCTATCTTCGGCCCAACATGCATGTGCGGATCCGGACTTCAGGTCTATGTGGGCCCACGAGGATCGTAGACTACCGGCATGCATGGCACGGGCCCACTCTAAGCCGTGATGTTGACTCGAGAAAAAGCATGCTGTGTTGCGCCGGTCAGCCGCTGCCACCTTGCGCCACGAGGAGATGAATTGCGTGGACCCTTCATCAAAATAAATACTCTTATACGCCCATGGTTCTTCAAAGGGTTCAGCAAACCGCAGCCAACGTGCCACAGTTGCCACCAGCATTTCTGCCATTGGACTCTCTTCTACAGGTACGCCCATTCCAGACCGCCTTGGCAACCCCTTTTAATCGCTGACGATGCAAATGATTCAGTAATTGTGCCAAGTCACTCTGAGAAACTCAGCTGCAATTACCGAGAAGTCTTACTGGCATAATGGTGAGTGCGAATACGAAAGAAGCCGGCGCCCATTCTAAAGTTTCTACGCAGGCTTCAACTGGCGACTACTGCTGGGCATTCTTTTGTCCGCCCGCGGCTGTCGTACTGCAGCGTGACTTCGGCACCGACGCTCTTATCAACATGGGCCTCTGCTGCCTCGGGTGGATCCCGGGAATCGTTCGTAAGTTTTACCCCTGCCAGAAGTAGATGCCGCTGCTCACCTCCACTACAGACGCCTACTACATCGTATCCCATACATGCGAGATGGACGAAATAGTATAGCTGTGCCTCTCCACCGTGCTGCAACCCCTTGACCGCAGCAGTTATCCGGACCACGTCGACTATAGAATACCCCAGGACCTCTACTCCACGTCTCGGAAGTCGCAGTCGACAAGAACCTGTCCGACTATGGCGCAGGTGTACCCCGCTATCATACAGACCCAGGGGCGAGGAGAAATACTTAGGGGTGACATTCCTGTTACGGATATCCCCTTTTCGGCTTTCACAAGTGTGTTACTATTTGTTGAGAATTTTCGGGCAGCATGTGGTGGACATTTCAGTTCCATCCGTCCCCATCCAGTCCACATTAGATTTCCTTTTAGATCAACATACCCCATGCCAATAGTAATGACTTATAGACTATTCAATAGAACGATCGCTTGCCTTGGCAAGCAGAATTAATGACATCTCAGCAATAGCCAAGATCAAGACCGTGACATGGGAGGAGATATACGAAGAAAGAACAGCTTTGAGCTTTTCCAATCTAGTACGAAAAGAAGAAATCTGGATGCCGATTGCCCACCTCATCCACACTACAAGCCCTCAAACTCTCCCCCTTTTCCCCGTACTGCTCCTTTACCTTCGTCGCATTCAATGCCCTCAAGTACACCACCAGCACGCCCGCTGCAACTCCTGTCAAAGAAATCATCCCCAACGACACTCCCAGCCCCTTTCTATAGTACGGCGGATCGTTGAACGCCTGGTTCCCGCCAATCGCCACCGTCTGTGCGACGACGTTGATGAGCGCGGCCGCGCTCGCGCGAAACGTGTAGCCAACATTGTTGCTCGCCGTCCACGCCAGGCTCAGCACGATGATGGGATACGCGCAGCACGACACCAGACACGTCGCGACCAGCCTTCCCGTGTCGTTCGTCAGGCCGAGCAGCAGCGCGTAGCCGACAGCCGCCAGGGCGGCATTGACGCAGATGACAACGCCGCGTTTGCGGAGCCTGTCCGAGATGGCGCAGGACGCGAGGATGCCGACGAAGGCGGCGGCGTAAACGACGACGGCCATGAGCTGCGCATTTACACCCGCGTAGCCCAGGCCCTCGAGGATGGCGGGCGTGAAGTTGGAGAGGGCGCTGGTGCAGAAGTGCGCGCCGCAATCGACGACGGTGACGAGCCAGAACTTGGGATCGGCAAGGAGCGTGAGGATGAGCTTAGGCCGGATGCGGCTGTCTCCGGTGTTGTGGACAGCGCGGCTGCGCGCAATGACGGCGTTTTTCTCGGCCGCGGTGAAGAAGTACCGGATGCGCTCGGGGGTACTTGGGAGGAGGACCAGGACGACGAACGCCCAGACAACGGGGACAACACCTTCGATGAGGAAGATCCACTGCCAGGCAGACCAACCGTTGGTACCGTCGAGATTGAGCGTGATGGCGTAGGCGAGGAGGCCGTTGAATGATCCGGCGAGGGCGACAGTAGAGTAGAGGATGGCACCGCGCGTGGCGAGCTCGTTGTAGCGGTACCAGAAAGAGAGATAGAGGATGGCTCCTTGGATGAAGGCTTCAGCACAGCCGATAAGCGCGCGGATGACCATGAGGGTGGCGTAGCTATTGGCTTCAACGGTGCAAGCCGTGACAGCCCCCCAGATAATCATGGCGCCAGCAAACTATAACTCGGTCAGCTATGTGGTTTAGACTGTTAGCTGGGAAATGTTACCTGAATTGGCGGCCCAATCTTTCTTAGTAACAGCGTTCCGGGGAGCTGGAACAGAATGTAGCCGACAAGGAAAATGCTCGAGACGTTGGAGTACATTTGTGCTGTAAGTCCGAGCTCCTTTTCCATGCCGGCAACTTTCGCATTGGCTAAGTCAGAACGTCCCTTTATCATCTGTCAACAATCGCCCTTGTGGATGGAGGACTGTCTTACCATTTGGGCCAGGAAATAGACGGAACACAGCAACGGAAGGACTGCAAAGTCTGTTTTCCTCCTGATCCGCGCCTCCAGCTTCCGCATCTCTCTGTCCGATTGGCTGTTGCCTTCCTCCACGACAGGGTCGCTGGAAAGAGGTGTCACCTTTGTGTTGTTCATTCTGGCGGGCTGAAACTTGAGTAAATCTCAACAAAAAGAATTGTGAAAAGACAACTTGTTATACTAAAGAAGTAGGCGTGCAAAAGAGCTTCTCCTTATAGCAATATTCCCACAACAAACACTTCGCACACAGCCTCAATAGCTCCACCATACCGAGGCTTTGAGAACGCGTCGACATGTTAGCTCCAGGTAAGCAAGGGTCGACTTCAGCCAAAGGCAATGGCGGACGCATCAGTATGGTGGGCGGCTGAGCATTAACAAACTTGGCGCCAAGGAGAGGTTTGCCCATCAAGGAACGGACTTCTGACGCGAACGCGGAGGTCCGTGTCGGAAGTCCGTGTTAGTCCGTGTCTTAGTCCGTGTCCGATGTGACATTCCACCACAGATCCCCAAGTTGACTGCGGCATTGAAAGCGGCTTGCATAGATAGCCTGGGGCTATGCAGTGTATCTTTGTGTTATAAAGACTCAATTTCTGAATCTGCGTTGCATCTTTAGCGGCTTCAGTCTTACACAATGTCCAACGCAAATCCGCACCACAATGACCCTTCCCCTCTCTGCCACATTGTCACACCGGTTGGCATGCTGGGCTCCGGATTTGATGAGTTGCAGACGGAGGACATGTTGGCGAAGCTTGTAGCAACAAACGTTCCGACCGCCATCATCCTTGACTCGGGCTCCACGGACAGCGGACCTTCGAAACTCGCCTTGGGATGCATGTCATGCCCGCGGGAGGCATACACAAGAGACCTTGCAAAGCTTCTCGAGCTGGTCGATACCTTTCATGTTCCCTTGATCTTCTCCTCTGCTGGCGGCGACGGAAGCGATGAGCATGTGAAAGAGATGCTGCAAGTCATCCAGGAAATTGCAGAACAGGAGAAGAATGAGTCAGTATCCCACGCTTGATTATTTGTCAAACACCTCTGCTAATGGTAGCCCAGGCACTACCGCTTCAAGACCGTTGCCATCTTCTCTGGTATCAAAAAGGCCATGGTTCGCGACCGTCTTCGAGCCGGTGGCATAACCGGCTGCGGACCATGCGTGCCTCCCCTGACAGAAGAAGACATCGACTCGGCCCGCACGATCGTCAGCCAGATGGGTCCCGAGCCCTTCATCGACGCCATGACCGCGCACCCAGATTTCGACGTCATCGTCGGCGGCCGCGCGTACGACCCAGCACCCTACATCGCCTACGCATCCTTCCTTTCTAACGGCCTCGAAGACAGCGAGAGCTCAACCCCATATGAAGCACTCTTGGGAGGTTTTACGCACATGGGGAAGATCATGGAGTGCGGCGGCATCTGCGCAGAACCGAAATCGCTCGGCGCCGTCGCCAGCGTGTACCGAGATGGCACTTTTGACATCTCCCCGCTGAGTCCCGAGGCGCGGTGTACGCCAGTGTCGGTTGCAGCGCATACTTTATACGAGAAGACTCGGCCAGATGTGCTGCACGGTCCGGGCGGTTACTTGGATGTCACTAGCGCGACGTATGAGCAGCTGAGCGATGGAAGGACCGTCAGAGTGCGTGGAAGCTTATTTCACTCTTCAAAAAGTGATGGGATACCGTATCAAGTCAAGCTGGAGGGAGCAACGACAATTGGATATCGGTCCATGTTTATGGGTAGTGTCAGAGACCGTAAGATTGACTTCCCACGTTTGATTCATACTCTCCAACTCCACTTCTTCTACCATCTTCTACTCCGGACCCCAGCATCAACTCACTCTTCCTTGAACATTGCCTTATGAGAAATGATGCTGACTTGAGATAGCAATCCTCATTGACCAGCTCGACACTTTACTCGAGCGAGTCAAGGCTTACGTTGCCGCCCAACACTGTGATCGGTCTGGTTTTTGGGAGCTTGACTTCCACGTATACGGAAGGAACCCTCTTCCTGGCACAGAAATATTTCTGATCGGAGAGGCTCTTGCCTCTTCGCAGCAACTCGCAACAAGTGTAGCGTGCACTGCCCGCATCGCCACCACAGTAAGCTTCGAGTTGCTCCTCCACGGAGTGTGAAAGCTCTGGCTAATGCTTGATAGCACGGGGCGTATCCGGGACAGAAAGCAACATCAGGGAACTTTGGGTTTGGCATCGGCGGGAAGACGGAGATCCCGTTGGGAGCATGCCCAAAGTTTTCGATTTACCATCTCATGGACCTGACAGATGGAGAGGAACGACTTTGGCCAAGCTACGAAGCTAACGATGGTGGTTACATTGACTGCCACGACGGTAACTCAATATTCTCACACGGCGTGTCAATATTTGGCAACGGAAAAGCCCGGCAGCATTCATCCCTGAAAAGGCCGTCTCCTCTGACTCATGATTCAAAGAATGGGACATTCAGCGAGGAGAAAAAGCCCCAAGTCTTCCCAAGTCCCAAGCCCTCCCACCCCGACAGCCTTTCCTCTCCTACAAGACTGGGCCATCTTGCGCGCGTTCTGCGATCTAAGGATGCCGGCCCGTACGAAATCACTTTCGACGTCATGTTTGACTCGGAGTCAGTGTATCATTTAATTCGACAATCCGACCTGCTGAGTCCTGAGGCGATGGCGGATGCACTGACGGTTCCCCAAGACGATATCATCTGGTGCGGATTCTTTGACCCAGCTCGAGCTTTTAAAGCAACCATTCCGCGCGTGAGAGCGGGAAAGAAGGTGGCCGCGGGGAGCTTTATGGAGGATGATGTGCACGGTTCGCAGCAGCATTTGGGGCTGGTCAATGTGGAGCTTCCGAAAGCAATCTTAGAAGAGCTGGAGAGATTGGAAAAGATGTAGTGTATTTTTTTCAGCTCTCTCGAAATATTCTATTCAATAAATTCGATTACTAAAATTGCCCGTCTTCGATGACGTTGTCTTTATTGATTACTGTTCTACAGCTGAGAAATCGCTGGACTACATTTACTTCGTCAAGTGGGACTGGCAATTTGTTTGGTAAATGAGCGATCAAGAAACTCAGAATGGACTCTCCTTTTTAGCTTTGATTACCAATGCCATGGCGGAGGAGAAAAGAACGAGTACCACCAGCCAGAACTGAGGCGATTTCAAACTGGCTCGGTACACGTTTCATAAACACGAGTTGAATTGTCTTCCGTACAGAACTCATTCCGGATCCAATACAATTGCCTCAATCAGATCAGGCAACGCTCGCCGTATCGTGTCGTTTCCCCTCAGATACACAACGTCCTCATCCGCATCCCGATCAATACCTGGATGTTTTTCCTTTAGCCAGTCGACATCCTCTAAACTTTCCTTTCGATTCCAGCCCCACCGCTCTTCTTGTTCAACAAAAAGTACCAAAGCGGGCTCGGGCCCACCGTCATAGTAGGTGTCCTGGTACAAATCTCGAAGAAACATTTCTTTCAGAGGCATTTCCTCTCGAATCAGCAAATCCAGAAACTCTTGGAAAAACACAACCCAGTCACCGCTCTGCCAATCTTCACCGCGGTGAAATGTAGCGCCACCAAAGGATAGCCGTTGGAGGGATTTTGCAAAAGGCTCGATGAAGAGCAATAACTCCCAGGCGGATGGGATGTCAAAGGAGTACAGTTCCAGGCGCTCAAGGGCTGTGAACCTGGTGGTAGAAAAGGCTGGGCTGATGTCATATTTCCAACCATCGCTCCATCCATATTGAGCCCGAAGGTCTAGGCGAAGCGAGTGTAGGTGGGGAAATAGCGCGAAGAAACGGCGCAGCGGCTGCATGATTGCGGGGTCACCCGACTGCAGCACCAGAGAAAGAGTATTAAGGTTCGCAAATGAGGCGGCAAGGCCACCCCAGAAACCATCGTCATTCTGCATCGAGGAATCCTCCTCGTCCTCGTAATCCGCGTTCTCAAGTTCAATGGCTGCCGCTGATCCTTCTGCGTTGTTGCTGCCTTGTCCTTCGCGTCTTGCCGAGGTACTGAAAATTTCTGCTCCAGGAACCAACCCCGCGCCCGGTCTCACACGCATTTCGAAGTTTTCCAGCGGCATTCCCCCTTCGACAGCTGCCAGCGCCCTCATTACAGCATTGACGGTACGCTGTGGGCAGTCTTGTCCATACGTTGAATTTCTGACTAGTGGATCCGACCCCCGCAGACCACCTGGCAGGATCCTCAATGGCGTGACTGAGCTCAGATCAGTCGGCACGATCGCTACTGTGTTTAAGTTATGTAGCAGCACCAACACTGCTCTCAGTAGCGTGATGTCATCGCCCGTCGCTGTGAGGCTTCGCTGTTCCTGGGAGCTCGAATTGGCCGTAATGCCAGCGCCATGAGGAGCAGGCCACTCAGACAGGATCTCAAGCCTTTCAATCTTTTGTGCGTAGCCCGGATGCTGACACGCCGCGAAGAAAGCACCTACGCAAGGCTTCGTAAGGTTGATGACCGTGGTTCCAGCTATGACAGGACAGAGGTTGACGAACGTGTCGTGCAGCTGAATGCTTAGCTTGCAGCATGTAAGGCGGAGAGACAAGATATCGTTGATGTCTAAGAAAGCTGAGACTGCGCATGTAAGCTCAGTAGGAAGCTCAGCACCGAGATATTGCTGGGTGGTATTAGCGTCGGGATTGCTGTGGCTGGAAAGAAGATCATACGCTGTTTACCCTGAGAGAAAAAGCCATTGTCTGCTGCTATTGCTGATCGTTGCTGCTGTGCGTTGCTGGGCTGTCGTTGCGGAGTCGTTGCTGCGGGTGAAACGAACGGCAAACACGGGCCCTCGAAGGTCAGTGTCGCTGCGCCCGCCGTACTTTCTACTTGCGACTACTATAAGATAAGACGGTGCGATACGCACGGCAACTACCGCAGAACTAAATGCTTGCCGAGATCCTTCGTGGCGAGCTCCGGCTTGGAAACACGGAAGCGCCACTGCTGCCTAAAAGAAAATCCCGCATACATAAATCAAGGTTGCCTTCCCATCAATTCGTCGGACAACTCCAAAACCAACTCAGCCATGGCACGATTCATCGACCTGAACGAAGACGTACTTACCCTGCTTCTTTCGCATCTCCAAGACCACCGTCCTACGCTTCACGCCCTCGCGCTGACTTGTAGCTTGCTCTCCAGAATTGCAACCACGTTGCTCTACCGGACTGTCGATGTGTCTCTTGGGTATTCTCAGCCCGACATCCGCTTCGACCGCTTGCTCCGAACCCTCAACCAGCCAAACAAGAGAAGAGGACTTCAGCTGACCTCTTACATCCGCAATGTGCACATAGCCTGGGACAGTAACCACAAGGTGATGCGGCATCCGGATACTATTGAATTCCTACACACCATCCACAAAACACGCAAACTTTCCCTCTTCGTTAAAAGGTTATCAATTTACAGACAATACGGACTGAGGCCATTGACACAAGCCGAACTCGACAGCTGGGACTCCTTCAGACGAGCCGACCTCAGTTTCTGGGACCTCTCCAAACTACCGCATCTCCGGGAACTGGAACTCGATTTCACAAACCCCTCACAGGATCTGGCTCGCTTTATGTGTCTAACTCCAGTCGACTGCATCACTGTTAAAACTGACGAAGCGGAGATCCCGGACACCTTCTCCTCTCACAGCCTTCGACGGCGACGCAAGCCCCTGACCAAACTCAGATTGTATACTCACTACTCCTACCAGTCTCTCACAAACATTCTGGTCGCTTCAGGCGGTATAAAGCATCTTGAGCTCTTCGAACCCGGCACTCTCTCTGGTGAAACGACCACCATCTACATAGACGACCTCATATTCATCATGAGCACCACTTACTCGCCGCAAAGCCTCACTCTCGCCCTTGAACCCCTTCACCAGACGCTCGAAACCCTGGATATCACCTCCCGCAACATGGCTCACTGGCCACACCACGATAGTACCCGCCTCGACCTGCGCCCCTTCGTCCACCTGACCCGCGCCATCGTTGACTCCAAATGTTTCTTCCCCCCTTCAACTGGCCCCGCGCACCGTGAAGATCCAACTCCTCTTCTTCCTTGCCATCTCGCCTCTCTCACCGTGGCATTCGACACTTCCACTACCGCTCTCGGCCCTTCTGGCTCTTCCTATCAGTGGCTCCTCGCCCTCGCCCAAAATGCCCCTCGCCGGCTCCGCTGCCTTCGCACGGTCCAGATTCTTGAACAAAAGCAGCAAGGGCGCGCATTCTGTCAAGTCTGCGACCCTGTTGTTGGCATCTTCGACTGGGATCCTCCCGCCGACGCCCAACGTATTCTGTCCAGCGTGGCAGATGTCTTAGAGGTACAAGTAAAGCTAAGGGTGTGGGGGCGGCAGGATCCGGACGATGATGAAGAAGGCGTCCCTGGAGTACCACGGTCAGTGGCGGGAGGCCCACCTGTAAGAGTACCACCGCGGAAGCCCTTTCTAGAGTGAATGTTGAAGTACAAATCACGCAAAGTATGAATAACTCTGGCGGTCAACTTAGAGTATCAATTCCAGTCCAGCTGATGGTAACCGGCTCACTGTGCATCACACATTTACGTGGTGCTTCTCTATCCAATCATTTCCATTTGAAGGTAAACTTTGCGGCTTATCATCCTGCCGAGCAACTTCGAAGCTTGAAGGAATGATTCTACCGTTACTTCACCTACAAACCCCCGAGAACCCCGCCCAGCAATACCTGCAACAACGCCACCAGTTCCAACCCGATCAACGCTATCGTATCTATCTGCGTCACCGCCGAGATGAAAACGTCCTCGGTCTTACACGCACCCTCTCCCGTCACCGCCACACCATCCAATCGATCCTTAACCCAACCCAACGCATTCGCCGACCCAAGAATCTCCTCGGTGGCGTGCTCCCCAAACGTATTCCGATAATACTCAATCGTCACCGCTCCCGCGTTCTCGCTGCAAAACTGCTGGATCACGAGGTCCGAGTCGTCGACGGGCGAGACCTCATCCCCCACAGCCTTGTAAACGTACAGCGGCATGGACGGCACGCCGTGGCGCCCCATCTGCCCCGCGACAGCGAGCACCGAGGCCACGGCGGGCTCGCGGAGGATGCCCTCCTGCTCCTCAGTACCGTTAACGAAGTACGAAAACAAGTCCTGGCCGGCGCCGGCGATGGTATTCCCGACAAGACACCCGCCGCCGCGCTCGAAGAACTCATCCTTCTTCTCAGGCAGCAAGCGCTCTTCCAAAAATTCCGAGACGTTGGGATACGCCTTGCTCAACCCAATAATACCAGCGAACCCAAGGCCGGCGAAGGGCGTCTTGTTGATGGTGACGGCGACGGAGCTGACGTTGGCGATCAGGCCGCCGAGCGCGGCGCCCGCGAAGGCGAGCTCGGGCGCGTAGGCGGGCTGCAGCTCGGCCGCCCACTCGCTGGCGAGCGAGCCGCCCGAGTAGCCCCACATGGCGTAGCGCGGGGAGGTGCTGAGGCCGGCGTCGGAAGGCCCCGCGGACAGCGCGGCGCGGACCGAGTCGAGCGTCGCGTAGCCGGAGATGAGGCCCGCGACGAAGTGCGCCTGCAGGCCCTCGTAGTCGGGGACGGAGACGTACCAGCCTTGGTTGAGGGAGGCGGCGATCTGCGGTGCTGGTGGTCAGCAGGTTGGACGAGAGAAGGGGGGAGGCTCGGGATCTGAATTCATGACTAAGGAGGGATCACTTACGAACGGCGTGTCGATCGACAGCGTGCTGTTCTGGTCGACAATCCCACCCAGTCCTCCCGGTGCTGATCCGGACTGTAGCGTGTATGAGGGGCTACAGTCTGGGTTGGAGGAGTCGTACGCCGTCTGGTATGACAGCAACTTGCCTGGGTCGGCGTTGTTGGGCTTGATAAGCGTGCTGGCTGCGGCCACGGCATTGCCCAGGCTGTCAGTCGTTCGGAAAAGGTACTGATGCACCGACTCGACGGACACGCTGACTGGAAGGGGTAGGAAGGGCTCCAACTGGTTCGAGACCTGGCGCGAGCGGATGATGGCGCCAGGGGCGTACGCGCTAATGTTGGCCGGCTGCTCATACCATGGGTCCTGGCTTGGTGGTTGTGGTGCTGCGGCTCGGGCGGATTGTAACGGGGCGCCGGCGGCCAAGGTGCCGAGGAGGGAGAACGCTAGAGTGAAGAGGAGCATTTTCAGTGTGCGTCGGCGGGCTGAAAAACGACGGAGGCTGTGCAGACACGAAGGTACTGGTAGCCAGAGAAGTCCATATCTGGGCAGCTGGCATCCCCATCTTTATAGACGATTGTTTTCTTTCGTCCTGCTTCTGAAATGCTTTTTTACACATGATGCCGAATGGTAGGCGGGGGCGACAGCTATACAAGGGACGTCGGCTCGCTACAGTGCCGACGATCTCTATTGAGGTAACACCATCTGTACTTGCCGCCGTTCTGAACACTCGCTAATTGGGCGGCCGGTACGAGTAGTTCCTGGATTGCATGCATGGACGGACTCTGTTCATGTAGAAGCTCAGGCGCTAACCGGATTCTAATGTGTGGGAGGTGGGGTAACGAGGGATCAGCAGGGCCGGGCGTGATTGATTGCATACTCCACGAATAAGGTCTCGCTTACAGACCGAGGCACGTTCCGTGCATCACGGGCACGAGAACGTTTCGGCATCTTTCTTTTTATAGTATGACTAAAATGGAAATGGCGGCAATATATTGCCGGGCGTGTCTGGCACTTTCGGTAGCGATGTAAGACATTGAATTGAAATGACTCAATCATGGCGACAATGTTGATTGGAATGGCAGTTAGGCTCTTATTTTCTCACGCTGGAGCTCGCCTCCTCAATCAAATAATGTGAGTCTCCCAAGTAGGTCGCGGCCCGTAAATCTCCTGACCTGGCATGGCCTTCGAAATTCTCTGCCCGCGAACATCTGGCACAAAGCCGTCCCATTCTCCCGCTAGCTTCTTTGTTAAGAATCTCTTGGTAGGTTTGCGTTTTCAAGTACTTTCCCACCCATAACCCACCAGTGTATCTACTCGCCTTTCGTGTTGGTAGAACATGATTAGTGCCAATGCACTATATCCAGTTAGATATACAATGGCTTAAGGACGCGGGGCTGATGGAATCTTACCTTGTCCCCATATGAAACACAGATTTTTTCACCCAAGAAAAGTGCACCGTAGTTGGTCATCTTTTTTAAAGCTTCTCGCGGCTTCCGGGTCATGACTTGCACATGCTCGCTGGCATGGATGTCAGCAAGTCCATATGCTTCTTCCAGTGAGTCAACAAGGATGACTTCGCCCCAGTTTCGCCATGCTGCCTCTGCTATGTCCTGCGTCTGTAATGTCTTCAGCAAAGCGTCGATGTAATCCATGGTCTTTAGAGCAACGGCTTCGCTCGTAGTGATGAACACCGCTGGGGAATCAGGGCCATGCTCGGCCTGTGATGACAAGTCGGTAGCTATCGTCAAAGGGTCTGCGGAATCGTCTGCGACGACCAAAATTTCTGTTGGACCGGCGATAAGATCTATTCCAACGTCCTCTCCAAAGAGTTGACGGAATCGGGGGACCATTGGTCGAACTTTCCAGAGTACGCTCTCACTGCGACGTCTCCATTCTTGCGAATATCATCAATAACGTCTTTAACTAGCTCTGATACTTGTTCCGAGGATGAAGGCGTGGCGGTGAGAGTAAAAGTCTCAAGGTGATTGACACCCATGGTCAAAAGAATGCTGGAACCTGAAATAGACGAAATATGAGAATACCGCAACTTGGAGTGGCTTGCGTAAGATTTCAGAGTCTCGAAAAGTAGTATATAAATAGTCTCTCCGTGGATTCATCTGTCGTCTGTAGACACTGCTGAGTTCGGGTTTATTTTCCGAAGGCTCGGCTTTGCATCACTCTATGAAGTCAGACTCGATCGCGATGAAAGAACGAAAGGCGGTTGCAACGATGTTTGACCCCTCGATGCTAGCCAATGAAGCCGAAGTACTAACAGTCGCCCCAGATTCATCCCAAGATCATGCACATGGCAGTCTTTTGCCGTCGGGGAAAGTCAAAGCCGAGGAAAGCCGAGCGCCGATTTTTCTTCCCCGCTTTCCCGAGAGCTAACTGCACTTTTCAGAGCCGACTCCAGAATTTCACAATTCCCATACCAAAAGCCATGCGGTCCAGTCTGTCGTGCGAATTTTGCCGGTAGGTCGAATTTCCTTGACACATAATGACAGCTTGGCTTTTGTAATATTCGGGAATCGGAAGATGCGTGAACACGGGTCAACTCCCATGCCAGAAATGCGAGAAGTCGGGCAACCTGCGCTGCGAACTTTCGAGGCCACGAGTCTCCCCGAGAAAAAGGATCCATGGATCGGATGGAGATGCTCTTCGCAAATTTCCGAGAACGAAAAAATTACTGACGGGCTATAGACATCACAAACAACTGAGCAACAGGTGGTAGTGCAAGCAAGCGTCTCCCCAATACGTGAACCACGAGATCAAGATTTAAATGACGTCAGTCAGCATCTAGACACCCTGTCTGTGGCTACAATCCTTGAATCTATCCACAAGTTCACGCGAAAATTCCCTGAGCTTGGGATGCTTCATGCTTTCCTACGGAAGCAACAAGTCCAGTCTCACCGCTCAGACGAGACAAAGTCTTTGCTAACAGCGATTCTTGCTACCGTTGCCAATCAGCCGTCCACAGCGCAGGATCCTTGCACGGAGAAGTTACTCGACAGCAGCAGCTATGTAGCCTATGCCCGTACCGGCCTGTCTGACTGCTTTCTTCGGCCGCCGAAAGTACAAGTGGTCTAAGCCTTGCTGATCTTGGAATTTTATGAATGGGGTGTCCGTGACTTTCACCGAGCCTGGATGCATTGTGGTGGGCTCTGCGAATATGATACATTTGAAAACACGTTTGCTTACACTCCTCAGGCATCGCGATTCCAGTAATGCAATCCTTGCACAGCTCACGTGTTGCCCCATATCCCCTCGACATATCGCAAGACAGCGCACAAGATCCCTTGTTTTTACTCTCCGAGACAATAACTTGTTGGGTCGGCTTTAACATGGATTGTACTATCAATTCAGGCATCTACACCCCCCGCATGCTTCAGATATCCGAGATGAGAAAGCTGAATGTTCCCTACCCTCCGAATACGATAGAATTTGCCTTTGGCTCAAAAGGAAAAGACGCGCAAGGGGGTTCTTGGTCTCACCGACGTCTTCGAGATCATGGTGAGAGACTTTGACATCTACGCGCAGGTGATGGCTTTCATGCTTAATAACGGACAACGTGCACCCGGCACGTGCGCCCCTGAGAATTGTCCTTGGGTGTCAACGTCTCCCTGGTCAGTCTGCCGACGCAAACTTGAAGAATGGAGAAACAGTCAAGATCCTCGGTTGCATTATCCAGATGATTTTGTCACTGCTTATGTAGTACTTGGATCGGCAGAATCATTCGTTTATCTCGATCTACTGTATTAACTCGAAACATCTCGAGGAAGTCACTTGAGTCGTTCGCCCAAGGATACCGGAGTCCGTGTATGGCAGCCTGCAAGGCCAATATGAGCGGTGGCGGCTCCATGTTCGGGTTCATCACTTGAGAGGAATGCATGGCCTCTGCCGCCTGCACACTCATGTGTTGAATTGAGAGCTTGAACGGAATGTCTCCGTATGCATCTTCGATGTTCGGGCTGTTGGCCTCCAGTTCTAGTAATCTGTGAACGTGGGAATATGTCAGACTTTGCTTTACCTTTTGCTCCGCGTTTATTTGCCGTGTATCTTGTGTTATTCTTGCAACACCAAGGCAAATACCTTGTATGTCTCACCACCAAAGCGTGACCCTGTCATGATACTTTCTGGCACCTGCGTGGGCAATTGATGTATATAAACAGGTAGTTTCTTCTCATTCTGCTCTTCAGCAGTGTGCAATTTAATTACTCTACACTGTTCAACATTAGGATATTTCTAAGTTTGTGATGAGGGTTCGGCATGGCCGGTAGATTCCCAAATATCACGTGCGATGCGTGTCGCTTACGTGAGAACTGTGCTGAGGTTTCTGATATGTTACCCCGCTTGCTAAACCGGTTGTGCTAGACTGCATCGCAGTTATTCCCAGTTCCAAATTATCTCTCAACTTTATACACAACGGACTCCTCGCTCCAAGCACAGCGCACGATTTCCACAAATGGCGAGCTTCATCCAAACAGAGTATCGGTATCGTCCACTTGAGACTGACAGGCACGTGAGGCTTCTTCGTATTCATAAGCCACACTCGCAGCCGACATTCACAGTCGAACAAGTGCTACTTGGCGAGGTACCTTTCAAGGCGCTGTCCTACGTCTGGGGGGATGACTCACGTCCTTACAAGCTGGCTTTGGCATCTGATTGTACAGGATCTTCTGAGTATGTCCCATTGACAAAGAGCCTGCATGAGATTTTGGTCGACTTGCCCCACGCCCTAGGAGAAGAATTCATTTGGATTGACCAGATTTGCATCAATCAAGAGGACTGGGACGAGCGCGCGAAGCAAGTGGTGCTTATGAGGGACATTTACAAAATGGCAGAGATGGTCCTCGTCTGGCTAGGCCCCGGCGGTCCGAACATGGAACCCCTCCTAGACGTGATGCGGGTACGAACGCCCGGAGACGACTACTTAGCCGAAGAGAACAGAGCCCCAGACGTCGCGGTCCTGATGGCCAGATTAGACACAGTACATTGCAACGCCAATGCAACTGCTGCAATCGAGTGCCTCTTCAAGCATCCGTGGTTTCGAAGAGCTTGGGTCATTCAAGAGAGCGTACTCGCACGCGATCTCCGAGCTGTCATAGGCCGGGATATATTCGAATGGATGCATATCTTCTGTACCTTCAAATTCGGTCTCCAGGATTCCGACTTGATTCATTCCTGGATTGCCCAATATTATGCCAAAGCGCTTTGGCGAGACGCGACGGACGATCAAGATATGATGATTCATTCACTCTCCGATGGTGAGAGTGATAAGCTCTCCGATCTTGAAAGCAAAGGCAGCGATTACTTCGCCTCGCACAATCCAGACAATCGGCATGGCTCAACTGCCGATGGCGGACTTTATGAGCGTGCTCTCAAATTTGGTTGTCTCTTGTTTTTTGTCGGACGCAGACTCTTATCAAAAGATCCTCGTGACAAAGTGCTTGCGTACATCGGCTGCTGGAAACCCGCAAGCTTAGAAACCGAAGATGTCTATCAGATCCCGACAAGCAGAGTATACACTCGACTGGCAAAAGCTATCACGATAGATACTGGGTCGCTGGATACTCTTGCAGCCGCCCATGGTGTTGGGCAAATTGCGGACAATAAACTTACAGATCTACCTTCATGGGTCCCTGATTGGTCTGGACAGTTCCTCGAAATTTCCTGTCCCATTTTTGACAGAAAAAGGGCCTTTCTGCTCTGGAATGCATGCGAAAGTCGACGACATCAACCGTATACTCAAAGAGGTCAAGAGCACGGGCACTTAGAGACGAGAGGCAAGATCTTGTTTGGCATTGAAAAGGCATCAAGCTTTATACTCCGCGATCTTAAGATGATAAAACCCTCCATATCCCTTTCCCTTGAACGTACGAGGAAACTACTGCATCACCTCCAAGGAGAAAGCGGCTTCCAACATCTGAGCCAGGAGACCATCATCGAGACTGTTCTACACGCCGCGTATTGTGGCCGGGTCCTGAAAGACACCTTGTATACATCCTCAATTTTGAAGACAATCGATGCAGGGCTAAAGGATGCTGAAGATGCTGATGATGCCGAAGATTCTGAAGATTCTGAAGATGCTGAAGATGCTGAAGATGCTGAAGATGCTGAAGATGCTGAAGATGCTGAAGATCCTAGAGGTATGGTAAGATGGATGAGAGCGGTGAACCATGTATATGGCCGAAAATTCATGAAGACAGACACTGGGAAGATCGGACTTGTACCACAAACCGCCGCTCCTGGCGATCTTGTAGCAATTCTGCACGGATGCAGAGTTCCAGTTGTTCTGAGGAGGCTCAATAATACTTCGCATTTCCAGCTTGTGGGCGATTGTTATACCGAAGGGATCATGTTTGGTAAAGCTGTGGCATGGAAAGAAAATGAAGCGGACGAGATCGTTTTAGTCTAACCAACTTGATCATTCTTTCTTCGCATCTACCAACTTGGTGGAATCAAGGGTTCTCTCCTTAAATAAACGATGAATGTTCTCTTATGTGCATTTACGATGTCGCGTAACTGACCGCAATGAGTTGAGTTGAGTTGAGTTGAATTCATTTACCCTGACCCATCGCCCTGAGCGATATGCAGGCTACGACTATTCAAAGAATTTTGCTGCTAGTATGCATTTTAGGTATCAATCTGAGAGGAAGAGAGAAGGTAGGGGAGGGAGGAGAGTAAGGTGTAAAGGCCCAGGGAGATGCTAGAACAAACCAAAACTGGCGGGGAACACAAGAAAATGTCCTCACAACACTCCCAGAAACATCGACACCATAGACATCGGATCCGCTACAATCAACCTTAGAAGACACAAACAGCACTATCGACCACACAGAGCAGTCGTATCTTTATAGAAGGTGTCGGTGGATCGACTTCGGTGAAATTTTCCATTAAAGCGCCGTTTGGAAAGTCGATCCTGACATTTTGTGCTCTGATACGGATAAACAGCTTATCCGCAATCCTAAATGTGTGCTGTGTCAAGCAATGCAGTTCATCTATCCCTCTTGGGATACACAACCATCTCCGAAGAAACGGAAGTTGTCATTGGTTGCAGCGACATCCCGAGATAGAACTCATCCGACCTTCGGGAATCAAAACCATCATCCCAGTCGTGGCATCAGCTTGTGGACGAGAGAGAAGATCGAGAGGAGGAATGAAAAAGAATGCATCGACGGTGACTTTGTGGGCTATATTGCAGAGATTCGAGCAATAGATCTGTTTAAACAAGCTCTCCCTGCAGCTTGTATCAAACCCTATGTTAATTTCGACATGATTAACAAGCGGCTAGAGGAATGTCGAATAGAACACCACAACTGCAAGAGCAAAGGCTACCAACGTATGGATAAGTGTTGGGCTTGCGACTGATCGACTGCGAGTCTCAAACTGTTGTTCCTGCTCCTAAAGAGGATTTCTCGTACGCAGCTCTATCGTATGTGTGGGGTATGTCCGAGGATTTCCCAAGAGACCGCTACAGCGGACTGCCTACCGGCCTCTCAAATACGATCTCGGATGCCATATTGGCAACTCAAAAATTGAAGATGCGGTATCTCTGGTGCGACAGATACTGCATAACCCAAGACCCCCAAAGTAAAGAAGACGTGAACCACAAGGCGGCACAGATTGCACAGATGCACCATATCTATGGTAGACACAAAAAAATGCCCGTATTCTCCAGCAGATAGTCCAACACAGACTGATGGATCAGCTGGGCCAAAGTCTCAGACGATTTCAAGGAATGTACCCATCCCTGTTTGACTTCTGCAAGACCTTTATTGAGTGCTCTAATGGCCTTCACTACATCGGTCGTATCATTTCTGAAGTTCTCGGACATATGGAGGGCTACAATTGATTTTTCGGGCCTTGAGGGCTAAGGACCAAGATATACCGAAGCAAAGACGATGAATATCACGCTGAGGAGCGCGCATGCCGCAAACTTAGGCATCCAGACTTTTGTGGAGCGCGAGAAACTTCGGCTCGTTTCCGTGTGCCGCGATGCGACGCTGGAGAGGGAGAGGGACGGAGTTGTTTACCTTTTGGCGCTTGAGGGCTCCGGCTGCGTGATCGCCGGGTGTGGGGCGCGTGATGGATGGCGGGTCGCGCTGTGATGAGGGTGCAGAGCTGCTGCCTGGTACCGCTTCCTGGCCCCCACCGTGCTCTGTCAGGCGACCCACGATTTATCCGGCAGGGCAGGGGCGGGGTGGGTGTTTCACTTAAGGTTGCGGCGGGAGGAACGGTTTTATTACCTACGCGGGCCGTGCCGCCGTTTCTCCCCGGGACGCCTGTGACGTAGGTAGCTCACACGCCTCGCTCTGTACTTCGATTTCACATTTCATATTCCTCGCTGCTTGCGGAATCCAGGCTCTCGACAACAACTCCTCCACAACTACGACTCCGCAAACATGAGCCAGCCAACCGAGGCCGAGATTCTCGGCGCCCTGGCCGACTACCGGAAGCACGTCCTCGAGCACAACAAGAAAGTATTCACGCAGCTCGTCCACGAGGCCGAGACGGCGGAAACCCCCGAAGACCTCGACGACGACGAAGAGACAGTCGCCGAAATGCGGCGCGAGTTCATGTACCACCAACTGTGCATCTCGCGCCCCGACAGCCTGGCCGCCGACGACCCGCAGCGCATCGACGTGCCCCGCGACGTGCTGGACCGGTGGGACGCCCTCGCCGCGACGCCCTCGCTCGCCCTCGACGGCACCACCGTGGAGCGGGACGAGGCGCAGCGCGCCGTCTCGCGCGAGCGGTACCGAGCCGGCATCGAGGCCGGCCTGCGCGAGATGGGCGGCGAGGCGGCGGCGCTGCGGTTCCCCGCCGACTTTGCCAGCCTCATGGAGCACGTCGACGGCCTCGACGGCCCCGGCTGGCCCCTGTACCGGGAGAACGGCCAGCAGGTGCGCTTCTGGGACGGCCTGGGCGAGACCGAGGATCAAGTTGCCGAGCGCGTCTGGGCCGATCTGGACGGGCTCAAGGCGAAGGCGGGCGAGAAGAGCTGGGACGTGGTTGCGGCCTGGGAGTGCGGCATGGGGCCCGAGGCGACGTGCTTTGTCGTCTACTATCGTGATCAGGAGCAGAAACGGGACTGGCGCTGGCGCTACGTCGTGCAGCTAGGCCCGACCGTCAAAGTCTTTGACAATGTCGTGGAGCTGCTGGGCTGGTACAAGACGTTCCGGGAGCCTGTGTTGGAGGACATCGATCTGACTTCCGGGCGCGTTTTTGACTGATTAGCGGCAATCAGAGCATTCACTTCTACCCGAAGCTTGCTTGCATTTGTTCCAAGCTACATATTTTGAAGTGATACCTCAAGCTCATTTTTCCGCTCACTTCTCCCACGTCGCCACAAGGTCACGTCGAATGCCATCGATGCTCAAGAGCGCACGCATTACGGCTACCTGACCGCCGTACGGCCTCGTCATGCCCATCACCCAGTACGCCAGAATGTGCGTCCACACAGGTAGTGTGAAGATCCATGTGCCCGCACCTTCTCCTCCACCACGCCTCTTCCTTGGCGGCATCCTCTGTCGGAGCAGATGCCGAGCTACGTCGAGCCCGACGAAGCTACCGAGCACAAGTCCCTCCATGAGCGCTGCAGACTTGGGCCTCAGTGCGGCCTCGGCCTCGGTCCATTGGCACAGCTCGAGCGTCGCGCCATATTTTCTGCGCCACAAGTAGAGGTCGACAAGGGCGCGCACCACGGCGCGTCCGCGTTGGGTTGCCGACAGCTGTTTTTCGTCCTGCCGTGGGGCGCCTGTCAACGTCAGCGAATCAGTTTCCAAAGACAACAATGATAAATGCAGATTTGGATACGCACCGTCGACAATCCACAGCGTCGAGGCCTCGGTGCTCACGCCCGTGGTGCAGGTAGCCTCGAGGGCTCGCTGGATCTCGCACTGCACCGTGTTGTTGCTGGTCGCGCGGTCGTAGTCGACGTACGTGCGGAAGCTGGTGGCCAGGAAGCAGTCGTGGGCCGGGCTGTACAGCCTAAAGCCGGCGTCGCGATGCCGGTCGTACTCGAGCACCCAGGTGGTGGTGTTCCAAGATGCGGCCGCGTGCGCCCTGCCTTCTTCGTCAGATGACGGAGAAAATATGGCTGTGACAATAGACAGAGAGAGAGGCAGCAGACTCACCCGACCTCTTTTCGCACGAAACCAGTAGCATCGTCGGGCTCCCGTACGCCCATCTCGCGGTCCACTATCGAGAGTCGCCCGTCGACGGGGCCAAGGTACCGACCCGTGACACGGCTGCGAAGAGACACGGCTTCCCGCGGCGCAACGTGGCTGTACACGTAGTCCATCTGGCGTTCTTCGAGGCCGTCCGGGACCGACGCCAGTTCGAGCGCCCAGGGGTGGCGGCGGGCTATGGGGTCGGCGAAGTATGCGCGCTGAGGGGCAGATGCCAGGGCCTCGTGGTGGTGAAGGGGGCTGCGGGCGAAAGTGCCGAAATCGTCGATCCAGACGAGGTCGTCCGTCCAGAGGAAGCCGGCGCGGGGCACGTACAGAGAGACGGGGAAGTAGGGAACCAGCGTGTCCGGTGGGAACTGATCCGGCGGTGGGCCGGGGTTGATGCTGGCAGCTGGGCTGAGAGCGCGACGGATGGAGGGTGCGAGAAAGGAGAGGTTGTAGTTGCCTCCCGCCGAGACTTCTGAGAAGGGGAATACGGTGCCGTAGACCAGAATCAAGGACATCGTGGGGACCAAGAAGCTACGGAAAATTAAAAATGTGATCTGTGCCGCCGAAATGCCCTGTATACGGTGGTCAGAACAGTTTTGACCGGTGTGGTTTCCATAGTAAATGTTATTGAGCTTACCGGCGCTGCTTTCTTGCTCTGAGTGCGGCCGACCCTAATAATTCGGACGGCCAACAACACCGTGTACGTCGAGGCGAGGTCATACACGTTGGCGCCCAGCAGGCCATTGATGATGACAAGAAATTCGGACGCTCCCAGCCAAACCTCGAGTTGGTTGGGATGCTCGGACACGAGCATGTGGCGTGTGTAGCAAGAAACCAATACACATATCAGTGATGACAGGCTCGCAATCGAAGCCGTAGGGGTCCAGACCGAAAGGTTCCTCCAGTTGGAATCGAAACACAGCCATGTGGTACCAGCGACTAGTGCTAGAAACCGGCATAAGGATGACTTTTGCAGAGGTTTATGGATTGACCAGGGCGATTGAGCCAAGGAAAGTGTCAGTCCAAGGGCAGCCAGTGTCTGAGTTCCAGTACCCAAAGCGGCAAAAGTAAATGGAGGTGCCTTGGCCGCCAGCAGGATTGGGATTGGGGGAAACAACTCAATGACCAGCTGCCCTTTCGCTAGAAAGGTGGATAGAACGCCGTGGAAATGAGCATGGGAGTACTGGCATGGCTGCGCCACCAACACAAGGACTGAAAATAGGATCAGGAACAAAGGTTCGTTTCCTGGGTATGGCATGGCTAGGCAGCAATGTTGATCGGTATGCTTCCGCTGATCTGTAGGGCTCGTTGCGTCGTTAGAATCCTTTTAATTTGTCGTTTCTCGAGTTCCAAGTCAACAATCTTACCTTTAGAGGCGTAGAGTTCTGGCGGAGATTTTGCTTGATTCTTGCGTGTGCGTGCTTGTTTCTTGCTTGTGTGCACATAGGGCGAGTTGGAGGTGTGCCCGTGTGAACGGGTAAATACACGGGCTTGCAACAAGATCATCTGCTTCAAGCTATCACCGAGCTGGTTGAATTTCTATCTGCCTACGATCTCGGCGAACCTCTCTCGTGCCCTAACTCCAGAGTCTAGCTGATTTCTTACTCTGGTAACCACATCGAAGCTGAGACATCTTGCTTTCCTTGCGGATCACAGGTTCCTGGTAAATGTTGCAACGACCCACTGTTAATCTCCCGAAAAGGGCGTTACTCTGTTTACCGAATCATAGCCAAGACACCTTGAAAATCAGGCTAAAATCAACGGTCGGCCTACAGAGGGATTCCACGTCCGACCGCTAGCGTGTATTTGGTTTTCTGCGTATCAGAGGCCTGTCGAGTGCCAGAAGCGGCAGATGTCAGTGGATTTCACCAATCACATCATACGCATGAGCACAGTCATCCCCTGTTCCGAGGCCCTGTTCTTCTTCGCGCTAGTGGAGCCCCTCTGTACGTGACTCGAAGACCTGGGTCATCTGGCTTTTCGTGCGGATCACAAGTACCACTGGAGGCAGCAGCTGAGCTTTCGTAAAACCGAGATCCGGCACCACCTGTCTCGAAGTGATAGTCAGTAAACGTCACACAGTCTCACTGCTCCTTGCCCGAAACTAACAGATGGATGCGATACCCGGACCTCGCTAATAAACATTCGGAGTATACCCCGAATGCAACCCCAATCGTATATGGAAAAACCCTACCGCCACTCACGCGGACACAACCAAACTCTCAGACCATGGGGGCTAATCAGACTGTGGGTTTTGCGGCAAATACGAGTTGCTTTTGGTAATTACCCCTTCTGTTTGAGAAAACTTCGAAGCACTAAAAAGTTTAGATAAAAAATACAACATATCTTAATTTTCTTGCATCACTACCCGCAAGACTTCTGGATGTTAAATGGAATCAAAAAAACTTCCGATTCTGGTGAGAGCGAATAGAACATATATGGTTGCGTCCGCGCAAGTGGTGGTTGGGTTGTTCATGTACGATTTGGGTGTTGCATTTGGTCATTGGCCCGAAACATTTACCAGCTGGCACACTCCATAACCTCAAGTCGGGGAGACTGCAGCCCTAGCGAGAGCGGGTATTCTCCGGCCAGGTACATCAGGATGCCGATCAACAATATGGCAGTCAACGGAGAAGGAAGACCGCACATATTGGATGAAGCCCCGGAGCAACAGAGAATGGCAGTAGGTTGCGAAAAGAGGGCACGAACATGGCTACGGCTGGCGAAACGTATCACAATGGCTGGTGAATGGTAGAATATAAAATCTGGGTGGCTTGCAAGTTGAAGTCTGTCTCTGAACCAAGCAGACCACCGGGTGCCTGGCCAAGATTCTCCACTTCAGCTTGCTCAAGACTTGCTACGCATCAAGCCAAGCCGCGATGGCTCACAGAATTGCTATTCTGTGCCTCGTCCTCGTCACCACGGCGGGGGCCCTGCCTGGGTGGGCTGACTCTCTATTTCCACGAGCTGACTGTAAAGTAGAGAAGGTCCAGGATGGAGACAGCTGTGGCTCCCTGGCCGAAAGATGCGGCATCTCGGGCGAGGAGCTTGCCAAGTACAACCCTGACCCCGATCTGTGTTCGACTTTGACACCAGGCGAGCGGGTCTGCTGCTCGTCTGGCACGATACCTGACATTACACCCAAACCCGAACCTAACGGCACCTGCGCGTCTCACGTGGTAGAGAAAGACGAGACCTGCTCGTCTATCGCCGCGGCCAACGGCCTGACGACCAGCAACATTACGGACTTCAACAAGGAAAAAACCTGGGGCTTCAACAACTGTACCAAGGGCCTTCCCCTGGGGTTGAAAATATGTCTGTCCGAGGGCGATGCTCCCCTACCGGCATCCATGAATGGATCCATCTGTGGGCCTACAAAGCCTGGTACGTACCATGATTACAGGGCGTTGTGTGTGTCTCTGACAAGTTACCAGGCACGGAAGCGCCCACCAACGGCACCAAATTCGAAGATCTCAACCCGTGCCCTCTCAACGCATGCTGCAACATTTGGGGCCAGTGTGGTATCGACACCGACTTCTGTATCCCTTCCAAAGGAGACTACGGCAACCTCGGCACAGCTCCCCCAGGAGTCAACGGATGCGTCCAAAACTGCGGCACTGACATTGTCAATAACGATGAAGGGCTGGACCAGTTTGTCTCGGTCGGCTATTACGAATCGTGGAACATGGACCGGCCTTGCATGCACATGTCGATAAGGTCACTTTCAGATCTCCACAGCTCCTACACTCATCTGCACTGGGCCTTCGCCACGATTGAGGCCGACATGTCGGTGGGCATCAACGACACGTACAAACAATTCCAGGGGTTTGTCAACCTCGGGTCAGCAACAAGGCGGATTATTTCGTTTGGCGGATGGGGCGTGTCAACCGACCCAGCGACCTATGACCTGCTGCGCCAAGCGACCAGCGAGGAGAACCGTGACGCTTTCACAGACAACGTGGCAGACCTCCTCAACAAGTACAATCTGGATGGAGTTGACTTTGACTGGGAATATCCAGGGGTAAGTCTTGATCTGCAGCTTCCTTCACGTCTAACCGTTGCAGGCCCCTGATATTCCAAACATTCCTCCCGGAAAGCCTGAAGACGGCGACAACTATTTGCAGATGTTGCAGATGATGAGAGACAAGCTGCCTGCGGGCAAGACGCTATCGATTGCAGCCCCTGCTTCCTATTGGTATCTCAAGGCCTTTCCTATCAAGGAAATAGCCAAAGTGGTCAACTACATCGTCTTCATGACCTATGATCTCCACGGTTCGTCTTCGTTCTCTGTCTTGGAGTATTCAGACTGACCGTCCAAAGGCCAGTGGGATTACGGGAATCGTTACGCTGACTCGGGGTGCCCTGCTGGCGATTGCTTGCGCAGCCATGGTAAGCCTGTGTCCCCACCTCATGGATGGCGCTAACGTGTGCGGCCAGTGAACATGACGGAGACAATGACTGCGCTTTCCATGAGTAGGTCCCACATCCTTGACCTTCGGCAATGCTCGAGCTGACCCTGCCAGTCACCAAGGCTGGAGTTCCAAGCAACAAGATCGTTGTCGGGCTGTCTAGCTACGGGCGGTCCTTCAAGATGACGGACCCCAACTGTAGCGGCCCGATGTGCACCTATGTTGGACCAGAATCGGCGGCGAAGCCAGGCATGTGCACGAACACGGCCGGCATCCTCTCCAACGCCGAGATCAACAGCATTATACGGCAGGGGGGAGACGAGCGGACCTGGTTTGATGACGAGTCAATGACCGACTTCTTGGTGTACGAAGGTACTGAATGGGTTGCGTACATGTCAGACGAGACCAAACAAGCACGCACAGAGCGGTACGAGAGCCTCAACTTCGCCGGCACCATCGACTGGGCTCTCGACCTCATCATGTTCAGCGAGGACGACGGCTGCCCGGCGGGGACGTGTGACAAGCCGGGCGTGCTGTACGTGGCGCCAGACATCTTCACTCAGATCAATCCGGTCGTCACATGTCCACCCCCATGCCAGCTCATCTTGCCGCCTTTCAAGCTCCCGACCCCAACCACCGTTACCTTTCCCCCTTACACAACGTCGCTTGAGGTGGCGTGGACGACAACGCTGGCGACAGTGGTGGACGACACGACCGTCACAACGACAACCATAGCAAGAACCGTCATGACGACGACACTGACGATTCCCCCCATTACCACGACCGAGATCGAGTTTTGGAACACGGCGATTCACAACTCGTCCAACGTCACTGCAATCTATCTCACCACGAGCATACTGCCGCCGCCTTTCACCATCACAGACGACCCAAACCCCAAGAGTGAACAAGGCGTGACGCATCCGCCAGTAACCCGGACCGTCACACCGCCCCCTTTTCCGTACTCGTTTTCGACGCCCACGCTCGATCCGCCCGACCCGGGCCAGACTGGGACTACGACACCGCACGTGCCGGTGACGATAAGCATCGAGACGTCGGGCCCGCCCGGCCCCAGCTGCACCGCTGACTGCGGGCATTCGTGTGTTGTGTTTTGCGACCACCCGTGCCTGCACTGCCCACCGGGCGGCTCGTCGGGAGGCGACAGCGATTTCTTCGACCCGAACGACCCCAACCCGCCGCCGTTCCCACCGACGCCCGAGGACGCGCCCCCAGATGGGACCGAGGAGCCCTGTCAGCCCGACGTGAAGACAGAGACGGGGCTGTGTCCCAACGGCAACATGCCCATCTTCAACCCCATCACGCTGCAAGTAGAGTGCGACATCGCAGACGCGGACGCCTCGGCATTCATGTCAAGCTGCCAGAAGGCCATCGACTCGGACCTGGCCGACTCGGTGGCACATGCCGAGCTCTCGTCGCAGTGCTGCGCGGCCAACAAGCTGGCAGGGCGGCAGGCCGGGCCCGCGTGTCCCAACCCGAACAACCCTCCGCCGGCGCAGCCGACCTTCACGTGCGACTTCAACCTCTGGCCCAACGTGTGCGCCAACGCGCGGTCGGCCATCTCGTCTCGCGGCAAGCCCAGCGTGCTCACCTACCGGCAGGGCTCCGACCTGCACGTCACGGGCCCGTGGTACCACGGCAAGTGGCAGGCCGGCGGGCAGCCGACGCAGCACTTCGACGGCTGGGGGCTGATCGACTGCGAGGTCGAGGAGTACCCGTGGGGGTCGGGGAACCCCAACCGCGCGCCCAACCTCCGCGTGTGGAACGAGCAGGCCGTGCTGCGCCTGATCCCGCGCCTGGAGAACGGCGAGCACGCGCAGGAGCTGCGGCAGTTCTACGCCGACAACAACATGGCCGACCAGACGCCCTACGCGGTCGACTTCGCCAACGCGCCGAGCGGCACCTCGGACGACGACTACTATCTGGGCAGCGACACGTCGCACAACCGCTGCGCCGCGCCCTACGGCAATGCCTTCCTGCTGGTGAACAAAGCTGGCGTCAATGCGGGCCAGAGAAGCTACGGTAAGCCGTGTGTCCCGAAGTACAGAGCATAGACTGACGCCTGCAGATCCGTGGTGGGATGACAAGCTGTTTGACAAGACGATAAACTACGGCACAAACGCCAACGGCCAAGTCACGAGCAGCCAGGTCGTGCAAACCGTCAGCAACTACTGCCAGTACCCCTCTCCCGGCAAGAAGTTCTGGCAGGACGGTAGCTGGGCCCGGCACCCCCTGGGCGGCACCATGCCTCGCAGAAACACCCGCCGCTCGTGGGCCTGCGACGACTTCCCCGGCTACAACGGCCCGGCCGCGCATCCAGTCCGGCGCCGCGGCCTGCCGGCTGAGATGGTCGAGGACCGCTCCCCGTCCAGAAACAAGCTCGAGGACACGGCGTGGCTGCAGGCGCTCGAGGAAAAGTACAGCCGCGAGAACAACGCCACCGCCGTCCAGGACCTCGCCGCCGCAAACAACGGCACAGGCGACATCAAGCAGAACGGCAGTGGCGGCGAGCTCGCGGCAGTGCAGCGGGTCAGCGGCGGCGCGGGGAGCTTCCTCGACGCCAGCGCGTTCCTGTACCTGGGCTGCGGCACCAACGACGACGACCCGTGCTACTACATGGGCGACGCGTGCTCCGAGGCGGACGGCGACGACTACACGGTACCAGAACCAGCGCCCAGCCCGACCACAACCACAACAGAACCGCCGACGACAACAACAGACCCCACGCCCACGCCGACGGAGAATACGGCGCTGTGCGAGTACGCCTACCTGACGGCCTACTTCGTCTTCGACATCTTCGAGATCCAGGGCTGGGCCGACGACGCCGGCGACCGGCTGCACGACGAGGAGTCCGGCTGCGGCGCCATCGCCGACTGGGAGTGGGACGACGTGGGCGCCGATGGCGTCGGCCACGAGGTCGCGTTCACCCTGCCCATCACGATCAAGGCGGGCTGTGTCGAGAGGGCTATCAAGTCGGCTGGCGGGCCGGACGGCGTGCAGTGCAAGTTGTTTACTTAGCGCGAGAGTACCTGGTAGAGCGCTGTGTTTGCCAAGTTGTATGTGATGGGGCCAGCCGTGAACATCTTCCATCTAGTTGCGTATCTGTATATGCTGAGTTGTTCGAGATCCCGGTACATGGGTTCTGCTTAGCATTGACTATTTGGTCAGGGCGGAAGGTCTGTTTTGGGAAATCTTACATCAACGCGAACGAGTCTAACGTATTAGAACTCTAAACTTACACCTATATTATTATGCTACTATCGTAGTGACTTTACTGTTTACTACACTGCTTTCGACTCACCCCAACAATCTTCCTTGGTGCAGTCGACTGCTTTCGTATAACTCAAGACTTCCCCGATCGAAAGGTATCATTCTCCAACCAAATGGGATGTATCGTCCTCATCGTGTGGGCTCATTTTATCATGGATCTCTCTGTCAGAGTCACCGGCCAACAGATTGAGCCGATCATTTTTGGGACTCCTGATGACATTCGTGTTTTCATCAACTGGCTACCGGAGCCGGTCCGTGTCGTCTCGGATGACGCAGATGAGTTTTCGTGGAACCCAGGAAACTTGAAAGAAGACACGGTAGTTCGGCTGCATGAGGGGGATGCAACATCGCCAGTCATCATAGAGTGCATTCCAGAAAACGACGAAAAGCTCAAAATTGAAGTGGAAGAGCGACATCCACTTCTAGGCTACGGAGCGACGTACCTGCGGCGCATCTTGAACATCGGCACAATTACGGACGAAACGAATCCTGTGTACCCGGAATGCGTCAAAATGGCAGTTGCTTTGGCTATCCTTGCTTCACGCCGAATGCGCCGAACTATCAGATTTCCGGAGGCACCATGGGACGATGAAGACGTCAAGAATCTCGCTGATGATTCCCGCCCGATTCATCTGAATTCATGGAGAGTAATGGACTCCGCTGAGATCTTCTTCGACGGAATGGACGTAGACTGGAACGGTATCAACACCTACATCAGCACTTTGGAGCGGACAGCTTTCAATGATGACGGCGCTCTTCCCCGCAACATTGCATCTCGCATCAAGAAAGCGAAGGGTGATGATTTTACCCCCATAACCAAAGCTTCTGGAAAGGATCTCCAACGACAGATAAAGCATCTGGCAAAGCTATTTTTACTTTTTGCACATGTTGTTAGTGTCAAAACATGTGGGTCTATGACTCTCATTCTCCATGAGGACCACACTGGATTCTTACAAACCATCCACCCGGTCTGTGAAAATCTGGAGAATCATGGAGAGGCGAATGCAGCAAGTGCCCTCCACGCTGTTGTGGAACTACTTTCATCTTTAATTGACATGTCTGGAGACTTCGAAGTTCCAGACGTGAACGCAGGAAGGAAGAACTTCTACTTATGTAGCGACTTCGGCTGGAGTGTCTTTTTGAACACGACAGCGATAGGGACACATTCAGATCCAACCGATGTGCAGCCAGAGCTATTGTCGATCAAGCGTGGAACTCCTTTCAACAAGAAGATGGGAGAATGGAAGTATGGCATTCGGGATGGGGTTGGCTTCCTCACGAGCAACGATTTCAGCAAGCCTACTATTCAACGAGGACTTACATACCTACCACGTTCGATCGCTACCGTCGGTGAGATCAAAAAGTACTGGACTTCTCGCCCAGACTATTTTGAACTCTCTCACTACGTCAACATTGAGCCCGGCCAAGAGTGGAAGCAATGCCCCAAAGTGGGCAATTTTCAAGAAATCCTGGGGTACCGGAAAATGCACGATGTGTTGTGGCATACCTTCACCACAGAGCCTTGCGACCATTGTCCAGGCGCAGTGCGAAGAGGTAGTGGTATAGAACCTAAGAAAGAGAGATTAGGACCAGATGTTGCTGCTCTGGTGGGGTTCTCCGAGCCTGTTCCTGATGACGAAGACGAAGGGGTAGCTGAGAGGATTCTTCTATACCTAACCAAGGGACAGCCATTACTGCGCTAGTATGCCCTCAGAGAGGCTGTCTCTTCGCGATCAGCCTACGGCCAATATGGTAGAAGTGTTATGCTAAGAGGTCGAAAGACCTGTGATGCTTGTGCGCTTGAGCAGGTCGCGATATTTAGCGGACGTTGGGCGCTTATTTTATAGAATTGACGGGAGCACAAATGTGGGCTGTTTTAACGAGTACTCAGCTTTGTATTTCGCATTCCATTATAACGAATTCAATAATTTTCGGCTCGTTATGTTGTATGTACATTGCATACTTAACGGCAGGCAATTTTCGTTAATATATCACTTCCTACTAATAGAATTTCCCTGATCCTCCACTTGTGCCCCAGCTAACCAGTCCACATAATCCTCAACAAACTTCCCGACTAGGGGTTTTAATTAAAATAGGAAATGGTCGATATCCGGTCCTCTTGCTCGCCTTGTGGACTCATCTTCCGCCATACACGGCTAGCCATAGGAAACTAACTGACATATAGCTAATTAATTAATAGAAGGAACTCTGGACTCGCCAAATTCAGGCACCACAGTACAGACTATAAATGCCTTCAGTCTTTCCCGTTCCAGGACTTTTATAAGGCACCAAGTGGGGTGATTGCGTTGTAGCCTAATCTGCTGCAGCTAAATTCTGAGTTGAGTTTCTCAAGCCTGCTAGGTCCCGTACTATTTCATTTCTCCCTCCAAATACGACAAAAAGTCGTTAGGAGCCTTTCCGTAATCCAAGAATAATAATTTAGACACCCATCTCTGTTGCCTTCTGCCGTGCATCTAATTCCACCGGCTGGAATCTCCTACCTGAATGCTCCAGCTCCACAGGAGTACTACTACTGTGAGTATAGTAGACGGTACTACTATGGCCGCTTACCTCGGCAGGTGGTAGATACTGAGGATTTATCGGCTCATGCATCTCATGAACATTCAAAGGTTGCTCCTGTCCCTCTTGCTGGTTCTGCTTCCTTCGCTTCATGAGACAGCAGAACATTATCGCCGCCGCCAGTATTCCAATAAACCCCACCACACCCCCGACCACGCCCCCCACAATAACACCCGTCGAGACACCACCATTCCCAGCTCCCGCAGCGCTCGTCGAGGTCGTCGCGGCATCCGACGTCGAACTCGACGCCGAGCCAGATGCCGAGCTGGACGACGATCCAGCAGCAGTAGTAGTCGTCGCATCCGCCCGCTGCGCCGCGAGCGCGCTCGCCGGCGCCCACGTAACATTGACGCTCCACGACGTCGGCTCGCTGAAAAACGTATCGACGGCCGCGACCGCAATCGTCGTCCAGTTGTTCGGGCCGGCGGTCGGCGTCGCGTCGCCGTCGTCGTCGGCGTAAGTGCACGCATAGTCGACGACGTCCAGCGCCGGCCAGGTCCAGCGCGCGCAGCGCGGCGAGGCCGTCTCGGTGCAGCGCAGCGCCATGGCATCGCTGCGGCAGGCGCTGTCGGTGCAGGCGGTTGATAGTTGCGTGCTGTCGTAGCACGTCGAGTACCAGTTGCAGGTCGCGTACGGGCCGGAGCAGCAGCCGGCCATGCCTGGCGTCCCGGATGTCGAGCTGAAGAAGACGCAGCTGTAGTCGCCGCCGCAGTACAGTGCCGAGTCTGGCGTCGGCTGTTAGTGACCTGATGCGGGTGTGTTCCGTGGCTGTGGGATGTTACCGGCGTCGGTGTTGATGAAGCCGCAGGTGTTGAAGCTGGCGGTGGAAGAAGCACGTTTCTGTAGTGCCGCCTTGTCGATGGATGGGCCAGGCGTTATCCTGGGTTGAGCCACATGCTTTCCGACGACATCTCGTCCCGTAACTCCGGGCTTGAAGGAGGCGGCAGCGATGGCCACAGCGAGGTGCGACCATGCGTATAGCGAGCTGAAGACGACCATTTCTGCAACAGGCGCGAATGTTGGTAGTTCAGCTGAACACTGATTCGACGCCGCCGCGAGTGAATCATGGGGCGCTCGTGAATATATAATGAGCGGGTGTGGAGATGAGCGGAGCTTTCCAGCCTGTTTTAGGCAGGGTCGTTACAGCACATCCTTTTCTGGTTAGCAGTTGTCCCGACGGAGCTAGGGAAAATCCTTTGGCGTTGCCGAGGGCGCCTATGAATCCGAATTCGAGTAAAAGAGCCGCGATCGTCTCCTATACCGCACAATTTTCCGTAGATCTTCTAAACTGTGTTTGTGAAGGCTTGATCTTTAGCCCCTATCGATCGTTGGCGAGCGGGTGGCTCGGAATCGGCAGACACGCCGTTGAAGCTTGACAGGGACCGCGGGAAGAGGTGGACCAAAGTCCCGTGGGAAGAAACGAAATAGGACGGCATACAAGCGCATTGTTGCAATTCCTGATAAGATGCACTGTGCCTATAATTTTATGGTTGTGTGGGTCGTCAATCGAAGGTTCTGGGGAAGCGGAGAACCCCACTTTTTGACCATGGTGAATCCTTGTCGAGAGATCCGTCATGGCGGCGACGACGACAACATCAGGCGCTTATTTCGAAAGTATGTGACTCGTAGCAGGTATCGGTGCTGGTCTGGGTGCATCAGCGTTCCTACAACACGTGTAGTGTGAGCCAATGAGTCACAATTTTCTGTCTTAGCCAAGTTTGTTTCCGAATAGCCTTCGCAGCAATGTTTTCCTACTACGAGATCCGCATTTGCTGCACATTCGAAATCACATCTCCGAGAGCTCGCGCGTTAGCATGCCGCCAGGATTTCCATCGATTTCCTGAATTTGAAGGCACAACAAAGTTTTTGCTCTGCGGCGCGGCGGAACGGAACGGGCGCAGCTCAAGGTGAGGCACGACGCCACGAGGCTTGCAGGCTCCTTAAGCGACCGAATCTCGCCGCACTGGATCTGAATCAGCCTCAAATCCTTACTTAGGCTGATGCTGACTCGCCTACTCCACAGCCACGACGCACATACCCCAATAATCAGCCCACCCGCAACCCCGCGATATATTTCGCTGGCCCCCAGAGCAAATGCTTTCGCCCTCCTTTCTCCTCTATCCCTCTCTCTCATCCTCCCAAAATGTCCGGCGCATACTTCAACAACGACGGCGTCGAGCTTTTCTACGTCGTCGAGGGCACCGGAGCGCCCATCCTCCTCCTCCATGGCTGGACCTGTGACCATCTCGATTGGAGCTGGCAACAACCATTTCTGCAGTCTCTCGGATTCCAAACAATCGCTATCGACCACCGTGGCCACGGCCGCTCCGGGGTTCTGCCCGGCGATAATTATGGCCCCGAGATTCTCGCCGATGATGCCGCCGCGCTCCTCTCCCACCTTGGCATCGATAAGGCCATCGTCATGGGCCACAGCCTGGGAACCGTCGTGGCATCAGCTCTTTCAGTGCGCCATCCGCAGAAGGTGAAGGCGCTCGTGCTCATCGATCCCGTCTACAATCTCTTTTGGGAGGAGCTGGAGCCCTTCATCGCTTTTATGAGCCAGCCGAATTCGCCAGAGAACGCCGCCATCTTCTTCGACCAGGCCTTCTACACCGAGTCCAGTCCGGCGTGGCTGAAGGCCTGGCACCGCCATCGGACCCTGGGAAATCCACCGCACGTTGTGTCTGCCGTGATGACGCAGATGTATGCGCAGGAGAACAGCATCGGCCGCAGGGAAAATTCTGTTACGTACAACAAGAGGCGGAATTGCCCACGTCTTGTCACCTGCGTAGATCAAATGAAAGTAGATTTAGAGCACGAGATCGGTTTAGACCCGGCGACAGATAGGATTGAGGTCATGACATCTGGGCATTGGCACCACCAACAGGATGCGGACGGTTTCAATGCTTTGTTGAGAGAGTGGTTTCAGGCACAGAAATTCCTTCCGAAGAGCAGCAACTGAGAGATGTACCCTTGGTATCTGGCACCACGATTCTTTTTTACGCGTCTGCAGGAGCCTCAATTACATCTGAGCAGCTCAGCTACTGTGAACCTCTGCATCTTCAAGCAGGCGAAATCCCGCGAGGACCAGAAATGCATTGGTCCATTAACTCCGGCTGAGTCACTACAGTCTACAAGCCCCGCTGGACTGTAAGTTGGCTGAGTACGTTGAATACGGACTAAGTCCAACAATCTTGTAACCTTTTTCTGCTGTTTGACATCTGCACAATCAAATTCGGTGCAAATCGCGTAGCATGAATGCCACGCCCAGTGTGTCTCTCGCCCAGCTTATCTTACTTAATTCTCCAATCTAATATCGTCTGTCGAGAACACCGCGTGTTCCGTGCGGCTAAGCTTAGACTTAGTAACGGTGTGGTCACACATGGCTTAGAAGCCAGCACTGCATTGGATAGAGTATAGTGGTGGCGTTAAAATGATTAGTGATTAAGGCGTGGCCAGGCTAGCCAAGAAAAACAGTTGGTGGGAATAATTATCAGACAACATCAAGTCTATGAGCCAGCACTGGAATCAGTGCGGCGTTGTACTTTTCCACTCCGACCAAGCACTTATTTGCCCGCCAATTTTGTCATGCAAAGGTCGACCTACAGCCATCGGCAAATATGCGCCGCGAAGCTTACGCGCCATTTTAGCAAACGAAAGCTAGACGGAACGTGCTTCATAGCGATAGGATGATCTGTTGCATACCCTATCATGTAGGAAGAACCTGGAAATAAAGTTAAGAAGCGGGTCGTAGGTCA
Organism: Lasiodiplodia gonubiensis; assembly: GCA_009829795.1. Lineage (NCBI taxonomy): Eukaryota > Fungi > Ascomycota > Dothideomycetes > Botryosphaeriales > Botryosphaeriaceae > Lasiodiplodia > Lasiodiplodia gonubiensis. The sequence continues at coordinate 52,562 of RHKH01000091.1, forward strand.
TACATACATGGTCCTTCGGATTCGTATCGCTCCGCGCCACCGTCTGATAATCTGCAGCTCCAAGCTGCAGGCTGCCCACCAACAATTAGAGGACGCGTAGACGCCCACCCAACGTAGGCAAACGGAGCAAGGCGAAGCTGTGCTTACTATTTACTATTCCCAGTATGGCAAATATGTGGCAAAGGGAAAATTCCGACGTGGACAGTCTTGTTGCCTTGTGCAGTGCGTATTGACAATGATAGACCACAATTGCTTCTCACTCTACGGCCGCACTACTCCTGTGTACATCCGTCGTGACCGCCGAGTGGAAGTGTTGGACGAGAAGAGCGTATTTGTCTACCTGTAGGGAAGTTAAATCATGCTATGCTCATAATTCCATTTCGGGTAAACCATTACTAGCGAAGCCCTCACTACTGACACCGGACCACTGATAGTCAGGTCCTTTCAATAGGCACTTCAGCCTTGCTGCGCCAATTTCGGGTGCGCGTTAGATTATGCACATGTACGTTGCAGGCGCAGTAAGCCGCCACATTCCTATTGTGCAACCCGAACTCGCATGCAGGTTCGAATGCCTACTCCTCAGCCTTGCGGTCTATTCACTCTTATGAGCGTAATCAGTCCCAGTCTAGAATTGAAATAGTAATCTTTGCTTCCCCACAATCAAAGCCTTCAAACCGACGCAAGCTATTTTGCAACGCGGCAAAAGCGCAGTGTACATACTGCCATGGCTTTATATTCTTCATCCTCACAACGTGACGAGCCAACTGACTCTTCAGACCAAATCGTCCTTCAATCACTTTCCCCACTGTTGGTGGCAGACGCTACAGACGAGAACGATGGCTTGATGGGAGGGGCTACGGGGCCAAACACCGGCCAGTCACATGAAACTCTCATCCGTCGCACGTCGGGAATGAGCTCTCCATTCAATCAGCCATTTCTAAGCAGTCGCCGACTCAGCCAATCCTCTGAACGCTCAGCAATGTTCGAACCGACGCATCAACAAGGTTGCAATGACCAAAGCCCGGATCCACAGCTTAGCGCATACAAACGGTGGATGACCAAACTTGACACTACGTGGACCTGGGAGGCATGCGGCGTGGCTATCAGCCTCGCCTGCATGGTTTCTATTGCAGCGCTGCTCCCTTATCTCCACGAGAAGCCTCTTTCTGAATGGGTCATCCCACTAGCTCCAAACACGATAATCTCCACTTTCATCACTATTGCCAAAACATCAATGCTGCTGGTCATTGCCGAGGGTGTTAGCCAGCTAAAGTGGTCCTACTTTAGCTCGGCTTCGCACCCAATCCAGGAGCTCACGCTTTTCGACAGAGCAAGCCGGGGTCCGGGGGGCTCCTTGATGTTCCTCCACACCCTGAGGCAACGAGCACCGATCGCTTGTTTAGGTGCAATTATCATGATTACTTCTTTAGCTATGGAGCCTTTTGGACAGCAGATCATCTCTTTCAAGACTCGCTACACTCGCGATAGCCAATTTGGAACAATACCCGTGGCATTGGCATATGAGTCTCAAGATAATGCTCATGTTGAGCTATGTAAGTTTTTCTTCGTGTGAAGCCCGCAGGCTTCTTTGAAGGAAGCAAAGTTCTAATTACCGTTTCGCCCAGTTGACTCTATACAAGATAGTCGCGACAATACAATGAAAGAAGCTATGCTAAGTGGACTGTTTGGGTCTGTTGCTTCCGTACCGTTCAACTGCCCCAATACAATGTGCACTTGGGAAAGGGTTTCGACAATTGGCCTGTGCAGCACCTGCAGAGACGTTACGTATCATACTAGTACGGAATGTTCGATTCGCTTTAGCTATTCTAGTGGACATCCAGCAGAGGAGCCGCCAGTATGCACAGGTACTGTCCATTCGGACGGAAAGACGGAAAATAATTGTTCACATTGGCCACAAGAAGTCCCGAATAACTCATATAGATAGAAAGTTTCCGTTAATTTCACCTATAGCACCCCGGGAAATACTTCGTTTTCAACAGGAGACCTTTTCCACAGTGTTAACGGCAAAGGTACTTACTGGCATACGTCGAGATCGTACCTGGCGAGTTACGCTCCAACCGATCAGGCGTCTCCAAACATCTCTACTTATCACTTCGCGGCTATCCGCCGGGAGGCATTCGATCTCGACCACAACCCCATGACATCCTACCCTAATTGTAGCTCTCATCGCATTACCGAAGTTACAGAATGCGAGATCTATTGGTGCCTTAAAACGTATGATACTATGACAGTGGTAAGTTCTCCGTGACCGTTACGTATATGGTTCTAAGGCTTCGAAAAGGTCAATGGTTCCATGGCCCAGATCTTGCCACGCGATACTCCTCTCCACTACCACTCCGGTGGAGATTGGATCTCACCTTGGACCCTCTCTGTGGACCAGTCCGAGAGAAATCTCTCTGATAAAATCCCATCGACTGTTAGGATTGGATACTTTGACATGGACTATGTAACCAGTCTCTTCACAGATCTATTCAGTTACCCTGACGAAGCTGAAGAACAACCCCTCGATACTCGCTTGGCTTTGAATTTCACAGACAACATCTCGCAGACAGTCTCGGATATGGTCGACAGCATTTCAGTTTGGATACGGACGGGACCAAACACTACCAATGCTCTTGGGGATATGTACTACATGGAGACATATATCACCGTCCGTTGGGCTTGGTTCTTACTCCCCAGCCTACTCGTCCTTATTAGCATCATTTTCTTCACCTTAACTATACGATCCTCAATAGCAACAATGCCCCTTTGGAAATCAAACATCTTGCCACTCCTCTTTCATGGGTTGGAAGGATGGGAACCATCGGAACTAAGAGTTGAAGACCAAGCGATCATGAGTACAGCGGCAGAAGAGATGAGCGCAGGACTTTCAAGAAATGAGGACGGCGACCTGCGACTGCTGCGAGCCGCCGAATCTCGCGTGCAAGAGACACGGTGATAGGAGAGCACATTCAGCATATCTGGCACGTACACGGTTTTCCCCTTCCTTCCTTCACTGGAGCTCCGCAACTGTTATTAAATAGTACATTCTTTTGACTGGCCACATCACTGTCTAACAAATTAAAATACAAAAACAAGCTTCTGCCCACTTATCTCCCCCTTCTTAACCTGCCGCAAGCCCTCCAGCACATCCTCCCACGTCGCCCCCTCCTTCGCCGCCAGCGGATGCGGCCGCATCTTCCCACCCTCCAGCAACGCCTGCAATTCCCCCGCCCACCTCGCCCCAAAGCTCCTCGCCTCCTCCGACCCAGGCCTCCCGTACGGCGCCGGCCACGCGATATCCTTGCCCAGCATAGTAATCCCAAGCGTCCAATTCGCCTTGACGGCCTTGCGCGTCGCGGCCGTGGCTTCCCAGAACGGATCGAGCGCGGTGTAGCGGCCGCCCGCGCGACCAATCGCGCCGTAGCAGATGGCGATGCTGTCCTTCGTCGTGATGCAGTCGAGCGCGTACTTGAGGTTGTTGCCGGTGGCGGCTTTGATTTCCTCCGCGCACGTCGGCGCGTGGTAGTCGTATGCCTCCGCCGCGCCGTACGACCGGACCAGCTCGAAGTTGCGCGGCGAGCACGTCGTGATGGGCCGCAAGCCGGCGAGCTTGAGCAGCTGGATCGCCGCCGTGCCGACCGAGCTGCTGCCGCCGTAGACGAGCACGGTGATCGGCTTCGCGCCGGTGTACGGCGCCGCCGGCGTGACGCCCAGGTCGGGCAGCAGGTGGTGGAACAGGGCCTGGCCGACGGTGAACCAGACGGTGGACAGCGAGGTGCCGACGGCCCACGGCACGGCGTCGGGTAGGGTGAGGGTGATGTCGGCGGGGGCGGAGACGTAGGTGGCGAAGGAGCCCGAGGCCGGGTCGTTCGGGTCGGAGCCCATGACGGCGCCGGTGACGCGGTCGCCGACCTTGACGGGCCGGCGTACTTCGGAGCCGACGGCCACGACGGTGCCGGCGAAGTCGCAGCCGCCGATGCTGCCGGGTTTGGCGAAGCCCGACTCCATTTTCGTGTCGACCGGGTTGACCGAGACGGCGGCTGTCTTGACGATGATCATGTCTGGCTGGAGTGATGCCACTGGCGCGTCGTGCGAGATGCCGAGCGTGCCGTCGTCTTGGAAGGTGAGGGCCGTCTGTTTTGTGGGGAGTTGTTCCGCCATGGTGGAGTGTGTGTATGGGGGAGTGCCGGAAATGGGAAGGTTCGAAGATGACAAATTAGGCTCGTTCTGATGGGTTGCCATGGCTGCCATAATTTCGAGTGCTTTTGTAGTTGGTGGTGTGAAGGAGGCATCGTTGAGGCCCGCCGCCGAAAAACGCCGAAACCGCCATGACCGAATCAGGAGATACAAACACTGGCTTTTAAATATTCAACAACACATGGCTGTGAGCTTGGATTGCCATTTCGAGCTTTTCGTAGACGTAGCCTGCTGCGCTTTGTACGGCCAGCATGGATCCCCCGAACGGTTCAGCAACGGCTGGGCCTGCCGCTCAGGATGCCTCGATCCTGGCAACTTTGTCCAAGACTCAATTGTTCCTCTCCTTAATTTTGGCATTGGTGATTATCCCACGGCTCTTGAAGGTGAGGAAACTCGTCCAATCCCCATAATGTCTCTCAATTGATCAGCGCATAGATTATCTCCAGACTCGTTTCTCCCATCTCGCGCATCCCCGGCCCATTCATCAACAAGATCTCGTCCATACCGTTGATGAAAGCAAGTGCCAAAGGCAAGACGTAAGCTTCACCCGGGGAATCATTCGTGGCGGATTCTGAAAACCATTCCTCCAAAAGCCACGAACTCAGCGCTCGCATGCACGCCAAGTACGGCCCCATCGTCGTCCTCTCCCCGCGCATGATCTCCGTCTCGGACAAGCACGAAGTCAAGCGCATCATCCAGACCGAGGACTGGCCAAAATCCGAGCTCATCTACGGCAACTTCCGCCAAAACCCCGCGCGACCAACCCTCATCGCCTTCACCGACAAGAAGGCGTACGCGGAGCGCAAGCGCCTCATCTCGGGCTGGTTCGGCATGCGGTACATCCGCAGCCTGCAGCCGCTGATGCAGCAGTGCATCGACGAAGCCATCGCGGCCGTCGAAGCCGCGTGCGACACTGGCGCCGGCGAAGTCGACCTGCAGAACCTGGTCACCGGCACCGCCGTCGACATCATCGGCACGACCATCTTCGGGCAGTCGTTCAACGTCGTCCGCGACGGCGCGCACCCGCTGCCCACCTTCCTGCGCAAGATGCTCAAGGCCAGCGGCTTACTACTATTCATGCCGTGGATCCGCCGCATCCCCTTCCGCCCCACGCGGCCCGCCTACATCGACCGCTTCACCCTCGACATCATGGAGAGCCGGCGCCGCACGGCCAAGTCCGCGCCGCGCCAGGACTTGCTGCAGAAGCTCGTCGAGAGGCTGGAGGATGATGTGGACGGCAAGCTCACGCCGTTCGACGTCCAGGGCGAGGTCACCATCATGCTGGTCGCCGGCACCGAGACGACGGCCAACTCGGAGCTGTGGACGCTGGTGATGCTGGCGCGGCACCCGGAGAAGCTGCGGCGCGTCTACGCGGAAGTTGACGCCTGGTACCCGCCGGGTGACTTCTCGCGCGCGGTCGACTGCGAGTACTCGCTGCAGGGCATGACGTACCTGCAGGCCTGCGAGGACGAGGCCATGCGGCTGGTGCCGGCGCAGGCGACGGGCAGCCCGCGCGAGAGCCGGCGCGACGAGGTCGTGCTCGGCCACCGCGTGCCCGCCGGCACCACCGTGTTCCCGACGACGCAGGGCGTGCACCACGACGAGGCCGTGTGGCCGGACGCGATGGAATACGTGCCCGAGAGGTGGCTGGAGATTTACGAGAGGGGGAAGGTGGGCGAGCAGTTCTTCTGGCCGTTTTCGGCCGGGAGTAGGGTGTGTATTGGGAAGCACTTTGCGCTGCAGGAAATGCATCTGATGCTGGTGAGTCTGCTGCGGAGGTTCGAGTTCGAGTACGTGCCGGGGCAGCAGGAGAGCACCGTGTTCAGGGTGGCGCAGCATATGGAGGCGGAGAAGTACGTGATGAAGGTCAGGAGAAGGAAGTTCTGAGAAACCGTCGTTGGAGCTTGTGGCAAGAATCAATTTTCAGTTTATATCAGACTTCGGAGACCGTCTAGACGGCGTAAAGCCCAGTCCAGGAAGTTGTTCCAGCTCTGCATTCAGAAGTGAAAGCTGAAACCACGTCGCCAACACCAACAGGTAATGGAACAGAAGCCACTGATTTCTGACGGCAAACAATGCTCATAAAGGCCGTAAAGACTATCTATACAATGCTGGTATCGTGAGAATTGAGAACATGTGAAGGAGTAGCAGGGAAAGTTGAACAAAGAAAACAACGAGATGGCCGAGCAGCAACCCGGGCTTAATATGTACAAGAGACAAGCAACCACACATCACAACTGCATGCGTTGCCTCAGCGACGTCTTCACCCCCTCGATATTTTTCCTCAGCAGCTTCAGCCCCCCTCCCCCGTATTCGGCGCTCATCTGCGCCTCCTGCCTGAACACCGCCCGCGCCAGCTCCGACGCAATGATCTCCCCGGAAGAAGGACCACGTAGCACACCTTCGGCTAGGTCCATGCGCTCTGCTCCGCTGTCCGATGCCGAGCTGCTCCTCGACGACGCGGCTTCTTCCTGCAGGTCATCGCGCTGCGCCGCCACATGAAGCACGCACCGCAGGTCATTGGGTAGATCGAGCAGCTCTTCGCTGTGCTGCAGCGCACCGAGTAGTAGCCGCACGGCTGTGTAAGTGCGCAGTGAGACATCATCGCCGGCCGCCGGTAGTTCGCCGAACTTAAGGCCCGGGTCGGTGCGCGGGGGATTTACGGCTGCCGAGCGCCGCAGATGCGCGTATAAATGCGCGAACAGCGCGCTGTAGATGCGGATCATGGAGACGTAGCAGTTCAGGATCAGCAGCGCCATGGGGGTATCCACGCCGCCGGAGATGGAGGAGCGAGAGGTGGTGGGGCTGGGAGTGGAAGGTGCAGCTGGGATCGACTCGGGTGTGGTGGGATGGTTGTTGTTGCGGCCCGCTGCAGGTGCTGTTGGTGCTGGTGCTATATCCGATCCGATGCCGTCGTCGTGTCCACGACCCACCTGGCCGGCGTCGTTCTCGCATGTGATCGAGACCGAAGCTCCGCGTCCGTGTTGGTACAGCTCCGGTTTGAGGAGGCTGGCGAAATCTCCGGACAGGCACAGGATCTCCCCGATGGGGTAGGTGCTCAGCCAGTGCTGGGCATCGTCATCGCCAGCTGACGGATCACTCTGGGCGCCCGAGTAGCTGTTTATAAGCATCAGGTGCCGCTGGAACTCGACCGCCAGAGCCGTGAGCTTCCTCGTGCAGTCCTCCTTCGGCCGCGTCGTCGAGCTCTCAGATGATGCCATCGCCACGTCTTCTTCGTTGTCCTTGGCGGATGATGGCTCTATCGAGCCGGCACAGTCCGGCAGATCGCCAAAGTGGTTCATGTCAAACTGGAAGTTGAAGGGGGTGTGGTGCAAGGTCGGTCCAGAAGAGGAGGGTTCGGCGAAGGGGGAGCAGTCCATGAAAGCGCCGCCCATGTTCATGGCGGCAGAGAAATCCGACGGCGACACGGCGGCGTGGAAAGTGGCTTGAGGTGTGGCGCCCAGGGCGTCGAAGGACGCTAACTGGCCCCACGACGGATCCCATCGAGTGGGGCCGTCGCCGTTCTGCTGGTCTGCTTGCTGTTGCTGCTGTGGCGGTGGCGGGCTCTGCGCTCCTCCCGCAGCACTGGGCGACTGCGAGCCGTCCCGCCTCCCGGACTTCTGGATTGCTTTCTCCTGCGCCTGTGTACTTCTGGCAGGGCGAGCGCGGGGGCTGAAGGTGCATTGGGCTTTTGCCCTTGCGCAGCGCTGGCAGGCGCCTATTGTCGACGAGGGATTCTGCGGGCACTTGAGCTTGTGGGAGCGGCAGCGATCGCAGGCGAAGCGAAAGGATCGGAACTTGTCGCCGTCTTCGGCCTGCATGGTGGAGTTGCTGAGGAACACGAGGGACAACAGGAAAGGGTCTTCGGCTGGTAGTGCATTCACATGGAGAGACAGCTTATGTAGATGGGATTCCCCACTGTGGAGCTCGCTCCCATATCGTGTGATGATTCGTGTCAGGACACGATGGTAGCGTTGCGGCTCCGGGGTGGGATCCGGCCGAGAGTCGTTGACTCGCAGCCGTAACGGTGCCAAGAGGCGTGCCTGCTTGTCATGAGTTAAGCCTGCGTCGTGTAGCTTATCGGTCCCTTATGCCGGCGGTCAAGTCTTCGGCAGGATCTCGCTAGCCGCGCCGATCCGCTCGTGGATTGCGAAACACCTAAATGGCATTGGCCAATCGAACACATACGGTCGGAGAATACTTCGAATCTCCGGGGCTCGCGCCTACTTTCCGCAAATGACGTGTGTCGGGTGTTGCCGTTGTGCCACAACCGTTGAATCACTGACGAGCCAATCTTGGGCTGATGATTCTGGCTCAACTGCTCGCCGTACCCCGCAACTTCCATTTCCAGCACCGAGTGGCAATGCCATGCAGTTAGGTTAAGCGAACGCCCGGTTTTCTGGACTCTGTCTACGGCTGATGCCGACCCGCTGGGATGAAGACAGGCTGCCGGTACGGAAAACGTGCAATGCAGGCATGATGATACTGACTTGAAACGGTGATATAGCATCTTGATCCAGACATTCGCTTCGGATAGCCGCGCCGTTGCAAGAAACTAGCCTCGTAATTGACTATATGACACAAGGAAACGACAAACCCCAGCCGCCGAGTGGACGGATGGAGGCTCGCAAGGGACGGCGAGCGAGCAAAGAGGGCGGGTAAAAACCGGGGTGGCTTGACATCAGCCTCAAAAAAGGGGATGCTCGAGTCGAGCGTGCATCACGCTTGACGATTCAGCATCAGGCTTGGCGGTCGTGCGCCTGGAGTTCCTGAACTCCAAGCGGAAAAGAGTCAAGCACTTTTGCCGAGCCGCGTAGCGCCCTTCCAAGCCCCGAGTAAGTGACACTGCACAGTAAGCCCGCACGGATGGGCAGAGCCGTCGACTCTTTCCTTTAACAGCACATATCAGTCGACCCACGTGGGATGCGCGTGGCTATTATTGCTGTCTACACAGGTAACATGGTTCTGGGCCCGCGGAGATGTCCGCCCCTGGTCCGCGTCAGATGCGGCCCGACGCGGGGTAGCCTTGCTAACGTTACGGCGGAGCGGCGGCAGCCTTGGCTTCCTTCAAGGCCTTCAGCTGCATCAACGTGCTCAGCTCGGGCATCTGGATCTGCCCAACGTCCGCCGCGCCCACGAACGTCTCGCCACCCGCCTCACCGCCGCGCACCGACGACACGAACCCGCTGTTCCCCTCGCGCACCAGCGGCGGCGGGCCCAGCGGCATGCTCCACCACACCTTCTCGTGCGCGATCTCGAACGCCCAGTGCTTCCCCTCCCGCGGCTTGACAAAGTCCAACCGGTACCCGGTTGTCGTGTCGAGAAACGGGCCCTTGACCACACCACCATGACTGCTCCGCAACACGAAGTAGTCCTCGGTCAGACTTACGGTGTCGTTCGTGCTGGCGAACACCTCTTCCCCGTCGCGGAGCAGCCGGAACTTCTGGCAATTCCTGCCCCTGCGTCCGCCCATGCGACTCACGATGCCCAGGCTGGCGAAGGTGAAGGGCCCCGCGTGCCCGCGCACGTACGTCGTGTCGCTGAGGATCTGCGGGAACGACGCCTCCATCCAGCAGCGGTCGTGGCCGCCCTTGCCCGCGAATTGCAGCCGCTTGCCACTTGCGAACTCCATGTCGGCGGCGGCGTGCGCGCCCGTCATGATCTGCCGGTGGCTGACGGCGGGGGCCAGCGCGCCGGCCGTCGGGTCGGCGCTGCGCGTGTAGCTGGTCAGCGCGAGGCGGCCGCGCACCTCGGGCGTGTCGAAGGAGGCGGTGGCGGCGCCGTGGTCGCGGGCAATCTCGATGCGGGACGAGCCTGATGAGCCGCCGGCATCCTTGCTGGCCGGCCACTCGATGATGATGTGCGTGTCGGTCTCGCGCACGTGCACGGCCGCGGCGATGAGGTGGTGCTTCTCGATGTCGCCGCCGGGCAGCAGCGCGTGGAAGGTGATGTGCAGCGGGTCGTTGCCGTGGAAGGTCTGCGAGCCGTCGATGAAGAAGGTGACGGTGACGCCGGCCGCGCCCGTCTGCTCGGTGCCCTCCAGCATCCACATCTCCCAGTGCGACTTGCTGAGCGCCGCGTACTTCGGGTACGCATCGTTGCCGTGGCCGGTCCAGACAGATCCCCCTTCGTCCGGACTCACGCCGTCCGCCGCCGTAATGTGAAACGCCTGCTGCTGCTGTGTCATGCTGGAATCGATCGTGCGTGTGTGATTGGAGGACCGTCACTTCCACTGAGTCGTCGCGGCTGGTTTGTTCAGGTTCATCGATACGCAACGAGCTAGTTGTAGATCCAAGATATATATCACCTCAAAGCCGGGGTTGCTCCGCCATCACTTACCCGAACCGAACGCGCAGTGCCGATGGGATTCGCTGCCTTCTCGTTGGTCGCTTCAGGGAATTGCCGAAACCGGGGGCCTAATCGTCTGTGTTCGGAGTTCTTCGGTGAATCGAGAAAGACTGAGAAGTCGGAAAACACAAACACGCTGTGGGTCTATTCTATCCTTCATTCGGTTTGCCACCGTGTTTTGAACAAAGCCGTCTGCCAGGTCTGATCCTTCCACCCCGTCGTATATGACTTCCAGGCTCAGAATGTTACAGGGAACTTCAGCCTCAGCCTGCCGCCATATTTGTAGAAGAGTATGGGCAGGCAAGTGAAGCCGACGGCGATGAAACCGAGCAGTGTGTTGCCCCAGCCCAGACCGAGCGCCTCGTAAAGCGAGGGACCAGCCAGGGGCAGGAAACAGCCGGCTAGGGAGCGGAGAAGCGTGTTTGCCGCCAGAGCGGAGGCTGCCACCCGCGGCCCGAACGCATCGACGAGGTAGACCTGAATCGGCATCTAGATCCAGGCACAATCAGCCACCAGCCTGCCGGAAGTGCGGAAGAGGGAGCCCGTACCATGACCATGAGAGCACCCATGCCAATGAACGACGTGCCGATGATTGGGAGTATCCAGTGCACCTTGTAATAGGAGGTCCACCCGTACCTGAGTCCAAGCGTAAGCATGCACTTCTCGCCTGGGAGTTCCGGAGCACCTACCAGAAGAAGCCGCCTGGTATAACGGGCGCGAACCAGACCATCAGCAGCAGACGAGCTTCAGGCTTCCATTCAGAGCTCTTGGCAGAGTCCTTTTTGGCTACCTTATCCGACAGGACCCCGAAGCAGATCAGGCCGATTGCGAGGCCCATGCCCAGCCCGAGATACGAAAGTCCGCCCATACTTACACTGAAGCCATATTGTTGTCTATACACCGACGAGAACGTAGTGAAGAGGAGAATCAGAAGGCCGAATACGAAGGCGCAGTAGAGCGAGAGGAGGAATGTGATTGGCGAGAAGATCAGCATCTTGGTCGGGCGCTGCAGCGCCATGCCGAGAGAAGCAAGCGGACTGACACCGCTCGACTCGAACCTTGTGTGGAGATCGGGATTCCCCGTCTCTTTGCGGAGGCGGGCGGCTTTGCGCTTCAGCAGAACAGGGCCGTATGTCTCGGTCATGATGAAGTATAGAATGATGGTGATCACTCCGGTCTAGTGACTAAGATTTAGATCGACCGTGCCGGAATTGTGAGGCGAGACTTACAGCAATGCAGAGAATACGGAACACCCAGCGCCAGTTGAGGTATTGCGCGACGAATCCAGATATCAACGGGCCCAGCACCGGACCCATGAGCGGCCCCATAGCGAAAGCTCCCATGGCCTTGCCTCTGTTCTCAGGTGCCATGACGTCTGCAATTGTCCCTCCACCGATGGTTCCTGGGCCTGATCCAGCGATGCCGGTGATGAGTCGAAACACCAGGAACATGCCGAGATTCTCAGCCTGGGCGCACCCTATCAGAAACCCCACGGTTATCACCATGCAGACGCGGTAGATGGGAAGGCGGCCAAAGTGCTCTGAGAGGGGCGCAATCACAAGTGGGCCAAATGCGAAACCCATCAGGTAGATCGACACGGTTAAAGCCGCCACGGTGCTGTTTGTGACGCCGAATTCAGCCTCGAGGGATCTGGCAGCAGGGGCGAAGGCAGTCGAGGTGATGTTCCTGGTTGTGACACAGAACATTAGCATAACTACTAATTTTCCAATTCGGAGTACTCACGCGAAGAGAGTGGTCACACTCGCCATAACGACATGCCCGAGGCGCTTCGACTTTGGCCAGTTCATAGGATTGGCTGCGTCATCTGGCCCCTCCCAGTCAACCAGATTTGGGTCTTGAATGTCCGGCGACGAATCCTGACTGGCAGCATTCTGGTCCGGAATCTTCTGCTCCTCTGAACGATCGTAAGACTCTTCTACACCCTGCTTTTCCAGGTCCGTGGATTCGTCCTTGCTGTGCTTCGATTTGGTTGATGAAGCCATGCTTTGCTGGTAGCTGTGCCTGACTTGTAGCAGCGTTGCCTTTTCCGATATGGTTCCAACAAGTCGTCTGTAAAGTCAATTCGACGATTGGTTTGCAACAAGGCTTGGCTGGTGGGATTCAATCCAAATATGAACTGAGGGATACGAGTTCCGTGCTGTCGGACTACTGCCGGAGGTGATTGCAGAAGCGGAGGATCGAGTGATAATCGATACAGAAACAGCAAGAATTGGAGTTAATTGAGACACTTTGGGCGGAACCGACATGGAACCAGAGGCCAGGACCGAAAAGCGCCGCGCCGATCGTCCGTGGAAAAATACCGACCCTCCGCTGGAAATGCCGACCCTCCGTCCACCCTTCAATGCGTCTGAGTTGATGGTCCTTCTCTCACTCGCTTTCATTTCCCAAAGTAATGCCCGCGGCCATCCCATCATTTCAACACATACTATAGCAAGCAGCACTCTCTTAGCTCACCTGTAGATGAAAAGGGAAAAGCAGTCAGGTGACGAGTGAATCTGCGGAGGCGGTCGTCTTCATGGGAAGCGAGGTACGAGCATGTCGGCGGCCCGATACCCGCAGCCTCCAGCAGTATAAACAACTGGGTTAGCGTTCCCGTGCCCTTAGACCACCCACTTACGGTGACTTGCTGCTAGGCCATGGCCAGTCTCGCCCAGCCCTTGATCGCCGCGAGCGAGCCACACAGACCTCTCCCGCCACCCAATCGCCGTAGAGACAAGCCTCAGCTGTCATGCACTCTGTGTCGCCGAAGAAAGTGAGTAGCTCGCTTCCGGGCCGTATTGCGTTATGCTTATGCTCCAAAGGCTCAAATGTGACCGCAACCAGCCCTGCGGCTCATGTTCAGAACATGGCCTTTCGCTTTCTTGCACATATGTTTCATCGACTACGAGTGGAGCCCGAAAGACGAACCAGAAAAAAAGGCACCCTCAGGCAGGCTCCAACATCCAGGACAGGATCAGTCAGCTCGAGGGCCTTGTCCTTACTCTGATGCGTTCCGTTAATCAAAAGCCGCCCTCAGCCACTCCGGACACCAATGCAGTAGATGCCGAGCTTTCAGACAGCTTTGGACGGATAAGCCTTGAGAATGATGAAACAAGATATGTGAGCGGCGATCATTGGATTTCCATTCTCGATGGAGTGAGTGATGCCCCAATATTCCCACGTTTTTCTACTAATGGCCTTATCAGATCGCCGAACTCAAAGACCATTTTGAAGATGGTAATTCAAGTCCCAGTCCCTTTTCTCCCACAGGAGCTGTTGAAAATGAGAATCGGGGCCCGAAGCTTCTTTTTGGATGCAACACTCCGACCAGCAGGAAGTCCATTCTCGATGCCTTACCTCAGAGACCCACAGCCGACAGGCTAGTGTCCAAATACTTTAATTTCATGGACATGACATCCTCTATCATACATGGCCCAACCTTTCTGAAAGAATACGAGAAGTTTTGGCTGGCGCCGTCTGAGACTCCCATCATGTGGGTCGGTCTTCTGTTTGCTGTCCTCGCTCTGGGAACTCACTTCCAGCAACGGGAGACACATTCTATCCAGCCTTCACCGAGACAAAACTCTGTGCTTGAAGCATACAAGGACAGGGTTATTGAATGTTTGGTGCTCGGAAAGTATACAAAGGTTGGCCCATATACCATCGAAGCTCTCATGCTTTATTTCTCGCTGGAACATCTTCCGGCAGCGGACACAAGGGTCGACAATTGGATTCTTGTTGGAATTATTGTGCGCCTTGCCATGCGTGCAGGCTATCACAGAGACCCTTCACACACGCCACAGATCAAGCTTTTCCATGCCGAGATGCGCCGGAGACATTGGGCAACAATTGTTCAGCTTGACCTAATGACTTCAACCCAAGTAGGCCTACCACGTATGGTCAACGAAGCAGTGTGCGATACTGCCGAGCCCCGCAATCTTCTGGATAACGACTTCAACGACGATGTCCTACAGCTGCCGCCATCCCGCCCCGATACCGAAATGACCTCAGTTCTATACCTGAACGTCCGGAACAAGCTGCTGAGAGTATTTGGCATGATCACAGACTTTACCACATCAACCAAACCTACCTCATATGCCGACGTGATGCGTCTTGAACAGACGCTCCGCGAAACGGTAGCGGCGATCCCTATCTGTCTGCAGTTAAAGCCCTTGTCCCAATCTCTCACAGAGTCCTCTGAAACAATTTTACGGCGGATATACCTGGACATGATTTTCCACAAGGCCCGGTGTATTCTGCATCGCAAATACCTGACAGCGGCTCGAATTGACGTCAAATATATTTATTCTCGTACGTCATGCATCGAAGCCGCCGTACAGATCTTGCAATACCAGGATATACTGTTTCGGGAGTGCCAGCCGGGAGGCTTGCTGTACCGGGGCAACTGGAAGCTCACCTCTGTTCTGAATCATGACTTTCTGCTAGCAATTACAATACTATCGCTCGACCTCAACTGCGCCATAGAGTTGGCGACCAAATCACAGCTGGTCGAAACACCGACGGAACAACAGAAACGGGAATCCATAATTCGCTCTCTCAAACGGTCATACAACATCTGGGTCCAGTCTGCATACACGTCTTCAGAAGCCCGGAAGGCCGCGGAAGTGCTCAGAATTATCCTCGCGAAGGCGCAAAAGAGCCCGATCTCAGCCCCAAACGGCGGCGATGACCCGTATGACGAAGAAGGTGTGAATGCCAATAGACTCGAGTACTTAAACTGTGCGTATCTGTGCAATTGATAATTTACACCTTCTAACGCCATGGCCTGATGTAGCACCACTGTCGCCGCAGCCACCCTTGACGTACGATCCTGGCACCTCTACGTACTTCAACCTTGAAACGAACAGTACATTCGATAGTGCCTCGCCATCGGAACTTTGGGGAGGCTTCAGTGATATGGTAACGTTGGGAGCTGACTTTGATTGGGTGAGGATACCCGGAGCTCCAAAACCCTCGTCCCTCAAGCTAAACATTGGAGCAGGATAACTGGGACTCGCACTTCCGCAGCCCGAATGCCATGGATGTCTCAAGTGTAGAGCCACGCCCTGCGAATCTTAATGACCCGAAAAATGCATCGGGCTCTGATTGCTGCTATTGATTCAGAATTCTTCAACCCCCCTGTTCACCTGAACTATTGCATCTGCCAGCCGCTTGACATCATCGGTCGCCGTTGGCATGTGGTGGCCGCCGTTGTGAGTCACGACGGTGGCAGTCGTGGGACTGTAGCATTTCAGCAGGCGTCTTCCATTGATCAGGTATGGATCTTGCAGCCCGTGAAGGTGGACCGAAGGGACGCTGAGGGGTTTGGATACGCCCAATTCCGCACCGCCTCCGCAGAGCAGGATGGCGTACGACAAGGCGGACCAGCGCCCATCACCCTGCACCTTGGCCCGGCGCAGCAGAAGCGATGCTACCAAGGCGCCCTGCGAAAATCCCATGACGCCTTTCACTTCGGATGTCGTACGGCCATGCCTCTCCAAAGCGGCTTCGATGATGGACAAGGTGGTGCTCCATTCGGCTTCTCTCGAACGCTCCCCCAGGCCGTCGTTGGTGAACCAGCAGAAGTAAGGACCGGCGTCCTCGAAGAAAGGGAGGATACCCGGTCCCGGAGGGCTTTCGAAGGGGGCGTCGATGAACAGGAAATCGAATTGCGATGCGAGCATGGAGCGGATGCGTCGAGCTTGGGCGTGAAAGATGGCGGCGGAAGAGCCGGAGCCATGAAGGCAAATGACAAGGGGACGCGATGCCATGACGACGAGTTGAATTGGTGTGCAAGTTGGGATTGTTGTTGTTCGAGATCAGTATGGCAGCCGGGGATTCGGGATTCATCGGTGGACTCTTGGCCATGGAGTTGAGCATCCGTCTGTGCTTCGGGGGTGGGCGCCTCGCCGACCCAAACTCCGAACAGATGCACCACCACCGCAATCTTACAGTCCATCACCGATACCGACATAAGATGACTGTAGCCCGGATGTGGCCGGTTGCTTCGAGCCTACCGCCCCAGCTATACCCTCACTCCAGATAATTGGCATCTTGCCGTCCACCCTTTCAACCAACAACAGTCATGCCTCAACGCAACGAGCCCATCGCCGTCATCGGCAGCGCATGCCAGTTTCCTGGCCAGTCTACAACACCGTCGAAGCTATGGGAGCTCTTGAGGGAGCCGCGCGACCTCTTGCAAACCATCCCGTCCGACCGCTTCAATGCAGAGTCCTGGTATCACGCAGACAGCGCCCACCATGGCACCAGTAATGTCACCAAATCCTACTTTCTCGCTGAAGACCCCACGGCCTTCGACTCACAGTTCTTCAACATCCCGCCCAAGGAATGTGAAGCCATCGACCCGCAACAGCGTCTCCTCATGGAGACCGTCTACGACTCCCTCTGTGCGGCAGGCCTCTCGATGAAGAGCCTCCGCGGCACGTCGACGGCCTGCTACGTCGGGCAGATGTGCGACGACTGGTCCGGCATCATGATGAGGGATTGGGACTCGCTCCCCCAGTACACGGCTACTGGAATTTCAAGGAGCATCATGTCCAACCGTGTGTCGTATTTCTTCGATTGGCACGGCCCTTCGATGACCATCGACACGGCCTGTTCATCCTCGCTCGTGGCGGTGCATGAGGCGGTGCAGGTGTTGCGGAGCGGCGACTCCAAGGTCGCGGTTGCATGCGGCGCGAACCTGATTCTCAGTCCAGGTTTGTCGGTGACAGTTGTTGAGCGTACCACCATTACTGACAAGCTTCTCAGGAATGTACATCGCGGAGAGCAAGCTGAAAATGCTTTCGCCGGACGGACGTTCCCGCATGTGGGACGAGGACGCCAACGGCTACGCGCGCGGCGAGGGTATCGCGGCCGTAGTGCTCAAGACGCTCTCGCAGGCGCTGGCCGACGGTGACCACATCGAGTGCATCGTGCGCGAGACCGGCTTCAACCAGGACGGCCGGACCACTGGCATCACCATGCCCAGCAACCTCGCCCAAGCAGCCCTCATCCGCGACACGTACCGGAAAGCGGGACTCGACCCGTACAGCGCCGCCGACCGGCCGCAGTTCTTCCACGCGCACGGCACCGGCACCCCGGCCGGCGACCCGCAGGAGAGCGAGGCCATCAGCCGAGCCTTCTTCAGAGACGACGAGCGAGCGGACAGCAAGCTGTACGTCGGCTCGATCAAGACCGTCATCGGCCACACCGAGGGCACCGCCGGCCTGGCCTCACTGATCGGCAC
The DNA here is from genome assembly GCA_009829795.1 of Lasiodiplodia gonubiensis. NCBI lineage: Eukaryota > Fungi > Ascomycota > Dothideomycetes > Botryosphaeriales > Botryosphaeriaceae > Lasiodiplodia > Lasiodiplodia gonubiensis. Next base: position 70,359 of record RHKH01000091.1, read on the forward strand.
CTCGCTCGCGCTCCAGCACAAGACCATCCCGCCCAACATGCACTTCAACAAGCTCGCCGAGAAGGTCGCGCCCTTTTACACCAACCTGGAGGTGCCCACCGCGGCGAAACCGTGGCCGGCGGCGCCCACAGGCCAGCCTTTGCGCGCCTCGGTCAACAGCTTCGGCTTCGGCGGCGCCAACGCCCACGCCATCCTCGAGCGCTACGAGCCCGAGACGCACGATCGGGCTGCTGCTGATGCGCTGCTGCCTCTCTTCACCCCCCTCACCTTCTCCGCCGGCTCGGAGAAGAGCCTCCAGGCGATGCTGGCGTCGTTCTCGGACTACCTGCAGACCACCACCACCCCCAACATCCGCGACATCGCCTGGACCCTGCAAACGCGCCGCTCGGAGCTGGCCTTCAAGACGGCCATCAGCGGGCAATCCGCCCCCGACCTCGTCGCCGCCATCTCCGCAGCTCTCGAAACCAAAGAGCCCCTCGGCATCCGCGCCTCCACCACCCCGTCCAAGCAACCCATCAGCATCCTCGGCGTCTTCACGGGGCAGGGCGCGCAGTGGCCCACCATGGGCGCCGCGCTGCTCCGCGCCTCGCCGTACGCCCGCGCCGCCATCGCCCGCCTGGACCACTCCCTCCAACAGCTGCCTGCGGCAGACCGCCCCGCCTGGACCATCCGCGCCGAACTCGAGGCGCCGAAGGAGTCCTCGCGGCTGGCCGAGGCCGCGCTGTCGCAGCCGCTGTGCACCGCCGTGCAGGTGGTCCTGGTCGACCTGGTCAGGGCCGCGGGGGTGCAGTTCAGCGCCGTCGTCGGCCACTCGTCCGGCGAGATCGCGGCGGCGTATGCGGCGGGACTGGTGTCGGCGGGCGACGCTATCCGGATTGCGTACTACCGTGGCGTTTACGCGGGGATGGCGGGGGGGAAGACGGGGGCGCGAGGCGCGATGATGGCCGTCGGCACGTCGCTGGAGGATGCGCGGGAGTTCTGCGAGCTGGACGAGTTTGCGGGCAGGCTGACGGTCGCGGCGAGCAATGCGGCGGCGAGCGTCACGCTGTCGGGCGATGAGGACGCGGTCGACCAGGCGGAGGAGGTGTTTAAGGATGAGGGCAAGTTCGCTCGCAAGCTGCGTGTTGATACGGCGTATCACTCGTTCCATATGGAGCCGTGCTCGGAGCCGTACTTGAAGGCGTTGGAGGCTTGCAACGTCGAGGTTGGGGAGGCCACTTCGACGGCGTGGTTTTCGTCGGTGGTTCCGGGCACGAAGATGTGCAAGGAGACGCTGCAAAGCCAGTACTGGGTCGACAATATGAGGAACACGGTGCTGTTCTCGCAGGCTGTTTCCGCTGCGGTCAAAGAGGCTGGTCCTTTTGACCTGGCCATCGAGGTCGGCCCTCATCCTGCCCTCAAGGGCCCCTGCTTGAACAACATCGAGGATGCTTCCGGCAGCCCAGACACTCCCTACACCGGCCTGCTTTCGCGTGGTAGCGACGACGTCAATGCCTTTTCTGCCGCCCTCGGCTTCATCTGGGAGCGCTTCGGTGCTGACGCAGTGGACTTTGACGGCTACGACAAGTTGGTGTCGGGGAGCTCTGAGCCCAAGAGCCTGGCAGTCGACCTGCCCAGGTACCCTTGGGACCACGACAGGACGTACTGGTTCGAGTCGCGCGTGTCGGCCGGGTACAAGTACAGAGACGAGCGCCCCCATCCCATCCTTGGCGTCAAGTCTGTCGAGGGTACGACAGGGCCTCAGATTCAGTGGAGGAACATCATTACCCAGAGAGAGGTGTCGTGGATGCCCGGCCACAAGCTCCAAGGGCAGACGGTGTTCCCCGCTGCTGGTTACGTGTCGATGGCCATCGAAGCTGTGATGACTCTGGCTGGTGAGAACTCGGTCCTGCTCGTCGAGCTGAACGATTTCGTCATCGGCCGTGCCATTTCTTTCTTCGACGAGTCGGCGGCTCAGGAGGTCATGTTCACGATGAATGTCGCCGCGAACACCGACGAGACTGTCTCGGCTACGTTCGAAGTCACCTCGTGCCCGCAGGGAGAGCGCCAGATGAGCCACAACGCCAACGGTACCATCTCCATCACTCTGGGCGTTCCGTCGCTCGATACACTTGCCGCGGTACCTCTCCAGCAGTTCAACATGGTCGACGTCGAGGTCGATCGGTTCTACAAGGCGCTGTCGGACATGGGCTACCACTACTCGCCTCCTTTCAAGGCCATGAGCAACATCCGCCGCAGGGTCGATGCGGCTGTGGGTGAGATGACCGACATCCGCGGAGAGCACTGGGAGGACAATCTGCTGCTCCACCCTGGTCTGCTCGACACTTCGTTCCAGGCCATCTTCGCCGCCTTCAGCTCCCCCGGCGACGAGAGACTGTGGTCCATTCATGTTCCCACGATCATCAAGCGCATGACTTTCAACCCTGCTGTCGCGTCCTTCCCGCCCGGTGAGGAAACGGTTTGGCCGTGGCAGGCTGCCATTACCAGCGGACTGCACGAAACGCTGCGCGCCGACATCGAGGTCTTCGCTGAGAACGGCGAAGATGTTTTGTTTGAGGTCGAGGGCATCAGCATGGTTCCGTTCTCTAACGCCACCGCTGAGAATGACTGCCACTTGTTCTCCAACTTCGTGTACGACATTGACGGCCCGAGCGGTGAGCTTGCAGGCCCCAACCACCCCACAGACTTCGATGTCAAGCTGGCCACCGACTCGGAACGCTTCTCATTCTACTGGATGCGCACGCTACTCGAGACAATCACCCCGGAGGAGGAAGAGCAGACCCTTATCCACTACAAGAGGATGCTCAAGTGGTGCCGTTTCGTGTTCGACCAGGTCAAGAATGGCGAACACCCGCACGTCAAGCCTGAAGCTCTGAACGACACGCTCGAGTCCGTAGAGGAGCTGGTCAAGCCATATGGCCAGCGAGCGGATATCGACCTGATCAGGGCTGTCGGAGAGGACCTTCCCATGAAGATTCGTACCAACGGCAACATCGTCGAGACCATGGTCCGCGATGGCATGCTTGACGCCTTCTACGAAGAGGGTCTCGGTCTTCACATCGCCAACAACTGGGAGGCCAACATGGCTGTCCAACTCACCCACCGCTACCCCCGCATGAATGTTCTCGAAATCGGCGGTGGTACTGGAGGCTCGACGAGAATCATCCTGCCCCGTCTCGGCCAGAACTTCTCCACGTACACCTTCACCGACGTGTCCGCCGGATTCTTCGAGGCGGCCGAGGAGCGCTTCAAGGAGTTCTCCGACCGCATGGTCTTCAAGACGCTCGACATGGAGAAGGACATCACAGAGCAGGGCTTCCAGGAAGGCCATTACGACATGATCCTCGCCTCGAACGTGCTGCACGTGGGTGCCGACCTCGACGCCACCATGAGCAACGTCCGCCGTCTCCTCAAGCCCGGTGGCTGGCTGATCAACATGGAAACCGTCACCTTCTACCCCTGCCTGCGCAACGGCTTCGCCATGGCCGGCCTCTCCGGCTGGTGGATCGGCGCCGACACCGGCCGCCCGTGGGGCCCGACCATCGACGTTGCCGAGTGGGACAAGGTGTACAAGCGCACCGGCTTCTCCGGCGTCGACACGTTCGCGCCCAACTTCGACTCCCTCCACCCCTTCTCCGTCATGGCTGCGCAGGCCGTGGACGAGCGCGTGGCATTCCTCCGCAAGCCGCTGGAGGTCGAGCCTGCAGACGCCAAGAAGGAAGACCTCGTCGTCATCGGCGGCAGGACGGAAGAGGTGGCGGAGATTGTCGACCGCGTCGCCAAGCTGCTGGCGCCGCGGTTCAGCTCCGTGGCCCGCGTCGAGTCGGTGGACGCCTTTGTTGATGGCAGCGCAGCGGTGCCCACATGCGTGCTGAACCTCTCCGAGTTGGATACGCCTGTTATGCAGGAGCTGATGGACGACCAGCCCGACAAGTTCGAGGCTCTCAAGGAAATCTTCTCGTCGGCTCGCGACATCCTGTGGGTCACCCGCGGCAGCAGGGCCGAGAATCCGTACTCGCGCATGGTGGTCGGCATGGCGCGTGCCATCCGCAAGGAAATCCCCAGCGTCAACTTCCAGAACCTGGACGTCGACGTGCTGGACGACGGCAGCGCCGAGCTGTTCGCCGCCGCCATGCTGCGCCACCAGACGCTGCACAAGTGGGAGAAGGAGCTGCTTCCCGGCTCGTTCCGCTGGAGCCGCGAGCCTGAGATGCATCTCGAGAACGGCAGGATCCTCCTGCCGCGCCTGAAGTCGGTCAAGGAGCTGAACGACCGCTACAACTCCACCAAGCGCCAGATCACTCACGAGGTTGACGCCGAGAAGGCAAGGATCGAGCTTATTGGCACCAAGGACTCCTACGAGCTGCGGGAGCCATCTCCTCTCAAGCCGGCTCCGCACACAGAGGGCAAGGTTGTCATCAAGGTTGTCAAGTCGTTGCTGCAGTCTGTCAAAGTTCCAACCGCCGGCTACTTCTTCCTGTGCTACGGTACTACCGAGTCTGGCGAGACTGTCATTGCTTTCTCAGACAGCAGCGAGTCCGTCGTTGCCGTACCCAAGAATTGGGCTGTGCCGCACTCGGCCAAGCTCGACCCGGCCAAGGCTCTCCTTTCCGTTGCCGCCAACATCCTGGCGGATCTTGTGACAACTGTCGCTCCAGCTCAGGGCACCTTGCTGGCGCACGACCCCGACCCCATCGTTGCCGCCGCACTGTCCAGGCAGGCCGCGGCCAAGCGTGTCCGCGTGTTCTTCACCACCACTCAGGCCAGCAAGAAGCGTCCCAACTGGATCTACATCCACCCGCACTCGCCCCGCCGTCTGCTGAAGAAGTCTCTGCCCAAGGGCGTCTCGCTGTTCATCAACCTGTCCGGCAGAGATGACGCAAAGCTGATGAGCGAGATCTCGGCCTATCTCCCCGCCGGCTGCACGCTGTCGGACCAGTCACCCTTCTTCAGCAACATCGTGCAAAGCCGTGCCGCCGTCAACCCTGATCTCGTCGCCATGTACCTGGCCACAGGCTGGGCCAATGCCAAAGCTGCCAGATTCACCATCCCCGGAACCACGACGGAGATTCCTCTCAAGGACGTGCCGGGCCACCGCGGCAAGGCAGAGCAGCTGTCGGTCGTCGACTGGCAGGCCGACGCCGTCGTGCCGGTCAACGTGCAGCCCATCGACACGGGCGCCAACCTGTTCAAGCCCGACAAGACGTACTTCATGGTCGGCCTGTCCGGCGAGGTCGGCCAGTCGATCACGCAGTGGATGGTGCGCCACGGCGCGCGCTACGTCGTGCTCACCAGCCGCAGCCCGCAGGTCGACCCGGAGTGGATCGAGACGCTCGAGGACGAGCACGACGCCGTGGTCAAGACCATGTCGCTCGACGTGACGGACCGCGCGTCGCTGCACGCCTGCTACGACCGCATCAACCGCACCATGCCGCCCATCGCCGGCGTGGCGCACGGCGCCATGGTGCTCATCGACTCGCTGTTCCAGAACATGGAGTACGAGGACCTGCTGACGGTGCTGCGCCCCAAGATCCTCGGCGCCATCCACCTCGACGAGCTCTTCTCGGCCGACACGCTCGACTTCTTCATCCTGTTCTCGTCCATCACCGGCACCGTCGGCAACACGGGCCAGAGCAACTACATCGGCGCGAACGCCTTCATGGAGGCGCTGGGCCTGCAGCGCCGCGAGCGCGGGCTCGCCGCCAGCATCCTCGGCATCTCGTCGCTCGTCGGCATCGGCTACGTCGAGCGCGCCGACAACTTCGACGCCGAGTACTTCGCCAAGAGCGGCTACAGGAACATCTCCGAGCAGGACCTGCACATGCTGTTCGCCGAGGCCGTCGTGCGCGGCCGCCCCGGCTGCAAGGACAGCCATGAGATCATCACCGGCATCGTCCCGACCTACGCCGACCAGGACAGCAAGGCCGGCTACCTCCAGGACATCAAGTTCTCGCACCTGGCCCTGGAGCGGTCGCAGGCGCGGAACGACGGCGACGCGTCGGCGTCGGTGCCCGTCCGGATCCAGCTGCAGACGGCGGTGACGAAGGACGAGGTTGTGGATATTATGCAGGGTAAGTTCCGACATTCCCTTTCCAAAGACTAAAAACGATCAGTATTTCTAACTTTTCTCTCAACAGCCGGCTTCGTCGCCCGCGTCAAGAAAGTGCTGCGCATCCCGGCCGACGACGACTTCTCGCTGACGGCCTCGCTCGTCGAGCAGGGCGTCGACTCGCTGGTCGCCGTCGAGGTGCGCTCGTGGTTCCTCAAGGAGGTCGACCTCGACATGCCCGTGCTCAAGGTGCTCGGCGGCGCCTCCATCGCCGACCTGCTTAATGATGCTCTCGATCGCCTGTCGCCCGAGCTCGTCCCCAACCTCGGCGCTGACCCGTCCACTGTAAGTAGGCCCCCGCCCCCCGTCGTCGTTGCTGCCCCCGCCGCCCCAAAAACTACAGCTGCTGCTACTGCAACAGCTGCCCCTCCTCGTTCCTCTGTTTCGCGCTCGGCATCTAACGCTCCGCCAGGCCTGAACAACCAGCTACCACTACCATCACCGGCCGCGGAGCTGAAGGCTGAGCGGGAGCGTGGAGTAGCCGAGAGGAAACGGGAGGCGGAGGAGGAGCGGCGGCGGGCGGCGGCGCTGGCGAAGGACGCGAGGAAGGCAGAGGAGGTCAGAAAGGCCAGAGCGAGAAGAGATACCCAAGAACAGCACAAAACAGACAGAGTCAAGCGAACACGCGACGCGTTAATCAAATCAGAGATCACCGAGCCAATGTCGTTCGGCCAGAGCCGCTTCTGGTTCCTGGACCAGATGCTCAAGGACCGCACTACCTTCAACATGGCCATTTCCGTCCGCCTCGAAGGGTCCATCCGTGTCGAGGACATGAGGACGGCTGTTCGCGCCGTTGTGCTGAGACACGAAGCTCTCCGCACCCGCTACTTCGCCACGGGCGATGCACCCATGCAAGGCATCGTCGCCGACGCCTCCTTCGTGCCATTCGTCCACAAGAACATCAAGACGGAGCCGGAAGCCCAAGCCGAGCTCGACGCCATCCGCGCCCACGTCTGGGACATGGCCGCCTGGGCCGGCATCGCCGTGCACCTCCTCTCCATGCCATCCAGCCGCATCCACTTCCTGATCATCGGCTGCCACCACATCACCATGGACGGCGTGTCCCTCAACATCTTCTACGCCGACCTCGAAAAAGCGTACAAAAACGCCAAAGCCCTCCCCCCGCTCCCCCCATCCTCCCAGTACCGCGCCTTCGCCCGTCAACAACGCCTCGACTACGCTACGGGCAAGATGGACGCCGACCTCGCCTTCTACCGCCAGATGATCCCGCAGCCCGCCAAGGTCAAGCCGCTGCCGCTGTTCCCCTTCGCCCGCGTCCGCGAGCGCGCCCCGCTCGAGACGTACGCCGAGACGACGGCCACGGCCCGCATCGACGCCGCGTTGACCGCCCGCATCCGCGCCGCCGCCCGCGAGGCGCGCGCCACGACGTTCCACTTCTACCTCGCCGCGCTGCACGTCCTGATCGCCAAGCTCGTCCCTGCGGCCTCGTCCTCGTCCACCTCCTCCGGCGGCGACAACGACGACGCCGCCGACGACGACTTCTTCATCGGCATCGCCGACGCCAACCGCACCGACGCCGCGTACATGCCGACGCTCGGCTTCTTCCTCAACCTGCTGCCCCTCCGCTTCTCGCGAGCAACGACTGACGTCCCCTTCGCCGAACTCGTCAAGCAATCCCGCACCAAAGCCTACGCCGCGCTGGCGCACTCGCGGCTGCCGTTCGACGTGCTGCTCGAGCGCCTCGACGGGCTGCCCCGCGCGGCCGCGCACGCGCCGCTGTTCCAGGTCTTTGTTGATTATCGCCAGGGCGTGCAGGAGCGGCAGCGGTACATGGGCGTGAAAGCGGCGGGGGAGAGCTGGCACACCGCCCGTACCGGGTATGATGTTGCGTTGGATGTGATTGAGAATAAGGCGGGGGATGCGCGGTTGGAGTTTAAGTTGCAGAGCGCGTTGTATGGGAAGGAGGCGGCGGCGTTGCTGATGGATATGTATGTGGGCGTGTTGCGGCAGTGCGCGGAGGAGGGGTGTACTGCGGGGGGTGTGGAGGTTTGGCCGAGGGGGGTGGTGGAGAGGGCGGTGGGGATTGGGAAAGGTGAGTGCTTCTGCTTGCGTTACGCTTGTCTGTTGGGGTGGTGGTGGTGGGGTTTTGCTGACTGAATCGCAGTTCCGTCACCCAAGTACGAGTGGCCTGGCACGGTCGGTCACCAGATTGATGAGATGATCAAGAAGCATGCGTCGGATTTGGCCATCAAAGATGGCCGAGGCAACGTGCTCACTTACGCCCAGATGGACGAGCGAGCCAACAGCATCGCTGCTGCTCTCGTAGAAAGCGGAGCTGCGGATGGCGGTCGGGTTGGTGTATTTCAAAACCCGACTGCGGACTGGATCTGCTCCGTTGTCGCCATCTTCCGGGCCGGGGCTGTTTACATCCCTCTTGATCTGCGGAATCCTCTCAAACGGCTCGCCAGCATCGTCGACGCGGCAAAGCCGGTTGCTATACTTGCTCATTCGGAGACGTGGGATAAAGTGGAAGCATTGGGTGGCTCTGATTCCAGGGCTATTAATGTTTCGACACTCCCTGTTGCAAGTGAGCCAGTTGGCAATCTGGCCAAGGCTGATGGTCCTGCTGTTATCCTGTTTACCAGCGGCTCGACTGGCACCCCCAAGGGTATGCACATGAGCCATGCTAACCTTTGCAAGCATATGGAGGTGTGGACCAAACAATCAACCTTTCCCGAGAACGCAACCAAACTCGTCCTCCAGCAAAGCGCCTACACGTTCGACAAGTCTCTCGAGCAGATACTTACACCTATCACCATGGGTGGCGCGCTCTACGTCGTCCCAGCTGAGCAGCGTGGAGACCCGGTCTCCATTACGCAAATCATGGTCTCTGAAGGCGTGACGTACACGGACGCCACCCCATCAGAGTACCTTATGTGGTTCAGGTACGCTGGCCAAACGCTCAAAAACGCCACAACCTGGAAATTTGCCGTTACCGCGGGCGAGGCGGTGACAGAGTCCCTTCTCGATGAATTCCGCAAGCTGGACCTTCCAGTCACGCTGGTGAACAACTACGGACCCGCCGAAGCGACGCTCGATGCCACACTTGAGGAACTGCCCTACCGCGCAATGAAGCCTGGCGACCAGATATCGGCAGGCTATCCACTTCCCGGGTACGCCGTGTACATCGTCAACGAAGAGCTGAAGCCGGTCCCCATCGGCTGGCCCGGCGAGGTCGTCCTCGCCGGCGTGGGCATCGTCGACGGGTACTTGAACAACCCCGAACTCACAGCCCAAAAGTTCCTCCCCGACGTCTTCGCCAACAACGGCGGCCGCATGTACCGGACCGGCGATCGTGGAAGGCTGACGGAGAAGGGCCAGCTGCTCTACGAAGGCCGCATCGAGGGCGACACGCAGATTAAGTTGCGCGGTGTGCGAATGGAGCTCGAGGACATCGAGTCATCCATCATGAGCACCGCCAACGGTGGCTTGAGCCGGGCCGTCGTATCTCTCCGCGGCGAGGAAGGTGCCGAGTTCCTCGTCGCCCACGTCGTCTTCGCACCCAACTTCACCGGCGACCAGGACGTCTTCATCCACCGCTTCCCCGCCACGCTGCCGCTCCCCCAATACATGGTCCCGGCCGTCTTCGCCGTCGTCGACGCTCTGCCGCTCACGCCGCACCTCAAAGTCGACCGCAGGGCCATCAAGTCCCTCCCGATCCCCGAACAAGCGGCACCCAAGGCTCATCACAGCACATCTGACCTGACGCCAACCGAGTCCCGCCTGGCCGCCATCTGGCAAGACATCATCCCCGGCGCCGCGGCCGCCCCCATCTCCCCCGACACCGAGTTCTTCCACGTCGGCGGAAACTCACTACTACTCGTCAAACTACAAACCCTCCTCCGCCAATCCTTCGGCGCCCACCTGCGCCTCATCGACATCATGGACGCCGGCTCGCTGGCCGACATGGCGCGCGTCGTCGACGACGCAGTCGTCCTCAACGCGGCGCCGCAAGCCATCGACTGGGACGCCGAGACAGCCGTCCCGGATGACCTCGCCACCAGGATCAGCCTCCCCGCCGGCACTCCAACACCACCACCGCCGCCGAAGCGCGACGCCCAAGACCTCACCGTCGTCCTGACCGGCGCCACCGGCGTGCTCGGCCGCAACCTGCTCGAGCGCCTCGTCGCGGACCCGCGGGTGAAGACGGTTTACGCCGTCGCCGTGCGGCCATCATCCTCCTCGCACTCCTCTCCCTCGCCCTCGTCGCGCATCTCCATCGATTCCCCAAAGCTAGTCGTCAAGCCCGGCGACCTCACCTCGCCCCTCCTCGGCTTGTCTCTTGGCGACGCCGCCACCCTCGCCGCCTCCGCCGACGTCATCGTCCACGCGGCCGCCAACCGCTCGTTCTGGGACGCCTACGCGACCCTGCGCGCGGCGAATGTCGGTGCTGTGGGCGAGGTGCTGGCGTTGGCGGCGCCGCGGCGCGTGCCGGTGCATTTTGTTTCGTCGGGTGAAGTAACGAGATACGGCGACGACCACCAGAGTGAGAATGTTCCGCCGACGGATGGCAGTGATGGGTATGTTGCGAGCAAGTGGGCGGCGGAGAGGTTGCTGGCGCGGGCGCAGGCGGCGGTGGGAGAGGGGCTGGGCGGGATGGGGTTGGAGGTTGTTGTGCACCGCCCGCGGAAAGCGGAGGGAGAGGCGAGGCCGGCGCCGAAGGAGGTGTTGGATGAGCTGGTGCGGTTGGCGAAGGGGGTGGTCGGGAGGCGGCCGGTGTTGAATGGGCTAGGGGGCAGTTTGGGCGTCGTGCCGGTTAAGGAGATTGTGGGGGATGTTGCGCGGGCTGTGTTCGGTGAACGGGAAGAGTCTGAGAGTCTCAAGGTGGTCGACCATGTGGCGACGATGAACGTTGATATTGGCGCGTTTGCGGAAAGCGTGGCGGCGGATAAGGAGTTGATGGCGCTGGAGGCGATGGATGCGCTGGCTTGGACCGGGGAGGTCAAGAAGGCGGGGTGGAGCATGTTTATGGTCAGTCAGGAGATTGTGATGATGAAGGATGGGGACGCTGTTGTTTCGAAGCGGTAGAGGAAAACACTTTAGATATTGGGGGAAATACCGACAGGCTGGGACAGGACTGAGTCTATAATATCAGCAGCAGTCAGTGTATATGCGTTTAGATGGCCTCATGGCCTACGGAGACTGTTTCAGGTCGGAGTAAATCCTGCTCCTGTTTTTGCGGGTCCTTTGTAATTTTCGCCTTAGATATTCCCTCCCCTTTTTTTTTTTTTTTTTTTTTTTTTTATT
>RHKH01000091.1:81883-97308 GCA_009829795.1 Lasiodiplodia gonubiensis
TTACTCGTTATTGTTGCCGATTGTAATTTAGTGTTTACTCCCTCCTCTTACAACACTAACAAATATTCCTCGTATATCTTATTACTAGAACGTCGTTCATCTTATATACTTTCTAACTTTATTTTTGTTATTTTATGTATATAAACAGCTATTTACTTTGCTCGATTCCGACTTTAGCAGTGCTCAAACGAATTTCTTTGCACTGTTCAACATTCCTCTAGTGTAAGGAAAGCTCAATATTTATTAGTCAACCTACATTGTTGAAGGATTCCGGCTGAACACTAAAATACAAAAGTTAATGACCGTCAGAAACATCTGAAATCAAATGATTTCACCACTGTACGGTTATACGAGCTCATTGCTACTGCTCTCCTTTAACGACAATACCTTTCAGGCTACACACTATTTTTTAAGGAATTCTTTCACCATTTTCGTGGTCACTATTGCCATAATGCACTTGGCTTCAACATCAGGTACTATTGGTCCAGAATGAATGCTGTATACTGCAATTTCCAACTCCTGTTGTCCGACCTGACATGATGAGAATCGTCCTCATGAGACTCGCCACCACATACGCGAGATATGATTTCAATCATTTGAAAAGAGCAATTTTGACACCGTTCCTGTTCGCAGGAGTGATACGCACCACCGGGACGTAAGGCTCGGGGTCTCGAGACTCGATCCTGCGATACTGCTGTGCCAACCGTGCGACCACGTAACTCGCCTGAGACAACACGAGCATCTCAGCGGGACAGCGGCGCGGACCTCCTCCGAAAGGAATGAACGACCAAAACGGCTTCCGCTGCTCCCACCTCTCGGGACGGAACTCCTCCGCATCCTCGCCCCAGACATCTTTATCCTTGAAGAGCGCGTTCCTGTGCGCGTGGATGATGTCTCCCTTGCGGATGAGGATGGGCAATTTGCCGTCTGGCCCGCCGCCGGTGGGTAGCGTCGTGTCGACGCCAGCCGTGCGCGAGTGCGCCAGGCTGGTGATCATCAGACGTTGGGCTGGGATTCTCAGTCAGTTTTGCTACTACCGTCCAGCTTTATGACCGCTGGATGACTTACATTCGTTCAGCACCGATACCAGATACTTCATATTCCGCAGGGCTGTGAACGTGAGCGGCGCGTCCCCGATCGCCAGCACCTCGGCGCGGAGTTTCTCCCATACGTCCGGCCGGCGTGCGACCTGCCACAGAGAATTGGTGATGTAGGCGGTGATGGGATCCGAATTCGGGGCGAAGATCAGTGCGATGTTGGACCGCAATGCCACCGCGTCGTCGGGCAGGTTCTGCGCCATTGACCAGAGCAGATCGGTGCGCTCGGGGCCCGGGTCGAGACCGGCGGCTTCTGCTTTTCTGCGCTCTGCCATCTCGCGGTATGTGCGCTCGATGTGCTTGTCGATGTACTGGTGCACGAGCTTGATTGCGTCGAACCACCATTTGAAGAACCTGTCCGGCATAGCCCACAGCAGCTTGGAGAAGATTAAGCGGATCCGAGCACCGCGTTGGATGTCGGTCATGGCGCTTATAAGAGGGCTCTGTTCCTTCAGCTTTAGACAGCCCACCGACTCGCCAAAGATTATGGCAGAGTTGGCGTCATAGACCTTCACTTGAAGTCAGCCATCTGCATTCGAGGTCTGAAGGCATCATACCCAGCGGTGCATGAACGGATGCATGTCGAACGTGACGCCATCCTCAGGCAATATCTGGAGCAAAGAATCTGTGAACGGCTTGAGGCGGTCGGTGTTGGCGTAGTTGTCTCGAAAGAAGAACGATTTGCTCAAGGCTTGAGTCTGCTCCCATTCCTTCCCGTCGGCAAGGCTGATGCCGCGGTCGGCAAACGGGAGAAGTGCTGCGTTACGGCGCAAAGGTGCGATAAGAAACTGGCCAAACTGGCCGGACAGCAGTGCTTTGATGTTCGTAGGGTCGATGGTATAAATCTGCCGGGATCCCAGGATATTGACAGAAAATGTTTTGGCTCCATTGGGTGCATTCCAATAGAACTTCTCAAGCCATTCCAAAAACCGATGGGCCTTTACCGCTCTGATTTGGACCAGAACTACGTCCAAACCCAGCAACGGATCTTTCTGAGGATAACGCGGAAGAGAGCCGCAGCCATTAGCCTTCTCTGCTGCTGACTCTTGCGCACGGCCAATGGTGAGCTTTGCGCCAATGAAAATGGCCAGGAAAATGACAAGTAGCTGCACGGCTCCTAAGTCAGCCATTTCGGATTGAGGCTCGCCAAGACCGAATAAAAGATATGTACAGAAATGGTTCGGCATCGACGCTTCTCTTGAGCAGTAAATATTTCGTCGTGTTACCGCTAGTGTGGTGCATGACTAAGGGCGTGCTCTTTCTTCACACCCACCACCGATATTCTCCGAGCTTTTGTCGTTCTACTATCACCTGACCACTACGCTCCGAATTTTACGTTTCGGTGCCGCCTGTAGTCGGAAAGAATGAATGGCATGCACTTTGAATCATCGAGTTCTTCTCTTGGAATTATAGGTGCTGCTTACTTTGAGATCGTCCGAATTTAAACTCCGGGTAAGAGAGTGTTGAATTACGAAAGCAGTACTCCAACCCTTTCCTTTCAACACGAACAGGACTTTACGATGACAGACATGGCGAATACTCAGAGGGCCATCAAGATCCAAGCCCCTGGCAAGGTGGCCCTGCAGGAAAACTGTCCCATTCCAGTTCCACAAGCTGACGAGGTCTTGGTGAAAGTCGTCTGCGTGGCCATCAATCCTGTCGACGCCAAGTCTGCCGACCTTTCTCCAACTCCTGGCGCCACCTCAGGATGCGATTTCTCTGGAGAGGTTGTTACCATTGGTGACAGAGTCAAGCAATCCTTGTCGGTAGCAGACCGCGTCTGCGGCTGTGTCTTTGGAAACAATCCAGACGAGCTTCAAAACGGCGCTTTCGCTGAATATGTTGCCGTTCCTGGAGATCTACTATTCAGAATTCCTGAAGGCATGTCTTTCCAGACAGCTGCAACCCTGGGTGTTGGGCTTTCCACGGCGGGGATGGCCTTGTATCAGACCCTGAAACTGCCTCTTCCAAACACGCCAGCGAGTTCACCACAGTTCGTTCTCGTGCATGGTGGAGGAACCGCAACAGGGAGCCTGGCAATCCAATTGATTAAGCTGTAAGTGCGACCTCTACCTCTGAAGTGACCATTGGCTAAGTTTCAACGTCAGCTCCGGAATGATTCCTGTCACAACTTGCTCCCCGCGCAACTTTGACGTTGTAAAGTCACTGGGTGCAGCCGAAGCGTTTGACTATCATTCGCCAACCTGCGGTGCTGATATCAGAGAATTCACCAAGAACACTCTGGAGTACGCCCTGGACTGCATCACTGACACGGGATCGATGAACATCTGCTACGCCGCCATCAGCAAGAGCGGCGGCAAATACGTCGCTCTCGACCCGTTTCCGATCCGCTCTCACACGCGGCGGAGCGTCGTTCCAACGTGGATTGTGGCCTTTACCATCTTCAACAAGCCGGTGAACTGGCAGAGGCCGTTTAAGAGGGAAGCGCGGCCGAAGGACCGGGAGTTTGGAGAGGCTTGGTTTCAGACTGCTCAGAAGCTGCTGGACGATAATTTAATCAGAGCGCACCCTCAAGAAGAGGGACTTGGTGGGCTCGAAGGCGTCATAGATGGACTAGACAGAGTGCGTAAGGGTCAGGTCTCGGGTGTGAAGCTCGTCTACAAGATTTGAGTCTGGTGTATTGCAGAAGCCAACTTTTACAACTGTCTCTTAAAATGTAAACGAATTGACCTTCCCCTCCAAGTTTGTCAACGGCAAGCCGATCTGATTAGCAGGTGAAATTAAACGCTAGAGTTCAACTTCGCCATGCTTGAGACCATCATCAATTCCACCTATCAGGCTTTGAATCTTCTGTAAAGCCAGTAGGGATGTGGAGGATGTCGGAAGTAAATCATCCCGAGCTTTAGTGATAGTGGATAAGGCTCCAGAGCCCGGAAAGCAGCGGTAAAGCGGGGCCTGGTAGAGCGAATGCGTTGCAGATGCCGTCCAAGCTCATCTCCGAATACCAAGCGCCGAACCCCGACATCCCGAAACGTTTCGGTAGTCATTGCACCGTTCCCCAGAAGCGGCTCACCAATTCTCATGAACCAATGGCTTGTTCAATACAGGCTTAAGACGTGGATTTAAGCGGTTGGGCATCACCTTGCCTGTCAGTGACCAACCTTGTTGACTCAACCCTCCCTTTTGCAGTGCGTTCTCAACGACTCGACGCACCCGATCACAAAAATGGCCACGACGAAAGAACCGATCGCCATCATCGGCTCGGGTTGCCGTTTCCCTGGAGGATCCAGCTCGCCCTCGAAGCTTTGGGACCTGCTGCGGAACCCGCGGGACGTTCTACGCGAATTTCCTGAAGACAGATTACGACTACCAAACTTTTACAACAAGAATGGCGAGCATCACGGCAGCACGGATGTCAAGAATAAGGGATATCTGTTGGCAGAAGACCACCGGGTCTTCGATGCGCCGTTTTTCAACATCAACCCGCTGGAGGCGGACGGCATGGACCCAGCCCAGCGAATTCTCCTCGAAGTAGTCTACGAAGCCGCTGAGTCCGCGGGATACTCCATCGAGCAGCTACAGGGCACTCTTACATCAGTCTACGTCGGCCTCATGACTGCAGATTGGTGGGATCTACAGATGCGGGATACCGAGACGATAGCGACGTATGCGGCAACGGGGACAGCGAGAAGTATCATCTCCAATCGCATCTCGTACTATTTCGACCTCAAGGGCGCCTCCATGACCATCGACACGGCGTGCTCCAGTTCGCTCGTCGCCCTCCACCAGGCCGTCCAGAGCCTGCGAAACGGCGAGTCCACCGCCGCCATCGTCGCCGGAGCCAATCTGCTGCTTGATCCCGCCATGTACATCGCCGAGTCGAACCTCCACATGCTTTCGCCCGAGTCCCGCTCGTGCATGTGGGATAAGGGCGCGGACGGCTACGCCAGAGGTGAAGGGTGCGCGGCGATCTTGCTGAAGCCGTTGAGTAAGGCGATAGCCGATGGCGATCATATCGAGTGCATCGTTAGAGAGACCGGAGTGAACTCCGATGGGCGCACCAAGGGTATCACAATGCCGAGCGCTACGGCGCAGGCGGCACTGATCAAGGCGACCTACCGTAATGCCGGCCTCGATCCCGTCGCCGATCGCTGCCAGTATTTCGAGTGCCACGGAACCGGAACCGCGGCGGGAGACCCTATCGAAGCCCAGGCCATCTCGGAGGCTTTCTTCTCGCAGGGAGCCTCGAATGACCAGCTGTATGTCGGGTCCATCAAGACGGTCGTCGGTCATCTGGAGGGCTGTGCTGGTTTGGCTGGTCTTTTGAAAGCATCTTTAGCAGTGCAAAACGGGACTGTACCGCCGAACATGCTGTTCAACGAGCTGAACCCCGCAATCGAGCCTTACTACAAGAACCTCAAAATCCTCCAGTCTTCGATTCCCTGGCCGGAAGGCGAGGGGCCTCGGCGTGTCAGCGTCAACAGCTTCGGATTCGGAGGTACCAACGCCCACGCGATTGTCGAGAGTTACGAACCCGAGAAGAACGCGGAAAGCCCAGCGAGGGAACACTTCCGCGGCCCCCTCGTCTTCTCAGCCCGCTCCGAGTCATCCATTCTCTCCAGTATCAGGGGGTACGCCGAATACATCAAGTCAACCCCCACCGTGGATCTCGAAGACCTGGCTTGGGTGTTGCAGGAGAAGCGCGGAACATTCCCAGTCAAGCACTTCTTTTCGGGATCCGACCGCGACAGGCTGCTCACCTTCATGAACAGCTTCCTCGAGACGGCCGACTCCGGGTCGGTGAGCAGCCTGGTAACGCGAACACAGCTGCGCTACCCGGACGAGGTCCCCGGCATCCTCGGCGTATTCACCGGCCAGGGCGCGCAGTGGGCAACCATGGGCACCGCGCTCATCCAGCGCTGCCGGCTCTTCCGCGAGTCGATCGAGCGCAGCGAGGCCGCCCTGGCCGCATTGCCGGATCCGCCCGCCTGGTCGTTGAAGGCGGAGCTGCTGGCGGGCAAGGAGACGTCGAGGATCGCCGAAGCTGCGCTGAGCCAGCCGCTGTGCACGGCGCTGCAGATCGCCATGGTGGATCTAGTCACGGCATCTGGAGTGAAGCTTGATGCCGTGGTGGGCCATTCGTCAGGCGAGATTGCGGCCGTCTACGCTGCCGGCATCCTGTCTGCCGCGGACGCCATGGCCGTCGCTTATTACAGAGGCTTCCATGCGAAGTTGGCGCAAGGGACAGACGGGAAAAGAGGGGGGATGATGGCGGTTGGTCTTTCCTACGAGGCGGCGCTTGCTTTCTGCGCGCAGAACGGCCGGGTCAGCTTGGCGGCCAGCAACTCACCATCGAGCGTGACTCTCTCCGGGGACCTTGATGCTATCGAGGAAGCTAAAGCATACTTCGACGAGCAGAAGGTATTCGCCAGGCAGCTACAGGTGGACACTGCTTACCACTCGTACCACATGCTTCCATGCGCAGAGCCGTACTTGAAGTCGCTCAAGGCGTACGGTATCAAAGTCAACAAGCCCAGGTCAGATTGCGTCTGGTCATCCAGCGTGCGTGCAGACACAGAGCTTCTCGACGATCTCTCGCCGCTTGCAGGGCAGTACTGGGTCGACAATATGGTGCAGCCCGTACTGTTCTCCCAGGCTCTGGAATGCTCACTGTGGAACGGCGGCCCCTTTGAAATGGTTGTCGAGCTCGGTCCGCACCCGGCTTTAAAGGGTCCTGGTACCCAAGTGCTGAAGTCCGTTCTCGGTTCCGCTCCGCCATATATGGGTTTCATGAGGCGTGGCGATGACGCCATCGAGGCATTCTCTGGTGGTTTGGGCTTCCTCTGGTCGACGCTTGGGCCCTCATTCGTCGACTTTGACGGTTACCGCAACGCCTTCAACGACTCGAAGCCTAAGATGCTCAAGGATCTTCCTTCTTACGCCTGGGATCACGACAAAATCTACTGGAAAGAAGGTCGTATTTCCCGCAACTACCGCTTGCGCAAGAGTACTCCTCACGAGCTTCTGGGACGCAGGGTTCCCGACGATTCTGACTACGAGATGCGCTGGCGCAACATCGTCCGCCTCAATGAGTTACCTTGGATCCGTGGCCATGAATTTCAGGGTCAAGTCCTCTTTCCTGCCGCAGCATATGTCGCAATGGCTCTCGAAGCGTCGAGGACTCTGGCGGGCGATCGTCCCGTCCGACTTTTCGAACTGCGAGACATCTCCATCCGGAAGGCGTTGGTCATGGACGAGGGCTCGTCAGGCGTAGAGACCGTCTTCACGGTGAAGTTGCTGAACACGGACTTCCGTACAAGCGACAAGGACGTCCTGGAAGCAGAGTTCTCCGGCTACACCTGCGCTGACGAGGCAGCAGGCGTCCTGGAGAAGACGGCGTGCGGTCGCATCCTGGTGCATCTCGGCGAGCGTGATGGCAGCGAACTCCCTCCCGTGGCTCCGGCTCGGCCTCACCTTGCCCCAGTCGATCTGGAAAGGTTCTATTCGTCCATCGCGAACTTGGGGCTGAACTACCAGGGCTTGTTCCAGGGGCTGACTCATGCCGAGCGCACACTGGGCTATTCGAGAGCTGCCGCGACGTGGAAGGACCACGGAATGGCTGCCGAGTACATGGTGCATCCCGCCTTTTTGGATGTCGTATTCCAGGCCATTTTCGTGGCCCTCACCTCGCCCGCAACGACCGGCGCTCTCTGGACCCCATACTTGCCCATTGCTCTCCACCGAATCACTGTGGATCCCTCTCAGGTGCATGACTACTCCCTCCCCGAGGTCAAGGCGGAAATGGATGCCTTCATTACGCAGGCATCTTCCTCTTCAGTTACCGGCGACGTCCAGCTGCTCAATCCCGCCGGCACACACACCAGCATCCAAGTCGAGGGCCTGTTTTTGAAGTCCATCTCCGAGCCCACTCCTGCAAACGACCGGCTTCTCTTCTCCCAGACGGTTTGGGATGCAGACATCAGTGCCCACGGTCCGGCCGACGTGGACGAGGGCGAGGAGGACGTCGAGGAACGCGAGATGATCCACGCCATCGAGAGGCTTGCCTTGTTCCACTTCCGGAACCTCGTTGACACAATCCCGGCTGAAGAGGTCAAGACGTTTACCTGGTACCACCAGAGGCTCTTCGAGGCAATCAATGCCAATCTGGACGCGATTCGCAGCGGCCAGAATGCTGTTATCGAGGAAGCCTGGCTGAACGACACACGCGAGACCATCGACGACTTGCGTGCCAAGTTTCCAGGTCAGATTGATTTGGAGTTGATGCATGCCATCAGTGAGAACCTCGTATCCGTCGTCCGTGGGGAGACGCAGATCTTGGAGGTGATGCTTGAGAACGACATGTTGAACCGCTTCTACATGGAGGGCCGAGGGTTCCGCAAGCTGAACGACTACATTGCCCGAGTTGTCCAGCAGATTTCGCATAAACACCCTCGAGCTAAGATTCTTGAGATCGGCGCAGGTACGGGAGGTACGACTCGTAATATTTTCGACACCATCGGTTCAACCTACTCTTCCTATACTTACACCGATATCTCGTCCGGCTTTTTCGAGAAAGCGGCTGAGAAGTTCCACGACCATGTCAACAAAATGACATTCAAGGTACTCGATATTGAAAAAGACGTTTCAGATCAGGGGTTCGAGCAGGGCGGCTACGACGTCATCATTGCTGCCAACGTTCTGCATGCTACTCGCACCCTTGCGGAAACAATGCAGCACACAAGAGCTCTTCTCAAGCCCGGCGGATATTTCATCCTGATGGAAGTCACTGGCGACCTGCTGAGAAATCCGTTTGTCATGGGAGCCCTTCCTGGTTGGTGGCTGGGTGCGGAAGAAGGCCGTCGTCTCAGCCCCGGCATTTCAACCGTCGAGTGGGACGAGCTGATGCAGAGCACCGGCTTCTCAGGCGTCAACGCCGTGCTTCACGACTTTCCAGACCCGACGAGACACTCCTGTTCGGTCATGATTAGCCAAGCCGTCGACGAGAAGTTCAGCCTTCTCCGCGAACCGCTGTCGGCGGTCAACATGAACATGTTCCCCGAAGAGCATCTCCTCATCATCGGTGGAAAGACGCTGGCTGTGTCGAAGCTGGTACGCGATATCCAGAAGCTCCTCTCGCCATGGAAGCAGCGCACGACTGTGGTCGGCAGCATCGACGCATTGAACATCGACAAGCTCGCTCCGAGAACGTCGGTCATCTGTCTCACTGAGCTGGACAAGCCGCTTTTCTCAGAACCCATGGTCCAGACGCGGCTGACCAAGCTGCAAGAGCTGTTGATCAACGCCAAGAATGTTCTGTGGATCACCAGCGGCTGCCACAGGGAGAGCCCAGTGTCCAACATGGTTGTCGGCATTGGTCGTGCGCTCATCACCGAGTTGCCTCATCTTACGCTTCAGTTCGTGGATGCGAAGGTTTCTAACCTCACGCCGACTCTGCTGGTCGAGTCGCTCCTCCGCCTCGTCATGGCCGGATCGCCCGAGTTCTCGGAGCACAAGATGCTGTGGGCCACTGAGCCTGAAGTCATGATCGACGACGAGGCTGTCCTCATCCCTCGCGTTGTGCCTGACAAGGCCATCAATGACCGGTTCAATGCATCTCGCCGTCAAGTCAGCAGGCAGGTGAAGAAGGATCAGGCTCGTGTTGAGGTCGCAGCTGCGGGCTCGGAGGAGCGCCTGACCCTGGTTGAGGCCACAGCATCGGCAGATGATGGGGAGTCTGTTGTTGATGTGGAATTCTCAACGGCCATCGGGAGGAATTGCATTATTTCTCTCGGCCGCTTGCCGGGTAGCTCCTCTCTGGCCTTCGTCGCCTCCGATGCCCACACTTCGTCCGTCACCGCCCGTGAGGCCAACAGCTTTACCATCCCCGACGGCCACCAGGCCTCTGCAGACACACTTTTGGATGTGGCGAGCCATGTGCTTGCAATCGAGCTGCTCAGGCCCATCCCGCCCCACACATCTGCTCTAGTCTATGAGCCTCCTGAGAGACTTGCTGCAGCCTTTACGTATCATGCAAAGGCTAAGGATATCAGCGTGGTGTTCGCGACGAGCGGAATTGCTCGCGTGAAGGAAGGATGGTTGTCTCTCCACTCCCAGGCCACCGAGCGCGCCCTCCGCAACCTCATTCCCCGGAACATCGCGTGCCTGATTCATCTGGGCTCCAAACCCATCACCGCCTTAGCATCGATCTTGCCTCGAGGCGCCCAGACGTACACATTTGATCTCGTCGACGGCGTAATCCTTCTTCAGGACAAGGCAACGCTCTCAGCTGCCTTCGACGGAGCCGTAGCAGGTTCATGTGGCAACTCGAGCATATCCACCGTCGGCGTTCAAGATCTGGCAGGAGCACCACCAGCGCAGAAGGCCTATCCGAATGTTGTTGACTGGACCGAGCCCGTGTTGACCGTGTCTGTGAAGCCCCTTGACCCAGTAGGCCTCTTCCGCCCGGATAGGACGTATCTGATGGTTGGCATGACGGGAGAAATGGGACGCTCTCTCTGCCGGTGGATGGTCACCCACGGTGCCCGCTACATTGTTCTCACCAGTCGGAGCGCCCACGTGGACGACGCCTGGCTGGAAGAGATGTCTACGCTTGGCGCAACTGTAAAGGTCTACAAGATGGACGTGTCCGATAGAGCCTCTGTTCGCTTCGTTCGTGCCGCAATCTCCGGGGACGACCTGCCTCCGATTGCCGGTGTCTGCAACGCGGCCATGGTTCTCATCGATAAGTTGTTTGTGGACATGAGTTCCGAAAACGTAAATGACGTTCTGGGTCCCAAGGTGGAGGGTTCGAAGATTCTGGACGAGGTGTTCAACGAGCCGGATCTGGACTTCTTCGTTCTGTTCTCCTCGCTCGCTAGTATTTTCGGTAACGCCGGCCAGTCGAACTACCACGCAGCGAACTTGTTCATGACCAGCCTCGCCGCCCAGCGCAGGTCTAGAGGCCTTGCAGCTTCGGTCATGCACATCGGTATGGTCGCCGACGTTGGATATGTTGCCAGGACTGGCCGCCACATAGAGGACCATCTACGCAAGCTCCTCTTTCACCCCATGTCTGAGACTGACGTTCAGCATCTCTTTGCCGAGGCGGTCAGGAGTAGTCGCCCGGATGCCCGTGACAGCAATTGGAGCATTGTTTCCGGCATTGAGCCCTTCCTCGACACGCCCGACGCGAAATCGAAGCCGCCATTCTACTCGAACCCACGGTTTGCCCACTACATTCACGAGGAGAACATCACCAAGGAACAAAAACAGTCGGGCGCTGCGGCAAAGGACATCAAGCAGCAGCTCGAAGCCGCAGATTCCGAGGACGATGCCACCACGGCGATCCAGGAAGCATTCGCTGCTAAGCTGGAACTCATGCTACAGATGGCGCCCAACACGGTCAATGTCAATGTTCCTCTGCTTGACCTGGGCACGGATTCGCTTTTGGCTGTGGAAATCAGGACCTGGTTCCTCAAGACGATCCACGTCGACATTCCTGTCCTCAAAGTCCTGAGCGGTGATACCGTGGGTGCCATTTGCACGGATGCTGCGAGAAAGTACTTGGCCACAAGGCCTGCAAAGGAGACCAAGTCGGCACCACCGACCAACGAACCGCTGGCGGATAGTCTCGCAGAGAAGGGGAGCGAAGAGACGGCAAAAGAGCAGGTAACGAAAAGCGGGAGCCCCTATGTCTCTGCAGCCGAGTCTGATTCATGCAGCGCGAGGGATGAAAGTCTTGCTTCCGAAGCTCCATCGTCAAGGACGACCGACACCACCCGGAGTACCACACCAGCTTCAGGAGACACTCCAATTACGCCTGAGCTTTCCAGCTCTACCAGCATCTCAAGAGCGACTACTCCAATTTCGGATCTCTCAGACGCTGCTCCGCCCACGCGCGAGTTGACATTCAAGAGGAAGGGGAGACTCTCCCATGCCCAGTCCCGTCTCTTTTTCCTGAAGGCCTTTGTGGAAGATCCGACGACGTATAATTGCACCGCTCTGTATCAAGTTCAGGGCGACCTCAAGATCATGCGACTCCGTCGTGCTCTCGCTGAAGTCATCGCCCAGCATGAATCACTCCGAACTGCGTTTTTCACCGACCCCGCAACTGGTGAACCTACCCAAGGAGTATTCGCATCACAGCCCAACTGCCTCAAGTGCGTCGACGATGCCGACGAGGAGACGGTCAAGCACGAATTCAATCTGCTGCGAAACACTGCCTGGGACCTTGAGCAAGGAATCACTTTCGGCGCCACCGTTGTCTCGCAATCGTCCGGAGTACACACCATCATCTTTGGCTACCACCACATCGTCATGGACGGAGTCAGCTGGTTCCTGTTTCTTCGTGACCTTGCTCGGGCGTATGCGCTGCAGCCTCTGTTGCCGGTCGCCAAGCAATACGCCGACTTCGCGCAGGAGCAATCAAAGTCTATCGAGGAAGGCAAGCTCGCCGATTCGATTTCGTTTTGGAAGAGCGAGTTTGCCCAGTTGCCTGAGCCCATTCCTCTATTGCCTATTTCCCGACTCAAGGCACGTTGGGGCGCTGGAAGTTACAGAAGCCACAATATCAGCAGGGAGGTCGATGCAACGTCGAACGCGCGGATCAAAGATGCCAGTCGAGCTCTGGGGGTCTCTCAATTTCACCTTCACATGGCTGTCATCCAAGCGCTGTTCGCCAAGTTCCTGGGTTTGAATGAATTGTGTATTGGTGTCACCGACGCAAACAGGACCGACGACGAGCTCTCGGATACAGTGGGTTTCTTTCTCAACCTGCTGCCCGTCCGCTTTTCGATCGACCACGACAAGCCTTTCTCCGAGCTGGCCAAGCGCACTTCCAAGAAGATCTTCACTGCGCTAGCGCATTCAAGCGTCCCATTCGATCTCATCCTGGACGAGCTGAACGTGGCTCGATCTCAATCATACAGTCCACTGTTCCAGATCGCCGTCAACTACCGCATGAACGACCTCCTCACGCTGCCATTTGGAGACTGCGAGCTTCTCTTCAAGACTGCCGAGGATGCCAGGAACCCATATGATATCAGCTTCAACATCACGCAATCTGCCAGTGGCTCATGCCTGCTGGACGTGACCTGCAGGGAGGACCTGTATACCGCAGATGGAGGAGAAGTCTTGATGGATACTTATGTCCATCTTCTCAAATCCTTCGCTGAGAATCCGGCTCTCACAGTCGATTCCTGTTCGTTGTTTGATAAAGATACGGCAACCCAAGACACCTCGGTCGGAATTGGCCCCCGAATCCCTTCCGAGTGGCCAGAGACACTGACGGAAAGATTCCAAACGACGGCTCAGAGTCACCCGGACTCGATCGCTATCAACGATGAGAGTGGCAACACCACTTACAAACAGCTAGCGGGCAAGGTCGACAGGATTGCCGCTCATCTCTTGAAGCGGAGGATCGATAGTGGCTCGCCGATTGCCGTCTTGTGCCAGCCTTCTTCTGACACGATTGCATGCATGCTGGCAATCATTCGTATCGGCTGTGTATATGTGCCATTGGATCTGAGCCTTCCGCAAGCCAGACATGCTGCTATGCTTGACAGTTGCAAGCCTACCTTGCTCCTGTCAGACACGCGCACGCTCGAGCGCGCCCAGTCGACAGCTCTCAATGTGGAAACCATCGACGTCTCGGAATTACCTGAACTGCATACGTCGCCAATTCAGGACCTTCCCCTACCGGACCCTTCTTCGGCCGCATTCCTGCTTTTCACGAGTGGTACGACCGGAACACCCAAGGGCATTCGGATTCCACAAAGAGGTCTTGCAAACTACTGCGAGGTGGCTTCCCGAGCTATCTCAGTTAACGCACAAGATTCTATGCTGCTCCAGGCCTCTTTCGGCTTCGACATGTCTTTTGTGGAGATATTCGTTCCGCTCGGGAACGGCGGAACGGTCGTTGTCGTCCCACAAGCCGCACGCGGCGATCCAGTTGCCATCGCGGAACTGATGCAGAAGGCAAAGGTAACTCTCACCTTCGCCACACCCTCAGAGTACGTGATGCTGCTCGAGTCTGGCGACCAGCCACTCAAAGCTTGCTCGGCGTGGCGTCATGCCTTCACGGGAGGCGAAGCGATCACGGAACGGGTGAAGCAAGCCTTCCGCGCTTTCGGCCATCCAGGCCTCACTCTCAGCAACTGGTATGGTCCAACGGAGGGCTCTGTCGCTTGTACCTTCGAGCACGTCGACCTTGCTTTGAACGCGTCGGCCGCGGTTGGCGAATACACGTCCATCGGCAAGCCGCTGCCCAACTGCTCCGTTTACATCCTCGATCCAGCCGGCAGTCCTCTCCCCGTCGGTATTCCGGGCGAGATCTGCATCGGCGGTGCCGGCGTCGTCCTTGGCTACGTGAACCTGCCCGAGCAGACGGCAGCCAAATTCTGCCCGGACCCATTCGCGGGGCCTGAGGACGTTGCAAGGGGATGGACAACCCTGTACAAGACGGCTGACAAGGGACGCCTGCAGAAGGATGGATCTGTGGTTTTCATGGGACGGATCGCCGGCGACACTCAAGTGAAGCTTCGGGGTCTCCGCATCGAGCTGGGGGACGTGGAGAACGCGCTTCTCAAAGCTGCTCCAACGCATCTCTCCAGCGCCGTCGTGTCGGTGAGAGGGGATCCTGAGATGCTCGTCGCGCACGTCGTGTTCGTACCTGGCATGACGCTGGGCAGCGGCGAACTCCAGCAGCTCGCCGCCAATCTTCCCGTGCCACAGTACATGCGGCCCGCTTTGGTGATTCCGCTGGAAAGTCTTCCAGTGACTCCCAACTCCAAGGTGGACAGGAACGCAATCCAGGCTCTCCCTCTTCCCGAGCTCACAGCGGAAGCTGCAGGGAATGTGAGCTTGACGCTATCTCAGTCTCGGCTGGCGCGGTTGTGGAAACGTATATTGCCGCAGGGTGTTCCCGTCGAATCCACTTCCGACTTTTTCATAGCCGGTGGAAACTCGCTCCTGCTCGTAAAGCTCCAGGCAGCCATCAAAGAGGAGTACGGCGTCTCCGTGCGCATAACCAAACTGTACCAGGCCAGCACACTGGAGAACATGACACACCTACTTGAATCAGAACAGCCACGCGACGAGACAATCGATTGGGACGCGGAAACAGAAGTGCCTGAATCAACGGCCCTAATCCCACACCCCCCACGCCCCCGCCGCCGCCTCCGCACCCATGCCAAGCACGTCCTCCTAACCGGCGCCCTCACCTTCTTCGGCCGCGCGCTCCTCACCACCCTCCTCGCCGACCCGCGCATCGCCAAAATCCACCTCCTCGCCATCGACCCGTCCACACCGTCCTCCGCCCTGCCCCCCTCCTCCCCCAAACTCGCCATCTACCCGGGCACCCTCGCGCAC
>RHKH01000091.1:97419-136237 GCA_009829795.1 Lasiodiplodia gonubiensis
ACCTCTCCCCCGCCGACATCGCCGCCCTGCAGTCCTCCGCCGACCTGATCATCCACGCCGGCGCCGCCGGCCACTGCATGCACAACTACGCCTCGCTCCGCCCGCCCAACGTCGCCGCCACGCGCTTCGTCGCCAGCGTCCTCGCGCTGCCGGACCGCGTGCCAGTTCACTTCCTGTCGTCGAACCGTGTCCCTTTACTATCCGGCACGACGACACCGCTTCCCGGCCCCGTGCCCGCGGGCGTCTATCCGCCGACCGACGGCTCTGAGGGCTTGACGGCGAGCAAGTGGGCGTGCGAGCAGCTGCTGGCGGGGATGGCCGCGCGGGCCGGGCTGTCGGTGCGGGTGCACCGCGCGTGCGCGCTGGTCGGGCCCGGCGCGCCGGGGGATGATGCGTTGAACGCGCTGCTGCGGTATTCGGTCGAGATGCGGGCGGTGCCGCGGTTGGGCGGCGAGCGGTTTGGCGGGTGGTTCGACTATCGGGATGTGGGGGAGGTGGCGGAGGAGGTTAAGGAGGTGGCGTTGCGGGGTGGTCAGGAGGATGGGGAGGGGGAGGAGGAGGAGGTGCTGCGGTTCTACCACCATTCGAGCGGGAGGAAGGTTGCGGTGACGGAGTTGCGGGCGCATTTGGAGGAGGTGCATGGCGGGGGGGAGGCGTTTGAGGAGGTGGATGTTGCGGAGTGGATTGAGAGGGCGAAGGGGAGGGGGATCGAGGTGTTGGTGACGAATTATCTGGAAATGGTTCTCGGGAGGGGGGAGAGGGTCGTGTTTCCTTATCTTGGAGAGACGGGGAGTCAGGGCTGATTTTGGGAGTGCCTTTTAACTGGGGGCTGGAGTTTTAGGTTGGGGTTTCGGGCGTTATGATGGTGTTTGCGTTACGGACGGTGTGGTTTTCTCACTTTTTAAGGCGTTTTCAGTTGGACATAGTACATCACTACCTAAATTGTTCGTTATTGCTGCTGGTATGCACACTACTCTAGTTAACTGTCCGTCAAATCTCAACATTCTGTTTTATTTTTGCCGCGCTTAATTCCCGTGTTTATTGCCTTTTCTTTTGACACCAAGGAAATATATTGTCTGTATATCTTATCGCTAAAACGTCATTCATCTTATATACTTTATGACATCGTTACTACTATTCCATCGATATATATGGCTAATGGTTTTGCTGACTTTCATCTTGAGCAGTGCTTAAATTAATCTTCTTGCGCTGATCAACACTACTTATTATTCTGAATGCTGAGATGATGTGGCACCGATGAAATCCATAATCAATATTCTCCAATAGGCCAGATTAATTCAACATCTTCTTGTAGTAATACTTTAGATATCCCTATACCTCGCTACAGTTATCTTCCTGACTTCAGATATTTGATTCTGCTATCTAATCCTTCGCCGCATCACTTCATTTCTTCAAGCCGGGCATCTGTGGCATCTGCAAATGTCCAACAACCGCCATACCACTATACTCCTCCCCTCCCACCTCCCCACCAATCACCTTACTAGTAAACCCATTATTCCCCACCTTCGCCGGCGGCGGTCCCAGCGGAATGCTCCACCACACCGCCTCGTGCTGCACATCAAACCGCCAATGCATCCCTCTCCCCGGCGCGACGAAGTCCACAACAAACCCGGACGACCGATCCGCAAACGTGCCGCGGACCTTCCCTCCGTACGCCGCCCGCAAACACACGTAGTCGTCCGTCAACGACACCCGCGTCGTGCTCCCCGCGAAGACCACCGCGCCGTCCCGCGTCACCGTCGCGTTGATCCGCTCGTTCCGCCGCACGTCCGGCTCGAGTTTGTCGACGCTCCGCAGCAGCGCGAACGACCACGGCCCGGCGTGCCCGCGGATGTACGTGTTTTCTTCCAGCAGCGCCGGCATCGGCGCCGCCATGACGCAGCGGTCGACGCCGCCGCGGCCGGTGAAGCGCAGGGTGCGGCCGGTGGAGAAGGTGAGGGATACGTCTACTGCTGCGGAGACGATCGGCTGCGCGTGGCCGATCTTGGCTGTCAGCGGCGCGAAGAGGTCGGCGTCGGGTGCGCTGTTGCTGTTGCTGTGGCCAGCGGCGGCGGCGGCAGCAGCGGCGGCGGCAGGGCCGGCGGAGGCGAGGTTCCTGAACGCCACGGTGCCGCGCACCTCGGGCAGGTCGAACGCCAGCGTCGCCGTGCTCAGGTCGGCGTTGACCTCGAACGCGGAGGAGTAGGCGCTTCTCCCGCCATCGTCCCTGCTGCGCTGGCTCGTCCACACCGACTTGATCGAGCCGCCGTGGTCCTCGACGATGCTCTCGGCCGCGTGCTCGTCGAAGTGCACGTTTCTGCCGTCCTCGTCTTCGCTGGCGCCGGCGGCGGCCTGTGGTAGCTGGGCGTGGAAGGCGACGCGGAGCGGCTCGCGGCCGCGGAAGAGGCCCGTGGCGTCGCGGAAGAAGGAGATCTCGATGGCGCCGCCGCCGCCGGCTGGGTCTTGGTTGACGGCGTCGAAGACCCAGGCCTCCCACGTTGTCTGGCTGAGGTTGGCGTATTTGGGGAAGATGGGGTGGGTGTGGTTGGTTGTTGGGGATGGGCCCGGCGAGATGGTTGCCGTGGCGCTGGTGACGGTGGAGGAGGTGGTGGGTGTGGGCATTGTTTCGTTTCGGTTTGTTTTTGGTGTGGATATGCCTTCTCTCCTCTCCTTGCTCTTCTTTTTTCTTTCTTCTTGAGGGTATGTTGTGCTGTCTGATGGTACGGCGTCCGAAGTGCCAATGGCTGACGGTTGCTCAGCATTCGGCCGTGGACCAGTCTTGCATCACATGATATGTATAGCAAGTCTAGCTCTGGAGATCGGAGGCCGGTCGCAGAAAGTGCACGGTTGTTTGGTGTGGCTTGGGGCCGATGATTGGCGAAGTTGTCGGTCGTTCGGAGAATTTCGGTGTTGGGTCAACACCACGCTACATCCGCATAACGACGGCTACATGGAGATCATGAACAATCTTGTCCACGATGACTATTGTCTCCCAAGGGTTTCACAAGTTTGTTTCGTCAGGTAGAATGAAATGATGCCCCAATGCCACACATTAGGAATAATACAATGTAAACAAGCAAATTCAAATGCTGGAGTCTTTCCGTGGACTATGAAAGAGCAGTACGAACGTTAGAAATGAACTGAAATCATGTGCTTGTCAGAAAACAATGGAGAGTGAAGTCAGTGCCTTGAGAGGGTGAAAGGGTGATCACCCCGCCAAAAGTCCCTGGTAAATGAAGCAATGCCAACTGCAGGAAGTTGCTGAAAGTACTCTGACGAGTTTTGCAAAATCGGAAAGCGCATCCCTATAATTTGAAAGAATCCTCTGGATCTTCAGAAGCGGGGATGCACAATGGGGCGAGAAAAGCGACTTTCGTTCCGCTGGAAGCTGCCCGGGCTCTGGAGAATGTCAGCCATGGAAATATACATTACTTCAATGATTCCCGACCAGGCATCGGGACATGGGTGGCCAAAAGCTTGGAGACGCTTTCTTCCGGACAACTGATCCAATTCCTGCGGATGATCGCTTTTGCTACCTACTGTAGCTGGTCAATCCAATTCCTTTTCCGATTCGGGGAAAGACCCTGGGAGAGGCAGCAAGGCTTAAAGCTAAGCCCAAAAGGCTTTGAGATGCTGAATGACCTTAGCTGTCTGATTCGGAGGCCGTGGTGCTTTGTCGAGAAGCATGGCTGCGTGATTCTACTTGTACTGTACTGGCACATTGCCCGGCGTGGAAGATAATCCAGTTCAAACTTGCACCCTACAGCACCATTGGTGAAAGCAAATCAACAATCGGCTTTCGCAAGCAGCATTTGAACACCAACCATCTTCTTTGCAACTCTCAGGCCCGTGGCTTACTTCAGAGCTAGTATGGTAGAGAAGTCTCGGCCACTTTCTTTCCATTCCGGTCAGAGACCATAGATAGTCGAACTTATCAAGTAGATATTGTGTGGCTACGGCAGTGCTATTTCGCAAATAGTAGACAGAGGTATATTTATCAAGCACGTTTTCTAAGGAAGTCATGCTCTCACACTCTTCGGTGCGGAGCGCTGGGGCTCGGAAATTCGGCCCCGCTGACTCATGGCAGGGGCCTCCGAACACATGTACCTGGCATGACCTACAACATGATAATAAATACACGACTGTCTATGTAGGCTTGCGCACAAGCAGAAAGCCCTCACATTTCTCGCATCCCGGAATCCTCGCAGGGTTCAACCGCCGTGGATCAATGTCGACTTTAACAGAAACCGTGATAACGCCCAAGGCCGGGAGAGCAATGGCGGACCGAAGCGAGAAAAAGCCAGGAAACCAGGCAGCAGGCAAGACGGACCAAGTGGCGGAGGAGCGTGTGTCGTTCGGGCAATCGCGATTCTGGTTCCTGGACCAGGCCATCAAGGACCGCACAACATTCAACATCGCCATCCTGGTGCGGCTGGAGGGCCGGCTACGAGTCAAGGATGTGGAGCGGGCGGCCGAGCAGGTCGCACAGCGGCACGAGGCGCTGCGCACGCGCTTCTTCGCGCGCGGCGAGTACGGCGAGCAGCCCATGCAGGCAATTGTCAACGGGTCGGTGCCCTTCCGCTGGCGGCAGATCCGCACCGAGGACGAGGCGCGGCGAGAGCTGGACGAACTGCGCAGCCACGTCTGGGACCTGGGCGCGGGCGAGGGCATGAGGGTGTCGCTGCTGTCGCTGGCGGGGGACAAGGTGCACTTCCTCATCCTCGGCTGCCACCACATCAACATGGACGGCGTCAGCTTCCAGATCTTTTACTCAGACCTCGAGAAGGCGTACAAAGGCCAGAAACTAGCGACGCTGCCGCCCCCGCTGCAGTACCGCGCCTTCGCGAAGCGACAGCGCGAGGCGTGGGAGACGGGCAAGATGGACGAGGATCTGGACTACTACCGGGACATCATTCCTAAGGACCCGAAGCCGCTGCCGTTGCTGCCTTTCGCGAAGGTGAACTCGCGCGTGCCGCTTGAGAAATACAGCACGCACAGGGTAGACGTCCGTATCGACGCAGACCTCACCGCCAAAATCAAGGCGACCGCGCGCCGTCTAAAGTCGACCACCTTTCACTTCTATCTTGCGGTATTCCAGGTCCTGATCATGCGCCTCGCCGGAGCTGACTGTGACGAGTTTTTCGTCGGCGTGGCCGACGCCAACCGCACCGATGCCAAATTCATGGGCACGCTGGGCTTCTTTCTTAACCTGCTCCCACTACGCTTCGCCCGCGGCGACGCGGCCACCTTCACCGAGGCGGTGCAGCAGGCCCGCGACAAAGTGTATGGCGGTCTCGCACACTCGAAGCTGCCGTTCGACATCCTGCTGGAGAAGTTCGAGATTCCACGGTCGTCTGCCCACACGCCGCTCTTCCAGATCTTCGTCGACTATCGCCAAGGAGTGCAGGAGCGTCAGAGGTATATGGGCTTGAAGGCTGTGGGTGAGGACTGGCATTTGGCCAAAACGGGTTACGACGTCTCGTTGGACATCATCGAAAACGCTGCTGGGGATGCGAGATTGGAGATCAGACTTCAGGAGGCGCTGTACTCCGAGGACAGTACGCGCCTGCTGCTGCAAGCCTACGTCCATCTGCTAGCACAGGTAGCAGAGAATCCCGACGTCGACTGGAAGACTCCAGAAGTTTGGCCCGCAGAGGTCCTCGAGAGGTCCCTATCAGAGGGCAGAGGTAAGTCGACGTCCTCAGCAACCATCGTGCGCAACGCTGACAACTCCAGGCAAACCCATCGACTACAAATGGGCGCCGACCGTCGCCCACCACATCGACGAGATCACCTCCAAGCAGCCATCAGCCCTGGCCCTGAAAGACGGCACCAGCACCCTCACCTACGCGCAAATGGACGACCGCATCAACGCCATCTGCGCCGCCCTCGTCGCCTCCGGCGTGACGCCCGGCAACCGCGTCGGCGTGTACCAGCAGCCATCAACCGACTGGATCTGCTCGCTCCTCGCCATCTTCCGCGCCGGCGCCGTGTACATGCCGCTCGACACACGCACGCCCGTCCAGCGCCTCGCCGCCGTCGTCGCCTCCGCCCGCCCGACCGCCATCCTCTTCCACGACCCGACCAGCGCCACCGTCGACGCCGTCGCGCCGCACGCCACCCCCATCAACACCTCCCACCTCCCCGCCGCCCACGCCCGCGCCATGCCCAACCTCGCCACCCCCGCCAGCCCCGCCGCGCTGCTCTTCACGAGCGGCTCGACGGGGACTCCCAAAGGCAGCATGAACACGCACGCCGCCATCATCCGCCAACTCGAAGGCTACTCGGCGCACAGCGCGCTCGCCTCGTCCGGCGACGCCGCGTACGTGCTGCAGCAGAGCGCGTACTCGTTCGACAAATCCCTCGAGCAGATCTTCCTCGCGCTGGTGCACGGCGGCGCGCTGTACGTCGTGCCAGCCGCCCAGCGCGGCGACCCGCTGTCGCTGACGCGCATCATGGCCGCCGAGGGCATCACCCTGACCGCGACGACGCCGAGCGAGTACCTGATGTGGCTGCGGTATGCGGGGGCGGAGCTAAGGCGGTGTGGCAAGTGGCGGAGGGCGGTGTTGGGGGGCGAGGTCGTGCCGGGGAGTTTGGTGAGGGGGTTTAGGGAGTTGGGGTTGGAGGGGTTGCGGGTGACGAATAGCTACGGCCCGGCCGAGATCACCATGGCGTGCGTCAAGGGGGACGTGGCGTACGGGGAGATGGGGCTGGATGAGCTGCCGGTTGCGGCGGGGACCGTGTTGCCGGGGTATGCGGTGTATGTTGTGGACGAGGACCTCAAGCCCGTACCGGTCGGATGCCCGGGAGAGATCGTCGTCAGCGGCGTCGGCGTGTCGATGGGGTACCTCAACAACGAGGAGTTGACGCGGCAGAAGTACCTGCCGTGTCCGTGGCAGCCGGGGTCGAAGATGTACAGGACGGGCGATCGGGGCCGGTTGGGGGGAGATGGCGTCGTGTACTGCGACGGCCGGCTCGAAGGCGACTCCCAGATCAAGCTGCGCGGTGTACGCATGGAGCTGGAGGACATCGAGCACTGCATTACTCAAACGGCGGCCGGGGCGGTGACCAGCGTGGTTGTCTCGAAGCGCGGCGACGCGGAGCAGGACGCCGAGTTCCTCGCAGCCCACGTCGTTCTGGCCCCCGGTGTCGACGAGGGCATGCTGGGCCGCCTGCGCACGACGCTGCCGTTGCCGCAGTACATGATCCCAGCCGTGATGGTGCCGGTCAAGGATCTGCCCGTGACGGCGCACTTCAAGATCAGCCGCAAGGAGGCCATGGCACTGCCGGTCCCCGAGATCAAGAAGGTTGCCGTCGGCACTGGCGGCGCCCTCACCACGACTGAAGCGCAGCTGGCCGGTCTCTGGAGCGAACTGATACCGGGCTTGCAGAACGTCGACGCCGCCTCGCCCTTCTTCCTTGTCGGCGGCAACTCTCTCATGCTGGTGAAGCTTCAGGCCATGATTCGCATGCGACTTCAAGCCAACCTCAAGCTGATAGACCTCATGGAAAATGATACTTTGGGCCAGATGGCGCGGGTGGTGGAGGAAGCCGCGGGTGGTGCTGCTGCCATCGATTGGGACAACGAGACGGCCTTGCCGGAGGTGGCTCTCAGTGTCGGAACTGTGTCATCAAAGAACAAGGACCTCGTTGTCATGCTGACAGGCGCAACCGGCGTTCTGGGACGAAATATGTTGGCCAAGCTGGTTGCCGACGAGCGCGTGGCCAAGATATACACCGTCGCCGTGCGCGCCCCAGTCGAAGGCCGTGTCACCACCACATCCGACAAAGTCACGCTCCTTATAGGAGACCTGGCACAGCCGCGACTGGGCCTGGACGAAGCCGACTTCAAGACACTGAGCGAGGTGGACGTCATCTTCCACGCCGGCGCCAACCGTTCGTTCTGGGACTCTTACCACGAGCTGCGGGCGACAAACGTCTACTCCGTCAAGGAGATGGTCAGGATAGCAGCACCACGCAAGATCCCGATTCACTTCATGTCCTCGGGCGAGGTCGTAGCGTACAGTTCCGACACTCCGCCCGTGGACGGCTCCGACGGCTATGTCAGCTCCAAGTGGGCGGCTGAGAAGGTGCTGGAGAAGGCAGCCGCCCAACTAGGTATCGAGGTTGTGGTGCACCGGCCAATGAAGTCGGATGAAGCTGGAGCGCCGCCGGTTGAGGCTTTGGATGAGCTGATGGCGCTGGCACGGCAGATGGGAAAGCGGCCGGCGCTCGATGGTTTGAGCGGCACGTTGGCTATTGCTCCTCTGTCCCAGATCGTGCATGTCTTGGCTGAAGGTTTGTTTGAGAGAAGCTCGGAGCTCAAGTATTTGAGTCATGGTAGCAGCTTCAACGTGGATATTGCCGACTTCGCTACGGCTGTTGCGAAAGACGAAGAGATTATGAAGTTGGAGGCTATGTCGGCATTGAAGTGGACAGGCGTAGCAAAGAAGATGGGGTGGAGCATGTTTATGTTGGCACAAGAGATTTTTATGGACAAGGAAGGTGGAGGAGTTGTTTCGAAGAGGTAGAGAGCGGGTTTATGGTAAGGTATATTTGTTAAAACCTGTGTGTAGCGAGTAGTGTCCAAGTTAGAACACCCGATAATATTTTCCTTGCTTGAAGAATTGAACAAGAACGAAGTATCATTCAAATAATTCAATGTGAGTAAGTTCTTGCACACTGTTTTTGTTTTAAGGAAACAAATTTGCTATAGAAGACAGACCCAAAAACACCCCATTGAGTGGATAACGCTTCACTTTTATAGTCATTTTCAAATGTAATCATTGCCGAAGTGCGCGTCGTTGGCCCTTCTTTTCCACGAAGAGCCAGTGGGCACTGTATGCCACCTCCTGGATGATATCCCAGAAATTCATCGCGTCGGCGAAGATCCGTAAAGCTGATCCAAACGAAGCAGGCTTGGCCTTGAAGTCTTTTGGTGGAATCGAGCTATAGATCTCGTCTACCGGGCCACTCTCCCGATCCGTGAGCTCAGTCGCGGATTCTGACAGCTGCGTCGGGTTCTCAACGGCGGCATCCCTGTATCCGCGCCACGGGTACGCCCAGAGGTGTATCATGGCCGCGATAGCCATCTCGATGCACAGAACCATGTTCGGTATGCCGATTTCCAGAGACTGATAGGACATTTTGCTTGAGGTTTTCATTTTAGGCGAATCGCCGGTAGTAAGCTGGTCAAGGATGAACTGGGAAGAGACAGCGGCACGTTAGTGGAAAGACGTCCCTTCTGGGTGGGCTTCTACGTACCGTCTGCACGTAGCTGAGGAAAACGACGAATTTGATTGCCAGGAACTTCAGGAACGGGTTGTGGTGCCGGAGAGACTCTTTGAATTGAAGGTAGAATTGCATGAGGAAGATCATTGCGATGGTCAAGGAGATCATTTGAATGACTTTGATCTGGTGCGGATCACGGCATGTCAGTATCTGAATTGATCACAAAGTTTTCTATTCTTTGCGGTCGTAGCAGAGCTCACTCACCCAGAGAGCCGCGTGGCTGGTGCTCTTTGAATCAGAGCAGTACGTATCCGTGGCTTCTGTTATAAATGTGATGAGGGTGGTACAGAGCTTTACTACTGTGTACTGGAATACGGCGATCGTGATGACCTAGTAGAGAGATGTCTTAGCAATGTCCGTGTCCTGTTGGAGTGGTAGGCGAGCCTCACATGGATATAGGTGACGCCGCTCCTGGGAGTCCGGAAAGGGCCTTTCCCCTTGCCACCAGTGCACATGTTCAACCATTTGATCGGTGGTATCCAGCGCCGTGGCTCAATTTCCTTGAAACGTTCCTCCAGCTCCTGGGTTGTTGGAGCCATGTAACGGCACAAAAGGACGAAGAAGGATGCAAGTACGAGTGCCTCGTACAGCTGGTGTATCGCCTCGAGGTAGACATGGTGTGTGTAGTATTTGATGGCAAGGCAGGAGGTTAAGCCGTAGACAGGGACCATAAAGATGATGCGGACATTTCTGAGGTCGAATAAAATGAGCTATTCTGTTTGCCGGAGATGCAGGTAAGGAATAAACCTACTGCTTCTGTTCTAGCGACCTGTTGTAATTGGTGATGTGCCGAATGATGAGGTAAAAGGACAATACGCCGGCGACAATGGTGAAGCAAGCGGCTAGAGCGACGCTGAATTGATGGAAGGTGAGTCCACCGATAGAGTCCTCTTCCACCACTGTATCGTTCGTCAGATGGCCGACAGTACCAGGCCATGTGAGAAGAACTCACAAGGTAAATCTAATTTCGAAGGTCCGCACTTTCCCATGTTGCAGGTCAAACGATGTTGTGGCTGCGGAGATGGCGGCTATGGCTTGACTTAAAGGTAATGAACTGTGGGTACTCGGGACCCGGGAGAGACGCAGCCGGATAATCAATCAACCTTACTTTAAAGGTTAAACCGCAGCAGTGTCACACAGCCTCTATTGCGTCCCACACAGCCTCCATTTTGCGTCCGTGCGCGGGTGGCCTGTTTTGCGGGGATACGAGGTATCCAATCCGTGTTTGTGCTAAACGCGTACCTCGTATACACTCATGCACAGTCGCATAAGATACGCGTATGAATACGGGGGCTTCTGGTTGGCTCAACTATCGGGTATCGGGTTAAGCTGTGCATTACTCCTGCCTCGCACGAAATGTTTTTATAGCCGACATCTTCCCTAAACTTTCCAGACTATACATGACGGCTATCAGACGGACCGAGTGTCGGATACTCAACTTTCCACGCCCGAACCGATGAAGCTGTCGACAGAATTGTTGACTATATATATCCTGGGCTTGATGGCTAAAAGTGGGTTTTATTAAGCAACCAACATCTTTTCTCACTACGAGTTTACTCTATCTTGTTGGTTTCTTCCCTGCCTTCATCTCTGCTACCATGCTTCCACTTTACACTACACTTCTGCTACTCCCGTGCCTCCTCTTCGCCGGGCAGGCCATCTACAATCTTTTCCTCCACCCACTGCGCAAATTCCCCGGGCCAGCGCACACAGCCGCATTCAAATGGCCGTGGTTCTGGCACAAAGCGCGCGGGACCCAGGTTGCTTGGATAACGGAGCTCCATCGGCAGTACGGCCACGTCGTTCGCGTTGCACCCGACCACCTCTCCTACACCAATGCCGAGGCCTGGAAGGACATCTACGGCCACAAGACATCCGCCGGACGCGGTAACTTGCCCAAGGACCTGCGATTCTACCCTTCTGGCGTAATCGGCAAGACAGGAATCATCACGTCAGTTCTGTACTTAGTAGAGGTTGACCACACCTGCTGACACGAGCCTCACAAACGCAGAGCAAACGACGCCGACCACTCGCGCGTGCGCCGCAGCATCGCCCACGCCTTCTCAGAAAAGGCGCTCGTCGAGCAGGAACCGATGATCCGCCACTACGTCCAGCTCCTCGTCGAAAAACTCCGGGACGCGGCATCAGCCCAGGACAGCTCCATCAACATGGTCCGCATGTTCAACTACACCACCTTCGACATCATGGCGGACCTCGCCTTCGGCGAGTCGCTCGGCCTGCTCGAACGCGCCGACTACATCCCGTGGGTAGCCTCCATCATCGAAACGATCAAAGCCGCCGGCATCATCGGCGCCTTCAAGAGCGCCTTCCCGCTGCTCGTCCCGCTGCTGACGAGCACCCTTCTCCGCGGCATGAACGAGGCCCGCTACAAGCACGGCCGCTTCGCCCAGGAGCACGTCGACCGGCGGCTCGCGCGCGACACGACCCGCCCCGACATCTGGACCTTCGTGCTGCGCAACACGGCCAACGACGCCGCCAAGGGCGGCCTCGACCGCGAGGAGATGCACGCGAACGCCGCCGCGCTGATGGGCGCCGGCACCGAGACGACGGCGACGGTGCTGAGCGGCGCGTGCTGGCTGCTCTGCACCAATCGCGACAAGCTGGAGCGGCTGAATGCCGAGGTGCGGAGGGCCTTCGGCGGTGGAGAGGATGGGGACGGTGCGACCATGCAGGCGCTGGCGCGGCTGCCGTACCTGAATGCCTGCTTGCAGGAGAGCCTGCGCATGTTCCCGCCGGCGCCGCTGGGGTTGCCGCGGGTTACTCCATTGGGAGGTGCTGTCATTTGCGGCAAGCCGGTGGCTGAGAGGGTAAGGAGGACCGGAGCCCCGATATACATCTTCGCCGGTTTCGCAGTGTGTGCACAGAGCTAACTCTTCTTCTTCAGACGACCGTGTACGTGTCCCATTTCGCCGCCTACCAGAGCGAGTCCAACTTCCACGACCCCTACGGCTTCCATCCCGAGAGGTGGCTCCAAGATGCCGACCCACGTTTCGCCAACGACAAGAAAAACGTGATGGAGCCTTTCAGTTTTGGACCAAGGAACTGTGTTGGAAAGAAGTAAGTCAGCCATGTGCATTCCACGGCCACCCTTCGAACAAATTGACTGACATACGGGTGCTTGGAATGTAGTCTTGCGTGGCATGAGATGCGCGCTATTCTTGCAAACATCGTCTTGAACTTTGACATGCAGCTGTCCGAGAAAACTGACAAGCAATGGAAGGATCAAAAAGCATACTTGGTTTGGGATAAGAAGCCACTATACCTTAACCTAAAACCGAGTGTTCTAGATACGAAGGCCTAAGTTGGGACTGGTTGCGAGCTATGTTTTCAAGTGGCCGCTGTATGGGAAATGCTGTTATTGCGGACAGGAAGCTGGAAAGTTTAAGTCATTTGATTCTATGTAGATTTCAGTACTGTGGAGATACATCTTTCCATGGAATAAAATATCTCCTTTCTCACCAGCGAATGCCCCAGGTTTTAGCTTCTAAAACCTATATTATAACGGCAGTATTATATGTCGGTAGCTAAAAGTGTTACGTGACTCAAGTACTTCTCTGTCGTGTTTGGTGGTTCACATTTTGCACTAGAACTATTTGAAGCCACTAGCTTGATTTGGAAGGTGTGGCGCCACTGTGACAAGCATACCAGGTCTTGTTGCATGGTGGCAGCGGAACGGGACGGCGCGGATCAGATGGCGCTAAGTGGTGGCAAGTTTCTCAAACCGAATGCTTGGATAAGCATGACGTCCCAACGGCCATACAGCGTGGGATTAGCTCAAGATGCCTACAAGGCGCTGGCTGGTCACTTCCATGGGGATGTTTCCAACCGGAAGGCCCGCCAATCCTACTTTTAGCCACCAAGTCTTATGCATATTGCAGCCATGGATAGCTAAACTTACTTGACCATGTGACGCATGAGTCAAACGAAATGTTGCGATGTTCGCAGAAGCATGGAGCTTGCGGGAAAAAGTGGGTTCCGATGCACTGCCCCGCACGCAAGTGACGATGTTGAGCACCAAATGGGACAATCCAGCATTACCGATGCGGGGAAGCCGTTTGACTTGCCACGAGCCGAAGCGCAATATTAAAACGAATTCAACTCTTTTCCAGCGCATTATCTGAAATCAAAACCCCTTTCCGATTTTCGGAGAAGTCTTTGGGAAAATCAAAGAATCATGACGAGTCTTTCCACCAAACTGGCTCAGTTGGAAACAGCTGGCAAGCCCATACAAATCGGCATCATCGGTGCCGGGAAGTTCGGCTCCATGTTGTACGTACTATTCTTGTCATCTTCCAATCAGCACTAACCGCTGGATGCAGTATATCGCAGTCGCACCGCACCACTGGCATGCGCCTTGCAGGTATTGCAGACTTGTCAGCAGACCGTGCCATGGCGGCTCTGAAACTGACTGGCTTTCCACCCGACAAGTACGATGAAACCGGGACTATGTCCATTGAAGAGGGTATCAAATCCGGAAAGACTGCCATTACCACGGACTCGGCAAAGTTGATCGCAACGCCGGGCATTGATGTCATTTTGGAGGTGACGGGTAATCCTGCTGCCGGCATAAAACATGCGTTGCTCGTCTGTCGCTCCTGTCCATCATGAGACCACAGCTAACCAAACAAAAGTGCTGTGAGCACAAGAAGCACATCGTCATGGTCAACGTGGAGGCTGACGTTCTCGCCGGGCCGCTCCTGGCCCAGAAGGCCAGAGAGGCAGGCATAATCTACTCCATGGCTTACGGAGATCAGCCTGCATTGATTGCCGAGCTGGTCGATTGGGCTAGAGCTGCGGGATTGTGAGTGGATAATCCATCCAGTTCGACCTGACGCTAAAACGATGCAGCGATGTAGTCTGTACCGGAAAGGGAACGAAACACTTGCCACAGTACCACTACTCGACCCCCGACACCGTGTGGGACCACTACGGCTTCACAAAAGAGCAGCTGGCGTCCGGCGATTTCAACCCGCAGATGTTCAACTCCTTCCTCGACGGCACCAAGTCGGCGCTGGAGATGGCCGCCGTGGCAAATGGCTGCGAGCTATCTCCGCCAAGGAACGGGCTGTCTTTTCCGCCCTGCGGGAAGCACCACCTGCCTGAGGTGTTGAAGCCCAGGTCAGATGGCGGTCAGCTGGACAGAAAAGGCACGGTCGAAGTCGTGTCGTGCTTGGAGCTTGACGGCCGACCGGTTTTCAACGACCTCCGTTGGGGAGTCTACGTTGTCATTGAAGGCGAGTGAGATCTCATTCATCATAGCTTGGGCATTTGCTGACATTCATCAGCGCCCGGAGACTACCAGAAAGAATGCTTCAAGCAATACGGGCTGGAAACCGACAGCAGTGGAAAGTACGCGGCGCAGTACAAACCTTACCATCTGATCGGCCTGGAGCTCGGCGTCTCCATAGCCAACATCATGTGCCGGGGCGAGCCTACTGGACAGACCAGGACGTGGGCCGCTGACGTTGTGGCGACGGCGAAGCGGGATTTGAAGACCGGAGAGACGCTTGACGGGGAGGGCGGTTTTACCGTCTACGGAAAGCTTATGGATGCAGCAGACTCTGTCCAGATGCAGGGTCTGCCAATTGGATTGGCGCATGGCTTTGTGCTTCAGACTGATGTGAAGAAAGATCAAGCCTTGAGCTGGAAGGACGTCAAGTATGATGAGACTCAGGCGGTGAAGGTACGGCGAGAGATGGAGGCTATGTTTAAGAAGCA
Organism: Lasiodiplodia gonubiensis; assembly: GCA_009829795.1. Taxonomy (NCBI): domain Eukaryota; kingdom Fungi; phylum Ascomycota; class Dothideomycetes; order Botryosphaeriales; family Botryosphaeriaceae; genus Lasiodiplodia; species Lasiodiplodia gonubiensis. Next base: position 112,450 of record RHKH01000091.1, read on the forward strand.
GATGTAACGAGCCCTGGTGCAAACAAGCATCAATGCCCTGGCTCTGGGGTTTTTGTTTTGTGGCTTGCTGCTTGCCAGTCATCGCGTATGTGGAGGGACATACTGAGAGGGTGAAGGCAGTTCAGGCCGGATAGAGGAGCTGATGAGCCATCTGTTACTTGAAAATGCCAAAGCTGCCGTTCTACTAGCTCTATTGTAGCTTTGACGTTTTTGCATCTAAATCAAAAAGCCCTATACCAAAAATTTGCACAGTCAGATGTTAGCCACATTTTCCATGCATATGCTCGAAGTGCATTGCTTCAATCTCAGGTATATACAACATAGCACAAATCGGAGTATCTGGGATTCTCTACTTCCGCATCTTGGGCCCATGTCAATATTTTACTACTGTTCTCTCTGCCCTTTACCTTCACCTTGCTGTAACTGTGGTTATATGCGGTAAGAGTAGAGTTAAAGTCCTTTTAAGAGTTGTAGTAATAAAAGGCCTCTCTCTACCTACGCCTCTTCTATAGAGAAACCTCTACGTTTCTGGGTTTGCAAAGAATCGCCACGTTTGGATCAGGCATGTAATCCTGTTCGGAAAAACTACGCGGTCTCTCCCCCTGGAGCTTCCAGTCGTAGTTGAGAATAAGATGGACCATGATGATCTTCAGCTCGTTGCTGGCAAGGAACCTCCCAAGACAAGCGTGCTTGCCGTGCCCGAACCCGATCAGCTCCGCGGACGTGGTTACATACTGCCAGCGATTTTCGTGTCCCGGCTCCTCCCTCATGCGGAGGAAGCGATGACCATCGAACTCTTTAGGCCGGGGAATGGAAATGGAGTCCGTCATATGAAAGGTGGGAACGGCAACGATGGCGCCTTTGGGCAAGTACGTCCCATTCGAGAGCGTGAACGGTTCCTCAACGCGACGTTCCATGGACACTGTCATGGCGCGGTTAGCTGATCATCCCTGCTGTTAGGCTTTTAATGGAGCAACACCTACATGCTGAGATTGGCGTACAGCGCTGGCTCTCCTTCATGAAGCTGTCGAGCAGCTTCAGCTTTTGCAAGCTCGTCTTCATCAGGCCTCCATCTTCCTTGAGCACTGCAATCATCTCCTCACGTAGCAGCTCGATATACTCGGAGTGCTCCAGGAGGTCGTACATCAGGGCCAAAAGCGTGACCGATGTCGTGTGGATCGAGACAAACGATAAGAGCAGCTGGCCTCCGGTGACGTCGTACTTGCGCTCCCCCGCAGCTTCCTCAAGCCAGCTCAGTGAGTCCATCGGCCTTCCTGCAGCCTTGCCCTCGGACTTCGCATTCTCGCGCTGGCGCCTACGAGAAGCGACCTCTGGGTCGATGATCCGCCGTGCCCTCTGGAATTTAGCCCGCAGGTTGCGGAACTCGGGGAGAAACCAATGCACGATGGGCCTCAAGAAGGAAGGCCAGCTCCGGAGCGCCGCTGCAGCTCCAAACCCAGCCATCGTGTACTTAATCGACACATCCAGCCAGTCCGGATCACGGCAAAGGCGGTCTCCAACAAACACTCGCTGCGTAACACGAGCAATGATTTGAGTGGAAGCACGCGAGAACTTAACTTCGCTCCATTCAGCCTGCTCGCTTGGCAGAATCTCCTTCATCGCCACGGACATCTCATGTGACATTTCCGGTGTAAGCGAACCTGCACAGCGGTGTCAGAGAGGAGCTTTTCATGTGCCGTGACAGCTTACCAACAGAAGCCGTAAGGTTTTTTCTGACTGCTTGATGGAAAATTCCCGTCTTGAAGTCTCTCCAGGCGTTCATTCCAGGGACCCATGGGAAAAATCCCTGTTTGAACGGTTAATTTTTGTTGACATGGCGATGTGCAAACTCACGTGCTCGACGAATCCCGGAAATGAAAGCCGCTTGTCATTGCGGATCTCGTCCACGCAAGAGTACGGCAGGACGATGAGCGGGCCGCCTGACCACGAGACTTGAAAGACCTTTCCCTTGAACTGCAAACTAAGTCAGCATGTTGCTTGGGCTTCGGTGGATACGTCTTCTCTGCTGACCTGCTCGAAACCCTTTCTCATCAGTCGAACGCCCTCTCGTACGAAGCGTCCCTTCGTCGTTGAGTCCAGAACTTCACCCGGTTCCCCACCAACCAAGTCAATTCCGCGATACGGCCGTTCGCCTCGCTTTCGGTGCCAAACGATGGCCACAACCACAGCGGCGACAGTGAGCAGAAGTGGCATCACCTGCTTAATTATGCCTGAACCGACGGCAGTGCCCATATTGGCGGTTAAAGAAAAGATAATTGCGGCGTAGATGGGATTCAAATCTTGCTGCTGTCCATTTCCCAAAACCTGACCTGGATGTCCTTTATATATTGTTGCTGCTCTGGAGCTTCGTTCCCGGGAACACCGTTTCTCCACTCGGAAGGCAGTCCAACCGTGATCCGACAGTGTCAGCCCCTCTCTGGTGTACGAGCGGCCGTACCAAGAGCTACGGCTGCTGATCGCTGCTTGATTGCGTTCCAAAACAGACGAGGCGGTGCTACGTGTTCTCGAAAGACCAGTGTAAGACACAGTACCTTACTCTTTACATGAAACTAGACGAACGAAAATACAACACGGACCATCTTACATGGGATCCAGACTGGTAATGATGTCAACAGAGCTTAATTACCCGCTAAGGCCGGCGGAAAAGCCCTACATCACCCGGGTAATCGCCGGGTCTGCGAAAAGGGACACTGATAGTAGTGCCCAACCATAGATGTTTTAGCTCATGCATAACCTTGCTAAGAGTTCAATAGACGAGAAATAGCCTATCTCTCCGGGAGTATGACGAGAGCGACGATGTTCACACACATGCGCGCGAAGCCCAATTTCTTCATTTATTATCCGTACGTTATCGAATTTCATGAATCTAATACAATTTGCCCCATCTCATGACACAATGTCCCCGACGTATCACTCTCTGCCAATAGCAACCTCATCTTTCCTTAGCAGGCTCTCTCCTGATTGTCTGTACTGTCTTCCCAGCCGTCTCGGCGGATCCTTGCGCCTTCTTCAAGTTTTGGTATTTGTATACCGTCCAGTCAAACACGTAGTCGTACTGAAACCCCTCTCTCACAAAAAGATCGCGGAATGTCTTGCGTAGGTACGAGTAGTCGGGCTTGTCATCGAACCGAAGTGAGCGCGTGTAGTTCAAATAGATGACGAATTCGTTTGGAAGACGGTGGCAGAGGGTTTCCGGTGATGTCGTCATTTTTTTCTCCATGATGCGATCGTATTTTTGCTTCTTCGTCGCGGCTCGAAGTCCTTGCCATGGAAGCGACCCACGAAGAAAATAGAGGAACATGTAACCGAGAGATTCCATATCGTCTCGACGCGATTGCTCCACGCCAAGATGTGTGTTAATCGAGGCATACCGGGCGGTTCCGGTCAGGTTTTTATTCTCCTTGTATGGAATGTGGAAGTGAGTTTTCGGATCCCGGTACTTTTTCGCCAGCCCGAAATCAATCACGTTGACTTGATTTCCGCGCTTTCCGATTCCCATGACGAAATTATCGGGCTTGATGTCCCGGTGAAGAAAGGACTTGGCGTGAACGAATTCTATTCGCGAAATCATTTGGTCGGCAAGAAGAAGAACCGTTTTGAGCGAGAATTTTCGGTTGCAGAAGTTAAACAGATCTTCCAGGCTGGGTCCGAGGAGGTCCATTACCATCGCATTATAGTCGCTTTCACGGCCGAACCATCGCACGAAGGGAATGCCGACTCCACCGGCGAGAGACTTATACACCCGCGCTTCGTATTCTAGCTGAGGGTGTCTGGCTTTCACGTTTTCAAGCTTGATCGCTATTTCTTCGCCAGAGATGATATTGGTCCCGAGGTAAATGTCGCCGAAAGACCCGCCGCCGATTTTGCGACCGACGCGGTATTTGTTCGCGACACGTATGTCCTGCTCGTTCTTCTTAGCTGGGGACAAAAACTTAGTAGTAGTGGGATGAATGAACCAACCATGGAGTAAAGCTTGATGAAAACGCGCGGGAATGTGAATTGAATGTCGATGAACGGAATAGGGAATAGCCTCCTTCTTATTGCTGTCGCATTGGGTACGAATACTCGTTTTATTGGGCTTCGCGGTCGATCAAACACGGGAAAAACATCCGAGGCTAATCCGAGGCTATTTTCGGTTACTTCACACCCCCTGGTGATTTCCTTGACAGTATCGAAACCGGAAAGCCGGAGAAGCCCTACAGACTAGGGTAAGACCTGCTGTGAAACGTTCCGGTGGGCAAGCTATGATAGCTTAGATAGATAGGATCAGCATCTGCCACCTGTGCATGCTGCCTCGCAGGCGACAGTTGAGGCTAACGCGCACGAGCCAACGCATACACGCTAGGAAAAGCCCCACACCAGGAAACCCCTACACGCCAGGGAATGCCCTACACGCTAAGGGAAAGCCCTACAAATATTGTCTGAGAATCAGTTGCAAACTGGCACGCTTTGTCAATCAATCAAGCAGCGATGGAAAATGGTCTACATCCCTCAGCAAGTTCGCCAGCGAAGAAATACGTCTGTACAACGTGCAGAAATTCCTACCGCAAAAGCAGTCACCTCCGTCGCCATGAATCCACTCGTTAGACCCCCCTTTGGTTGATGTCTCGTCTCACGGCTCACTTCTTCCAGATGGAGGCAGTCTTCCAGCTCATTGTCCAGTATGCAGCCGTTCGTTTGTCAAAGCGTATGTCATGCACCATTCTCCTCTGGCCTGCTGCTGAGAGTACTTTTTAGTGAGGTCGCGCGGCGGCACGCCAAGACATGTGCTCTAAAGCACAATCGGGACATTCCACCGAAAGCAAAAACCGGCCGGAAAGCACATGCCTGCGACGCATGTGTGCTGGTGAAATCGGCCTGTGATTCGGGCCATCCTTGCAGCCGTTGTCGGGCCCAAGACGTAGCTTGCACCTATCAGCGCCTGGGACGCGAAGCCGGCAGCTCCCATGAGGACCAGGCAACGGACTCCTTCCTGCTGAGAATGACTGACCCGTCCAAAGAAGTAGTCACGGAGATCATTGTGGCCGAAACACGTCTACACGCCAACACTCACTACGGCGCTTGCATCTACTCAGAGCCGCAAGATTTCTCAGACCTGTCTTTAATCCGCTTTCCACCGTTCGCCGACTTCTCTCTCTGCGAAGAGCTTGCGATTGGCTTTAGCGCTGTTGAGGACCCAGTGCTTCACCACCAACCACAAAGTGACCTTTCAGCCATGAACCATCGCATCGGGGTGATATTCGATGGGTTGTTCTCAGCGCATCAAGCTCCTCTAGCAGAGAGACGGTCGAGCAGTCACTGCATAGACATCGACATGGCAAAGTCGGCGGTCAAAGGCGCCGACACGGAGGACTACGTCAAGGCCTATTTCCGCAGCTTTCACCCACAGTTCCCTGTCGTGCACCGGCCAACTTTCACCGTTGAAGATGTTTCAGCCCCCCTTCTGCTTGCAATAATCGCCGCAGGCTCAGCTTGCTCGGCTCCTACGGACCAAGCTTTGTCTGTCCGAAGTGCTTTTGGAGTCATCGAAGAGATCATATTCTGCCAACCGATTTTTCAGCCCCAGTGGACTCGGCGACGAGTACTAGGAGCCAAAGAGATGGACGCGATAAGAGCCGCACTGATCATCAATTTGTTGCAAATGAGCCGAGTTTGCCCAGCCACGAGAAGCCGCATACGGACCCAAAGACACCCGCAGCTTATAGCAACGCTGCGCTGCGTTGGCCTGACCGATGCCAGACACAGCAGCCGCGCTACGGATTGGACACAGTTCGTGGATAGTGCGATTCGTGTCAGGTACGACATATTCGATAGCCGATATGCAAAGCTTTGCTGTGTTGACATTGATGGTAGAGTTGCCGTATACGCATACCTTCTTGATGCGCATCTGGCATTCTTCTTCAACAGCGTTCCACTGCTCTCGCTCGTGGAGATGAAGGGCGATCTTCCATGCGACGAAGATCTGTTTGAAGCCGAAACATCCGCAGAGTACGTGGAGCTTACTTCGAGCGGGCCGTCGCGCCTGCAGCCGCCGACGTTGGCGCAATACGTCTCCACACTCCTCCACGGGTCCGCGGCAGATGTTCAGCATCGTCTCCAGCGCTCCGCAACCATACAACACCTACATATTGTAATTGCCGGTACTGCGCCCCCCTTCTCTGCCGTATCTTTGACGACGCTAATTCAATCTTCAAGCGTTGCAATCAACCGTGTCCATTGCACGGACAAGCGGCCTCGGACCAGCAGTGTTCAATCCCATCATCCGCGCAATCGACAGGTGGGACGACATGTGGAGAGGAGTGGTCAAGAACGCAAGCAACAGCGGCCATCAGCACTCGATATTTGCCCGTCACGCCTCAGAGCTTAGCTGGCTGATGCGAGTAGTGTTAAATGCCGCTAGGTGCGGGGACGAGAGTAGCGCGTACATGCGGAATATTGCTACAGATTCCTTACAGGACCTTTACGACTTTATCCAGAAGTATAGATAGACTATAGAGTAATAAAGCCTCGGGTCTAGCGACTATTTACGCGTATTACTAACGTTGGCGTTTGCGGCTCTATCTAAGTTAGCACGGTTGCTAGTACATTACGGTCAAGGCTTCATAGTAGGCGGCAGCAGCCGAGGGGGCGATCCTCTACCTACTTTGAGTCAGCTGATTGGCTCCAAGAAGGAACTGAGGCCGATGTCGATCAGCCTTTCCAGCAACAGCACGAGCGTGCGAGCAGGGATGGTTCTTACGATTGGATCTTTCGTCAACTGCCGTACAGATAGTGGAAGGACGGGGCTTTACGAATTTTCTGGCTGGAAAATATGGCCAGTGTGTACCACCAACAAGGCGCAATGAACGCGGCTGAAGCACAAGAAATAGCCGACCGTCCTTCGATAAAGGCGCTCAAAAACTTCGCGAGGGATTTTCCAAAATTCACGAGTTCGAATGAGGTATAACTGAGGCATGAAAGATTGCGAGAGTGGATATTTACCACCGGAGAAATCCACGAACCAGCTCGTGCCAAGAAGTGTTCTTATCGCTCAGAACCCACGTGGTCTTCTGCATACGCATGTGCTCCCAAGCACGGCCACCTCTCCATGGATCCTCCAATCGATACTCTAGCAGTATATCTTTTACTATAGCGCATAGCCCTTACAAGTGCAAAATATGAGGGAGCGGACGACGAATAGATGCTTGCTTGACTGATTTGAGTACACTTACACATCATTGGTATTGCTCTCATACCAGAGGCCCCGCTACATTCTACATTGTAGAAGGTGTTGTTCGTGCTGCAGTCAACGATAATGGAGAATCAAGCTGAGCACCGGCAAAATTCCAGTTGATTACAGGCGAACAAGCCAGCAATCAGCATCCAGGTCTATAAAAGACCGGTAGATAGCCAGAATACAATCACTATGCGATGATTTCACCTACAATACCACCTTGAAAAACCATAATGTTGCGGTACTGAATACAGGCAGAAGCTACCCTGAGCGCAGAGAGGCCCGGGTTACATTGGAGTGGATTGGGGATGCTACCGAGTGAGTTGTAGATTGCTGTGTTTGGGCGGTATTTCTGTTGGGAACTTGCGTACGGATGGGGTTCTCCAAGTCTGCTGCTCTCCTCCGTCCAGGGACATATCTCAGACAAGCACGGATCCATTTACGGTGTGTCGCCAAGGCTTGCGAGTCGTGAGATCTACGCCAAGGCCGAAGGACAGCGAAGGATTGCTGATGGTCGGCATGATGCCCAGCCTACAGCGACGATCTCAGGCAAAAAAGAGCGGTCACTGTGGAATGTCAGTCGACGGGTACCTGAGGTGGAAAAGTGAGGCGTGCCAGAAACGGAGGAAGCGCTGCAGGGGCGGTGCAGGATCGACAGGTCGGCCGCCGAGGCTAAGCAGAGGTGGGCTCAACAAGCGTGCATTAACGCGCGGCAAGCTGAATCGTACACAGCAAAACCTTATTCCGCGAACGGCGCCGTCGGTAAATCCTTGGGCAACCACGTTGCTGGCTAACGGCGTTTAGTGCTTGTGCATCCTGGTCAAGCGAGCCTTTCTAGAACAGAAGGATGCATCTGACAGCACCGACTAACTTTCGGTAAGCCCAAAGTAGGTGCAGAGTGCAGCGCGGGAAAGTAGGTGCTTTTGACGGCGATTCTTCTTCATTTTGCGGGCGCTTGACGGCGTGAATCACCTATCGGGTGTCATCGGCGAAAGGCTTCGAGACAGGCTCCTGAAATACACTGAAGTGGGTGCCCGATCTCGCAGTGCCTTTTGACTATTTCTCTTGGTTCCCCAATGCAGCTTGTTGAGTTCTGAAGTGTTTTGCATGTGAAAAACAGGCGCACGTATTCAGAAAAGGTTCCCACAGTTGCAGGCAGATCTGCCTTGAAGAGCGGAGTAGTTTCGGCACTTTGGCCCCTATTCTATAAGCCTACGTACAGGAATGCGCGGCTCTTTGCTGTATCTCGGCTAGAGCAGGGCCGCTCGCTTAAAGCCGATGTTGTCGGCGAGCCCCACATACACAGACGCGTCGATCCGGGGCTACGGGTGTGGTCCCTGCTCTGAACCCTGACTCGGAGATCATGGCCATCACCCGCAACGCAGCACGCATTGCACCGCTGGGCAGAGTCTTGATCGAGTGGAATAAAGTTTCAACCATGCTGACTTGCGGCGCGCAGGTGTTCCGAAAACACGCGAGTCTCTGCAGGATTGGCCCCCACCGTTAAGCGCCGTTTGGAAGGCTTGATCACCGTTGCGGCGCGAACAGTGGGGCCAAGGATTCCTCATGTTGCAGGAGTTATCGCCAAAAGAAACCACGCAATAATCCTACGCTTCTCGCCCCTGGCCGAACAGGACTGCAAACTTGTGATGGGTAAACGTAGTCTTGAGTGCACCATCGATATTTATCAACTGCATGCGACATGTTAAAGCAATACACTCAGGTTTTCTTCATCACTGTCAAAATGGGAGGAAAAGATGGGTAGTTCGAGGGCTCGGCACGGCCCCACAGCCATGACTCCCGACCCCTGCGCTGCAACGCAACCCAGGCTCCGCATTATCCCGTACAGGCGATCGTAGGGGGCTATTCAATATTGGACTCTTACAGTGAGGCTCCATCAGGCCATAGTAGTTCGAAAGGAAGAGATGTATAAAAAGCAGTCTCCTGCATGGAGCCTTGCCTCGGTCTTCATTCGCTCCATTGAATTCTTTTCGCGAACTCAACAATGTCTACAGCTTATGATTATGTCATCGTCGGCGGAGGTACGGCCGGTCTCGTCCTCGCAGCACGGCTGAGCGAGGACTCGTCGAAGCAGGTTGCTGTGATCGAGGCCGGAGCGAACCGCAAGGGTGACCCAAAAATTGACACGCCCGGGTTGGCCATGGCCCTCTATGAAGACAAGGACTATGACTGGAGCTTCTTGACTGTGCCTCAGGTGCGTATGTCCAAACAGAACGAAAACCAATTATAGCACTAACACAACACAGGAGGCACTGAACGGACGGCAAATTGCCTGCCCGCGTGGTCGTGTCCTCGGCGGATCTTCCGCCATCAACTTCTCAGCCATCCTCTACCCCTGCCAGTCGGACTTCAACGACTGGGCGGCGCTGAACAACGACTCGAGCTGGAACGCCGAGTCGATGGCGCCGTACCTGCGCAAATTCCACACGTTCCGGCCGGCGTCGGAGGCGACGAAGCAGCAGATGCTGATCGACTACATGGACGAGAGCAGCTACGGCACCGAGGGCCCCTTGAACATCGCCATCCTCGACGCCTTCGGCCCGCTGAACGAGGCGTGGGTCAAGTCGTTCAAGGAGCTCGGCTTCCACTCCAAGACCGACCAGATCCACGGCAAGACGCAGGGCTGCTTCACCAACCCCGTCTCCATCCACCCGGACACCCGCACCCGCGAGTACTCGGCGTCGTCGTACTACACGCCCGAGGTCGAGGCGCGGGCGAACCTCCACGTGCTGACGGAAGCGGTGGTGGAGAAGATCGAATGGGCCTCGAGCGCGGGCCCGCTCAGCGCAACCGGCGTGCACGTGCTGCAGAAGGACGGCCAGCGTACCTTCGTCGGCGTGCGGTCCGGCGGCGAAGTCATCCTCTCGGCCGGCTCGATCAAGAGCCCGCAGATCCTCGAGCTGTCGGGCGTCGGCAACGAGCAGCTGCTGAAGAAGCACGGCATCGAGGTCAAGATCAACAACCTGGGCGTGGGCGAGAACCTGCAGGACCACGTGGTGGCGACGGCCAGCTACGAGATCGCCGACGGCCACATGTCGGGCGACAACCTGCAGAAGAGCCCCGAGCTCATGAACGCGGTGCTGCAGATGTACGCGGCGACGCGGACCGGGCCGATGACGGGCACCATGCTCGGCAGCGCCCACCTGCCGCCCGTCGACAAGAGCGGCGCCCTCAGCAAGGCCGAGCTGGCGCAGCTCCTCGCGGCCGCTGAGGACTACCCGGACTTCCCCGGCAAGGCGGCGCAGTACGAGCTGCTGCGCAAGCGGCTGGAGGAGGGCGAGCCGTCGGTGCAGTTCCTGTTCATCCCCAAGCAGGTCAACCACGAGACGCAGCAGAACACGATGCAGTACCTGTTCGGCGGGGCGGAGCCGGAGAACTACGTGTCGTGTGTGGCGCTGCTCAACCACCCCTTCTCGCGCGGCTCGGTGCACATCACGTCGGCAAACCCGCAGGCGGATCCGGCCATCGACCCGCGCTACCTGACGCACCCGCTCGACCTCGAGCTGCAGGCCCGCCACACCCAGTACTTCGACACCCTGACCGGCACCAAGGCCTTCCGCGAGGTGCTGAAGGACGGCGGCAGGCGCCTGCCCGACGGCGACTTGAGCGACCTGGAGACGGCCCGCAAGGTCGCCCGGGACCGCGCCTTCACTTGCTTCCACCCCGCCTGCACGTGCCCGATGATGCCGCGGGAGCTGGGTGGTGTGGTCGACAGCCGCCTCGTCGTGCACGGCACCAGCAACGTCAGGGTCGTCGACGCCAGCATCTTCCCCATCGAGCCGCTCGGCAACATCCAGGCGTCCGTGTACGCCGTGGCCGAGAGGGCCGCCGATATCATCAAGCGCGAGGCCGGCAGCAGGTAGGATGGTGGATCGGAGGAAGAAGGAAAAAATGCTGTAACGATAAGGAAATAGTTAATGAAGGGAGAGTAGTTTAATACCACGATGTGCGGGCCGGCCCGGTCGGCAGTCTTGTTGTGGAATAGCGCAGTCTGATTGCGGTGACTCAGCCGGAACTGATACATAATGCGGTGCCGACGTTTTCCCTCACCACTTCAACTTCGCCATGAACTTCGCTCTGATGCGCTGGGACTGCTACTGCGCTTTTTGTGGCTCCACCCTGGGCACTGCCACCGTTGCCAACAAGTGGCGCACCGCGGCCTTCCGCAGGTGGCGGGCGAGAGAAATTCGCAAAGCTGATGGCGTCAACGAAACTGACGAGGAAGACAGTCAGGAGAGTGAGATTGATTCGGTCGAGCAACACACTTACGACAGGGACATCTTGAGCGAGGATGATCTTTGGTGGACCCAAGACGTCCATGCTTTATGCTTCGATCTTGACACCAAAAAGTGCGCTGCTCTCGGATCCCCAGAAACCCCAAGCTAACGCTGCTTAGGGCGTTTCCCACCAGGGCAGGGCGTTATTATGGTCATGGCACACTAGAAATATATGTCCGTGACGAGGAAGGTTCTGAGCATAGTGACGGTCATCACTGGTTCGCCGCCCGTTCCCCTTCTATCTCTCGCGCTGATTTGTTTGTTAGCTACTGGGGCAACAGCCGCGAGCCGTCGGTATTCCCGTTCCATCTATACTGTTTCAACATGTTCTGCACCATAGCCTGCATCAACCCGACACACAACGACCTTCTTTACGGCGTCATGTGCAAGTTGACTTCTCATTGCCGCAATTCTTTGCTGTTGGTGAATTATGGTAACCCCGGACCCCATCGTGGCGAGGTCTGGGATTCCAAGCCCGGCGAGGAGGTGATGCTCGCTTTCATACACCTAAACTGCTTCTTGACTAAAGTCTTCTTTTAGTTTCTATGTGCGAAGCCTGAAATAGAGCCCAAACTACTGGAAATGGTTCGTATCGTCACCTCCAGTCAAGAATGGAAAGAATGGAAATCACCGGGCACTCCTCTGGACTTGGAGACCCGTGTCCGCCGCGATCCATTTGCCAACTTACCCTACGACATCTTGTACAACATCACCCACCTTCTGCCCTCCGACTCCCTTATCAACCTGAACACGGCATCCTGGTTCGTCCACGCGAGCCTGCTGAACAACAACAGCTTCTGGAGGCAACAACTCAGGGAAAACATGCCGTGGTTCGAAGGGCTGCCCGCGCTGCTGGACAACGCAGAAGACTATGATTTCCGCAAGCTGTTCCTGTGGGTCGAGGCGCAGACGCGGCCGCATCTGGGCCGTCTGCGAGCAGATAGCGGGCCACTTCCACCGAGAACAACGGCTCCAGGCGGCGGATGCGTCCAGCGAAGAAACGGCCCGGCTGATCGAACGCCATGCCGACACTCCGCGCATGCCCCTCGTCGCGTACCCGCCGCCCGCTTCCGACGCCGAGGTCATGTCGACTGTGTGGATCCGGTCGTGGGCGGAGCTCGACGCGCCCTTTGCTCTCTTCGACGCGTACTGGGCCTTCGATGGCTCCAACGGGGGCGGCCCGGGTGCGCTGGTTGGATTGGCCATGACCTTCCGCCGGCGCCGCACGCTCTTTGGGCTGGACGATTCGACCGGAGCTTTTGGTCGTGCCTCCGCCTTGGTGGTGGACCCGGCGCGGATCGCAGGGTTGGGCCTTTGTCTTGAGGAAATGGAGATCAAAAAGCCTGACCGGAAGACTTCTGTCAGGGGAATCAAGGTATGATGCTGCCGTGGTCCGACCGGAAGTCACATGAGCTCACGCCGTTGTAGATTCTGATGCGTGGAGCTCATAGCTATCAACTCGGACATCCGAGCCCGTGTGAGCGCACACTGCTGGTTAGTGAAGGGAAGATATTTGTAGGCGTAGTAGGGCAGATGGTGGTGAGCACTCCATCCTCTCTTTGCCGATTGCGGTAACTAACTCATTCGATACGCTCAGGACGGCATCATCGGCAGCCTTGGCCTCCTCCAGTGTGCTCGGCCGCCAATGGACGACTTCGCCTTGGTCCCACCAGCGCCCTCCTCTCCGAAGCCTGACTCCGTTCCAGAAGGGATTCAAGATCCGAGCGCCCGACAACAAGACGTCCTGTGGCAATGCTGCAAATTCAAGGATATGGGATACCGCATCTGGAACCACTCATCCGTCCGCGCCCGCTTTCCCCCCACCACCACCACCAGCAGCCCATCATCACGCCCGCCGCCGCTGTCGCACGCCGTTGTCCCGGCTGACCTCATCCCTTACGAGGTCCTGGCCCTGGCGGGCACCCCGTGCCGGCTGCCCATCATGCAGCGCCTCGTGCAGCGCCTCTCCGGCCGCACCACCACCACCGTACTGGCAGGCTGCAGCCAGCCCTCTGCCACTACTACCCCGCAACAACAACACCCCCGCGTTCTCCGCACCGTCCGCTCCATGTTCCTCCCCGGGCACGGCTTCCTCGAGAGCTACGCCGGCCACCGGTACGATTGGGCTCACGAGCCGTCCGAGTCGGGTGATCTGGTGCAACACTGGGATATAGACGCAGGTGGCGGCGAGATTGTGGACAGGGTCGACGTGTCCGGCGGCGGCGGCGGCGGCGTCGACGACTGGTCCCCCCTGTCGGTAAAGGTGAGTGAGAGAGCTGAAAAAAACAGTGCACTGATGATGAGGGGGGAGATGGGAAAAACGTATACGTTGCTGACCACCACCGGGCAGATTTGCACGAATCGCGGACAAGAGATCGTCTGGGGGTCGGGCCCTGAACATGCAAGCCGCGACGACTGGTGCTCGCTGGAAGCACCGCTGGGCGAGGTTATCGCCGGGTTGGTACTGGTGTTTGGGAGGCTTTCCGGTGCGCCGGGGGGTGTGGTGAGTTTCCCTTGATATTCCGGTTGGCGTGAGCCGGCCACGTCGTGGGTGTAGCTGATCAGGTGTAGGAGCTGCCTGAGCTGTCTTGTTGCGGTATTTTGACTATGCCGCTAGACGCGGTTGATACCTTCGAAATGCTATCATCATAGATATAGCTGCCAAGGAATGGAATTCACGGGAGGCGACACTTACGATTTATACATGTTTTCAACGGTAATATACCAGACATATATTATGGCAAGTACCTTTTATACTCCGACTAGTATCTACTCAGGTATCCTACAGCTTACTGGGTAATAAACCCTTGTACTTCTAAAGTCCAGGCTTCATACCGTCTGTGACATGTCTGAACATACAAAACTAAAGAATACTCAGCTAAACCAATCTTAAGCTCCTTCTTTTACCAAGAGCTATAAAGCTCTCTCTATTCAGCTTGCTTTGTTCTTCGTCATCATCGTCTTCATCGAGCTCATCCCCGTTTACAACAAGAGATTGATAGCCCGTCCCCATCCTTTCATAGGTCTTTTTGTCCTTGTTGCTTGACCTCACAACTATACCACGCCAACGCCTGACAAGCCCGTCCAAAGAAGGACTTCTAGCGAAGAAGAGAGGCAAAAAGAGTATCTCATCTGTACAGATCGCTGAACATCGTGCGACCTCGCTCAGGTAGTCAAAAGAGACTACAACCTTTGTTCCAGCCTCATCTTGGCTCCTGAAGTCGTGATTTTGATGAAGCGCCTTGGATCCTCCTTGCCTCATCGTATCCGGGTAGCAGGGCTGTATGGAGATGGCGGGAATCGAAATTTGAACCCAGCAGTTCGCGACAGGCCCGTAAGGATTCAGCCCCGGATTGCAATGCACCATTTCAACCTCAATGGGCTGCTCGGCCTTTTTGGAAAGATACGGAATGGAGACCGGTCCGCGAAAGGTTTCCCCGACCATTTCCCCAAAGGAAGCCCCAGGACCACGACGGTGCGTAGCTGCCGTCGAAGACCCGACTGCGCCCGCAGCTTCTGGGAACCCACCAAAGAGACTCCGGAAGCTCGCTCTTCCAGTGGCCGCAGATGTAGAGGTCATCCGGTTGCCGTCTGCCAACCCATTCCGCTATCCCCGACAGAGCCGGCAGCCGGTCGGACTGGTAGGTCAAGGTCTTGCCGGAGTACTCTATCACTATCAATCCCCAGGATGGACGCATGGCGGCATCGAGTTTCGACAGGGGCCGAGAAAGGAAGCCGCGGCACTCGCATCCGACTTTCTGGCGGCATTCCCACGACAGTTCTGCCGGGGCGAAATGGATCGTTCGAGGCGCTAGAACGTATTCCTGATATATCCATCCGCGGTCGTTGAGTTTGGATCTTCGTTCATCTCTGGAGGCGAGATGCCAGGGTTCGTCCTTGGATTTGTATCCGGAGAATCCGGATTTTCTCTGTCTTACGTGGATCTGGTAGTTTGTGTGCGTTCGTTCCTCGAAATACGAGACGGACCGGCTGGGCTCCCACACTCGTGGCCTGGAAGACAAAAAGCCTGAAAAGCTGTTGTCGGCGGCATGGGCTGCGATCGTCACGGTCGAGTTTTCGAATATTTTGGCCATTTGCCCGGCCTGTTGAGCCCAGTCATCTCCCGAGTCTTGGATGATGCATAGTGTATCTATCCACAGATATGGTATTGAGAGCCATCTTGTCACCTGTATCGCATCCAAAAGAGTCTTTGGAAGATCGGCGACTGGTATCCGTATTTGATATTTTTCGAGAGTGTTGTTTGTTGTAAGGCGAGGAGTGGTGTCACCCCATCGATGACTTAGCGTAGTATAGCTTTGTGGCTTTCCAGGTGATGTAATGTGGATTTGGAGGTCTGCGTCCGATGAGCCGATAAAAATCAGTCTCTTGGGCACAAATGCGGAAGTCTGCCTGGAGCACTCATGCGATTCCAAGCATTTTCGCAGCCACCTTTGAACCCGTCGTAGTGTCGTGCCAGAAAGCGGCTGATGGGGAAATTCGTCGTCTACTCCGATCACAGGCCATGGTGATGGTTGAGCTATGGACAACAGATTAGCGACTGGCGCACTGGGGACTCAGTATTGAATGGGTCTACAAGTCGTACATGGGTGCACATAAAGCTCAAGCTCTTTTCCGAATAACTCCACAGTAAGAGGTCCACCGGGTCGTTTGACTTGCAACCGGACTTGATTAGACCACGGCGAAGGTTCCGGATCTATACCTGCAAGATCGACCAGGAGCGAGCAAAAGTGACACTTCGATTCGGATGCGCATCGGGCCACTTCTGATAGAGGAGCAAAGCAAGAGTGCTGCGTGGGGAGACCGTCATAGAATTTCGAGAACGTTGGACAATCCATACCGCTCTTCAGCTGTAGCAGTTTATTTTCCCGTCACAAAAAGCAGCGGAATGCTCATTAAAATAATTTGAGGAGGAAGTGCTTGCAAGTAAAGACATGTCAGCTTCTGTGGAACATTGAACTAGCGTATGCTCTATGTCTGGCCTGTGATTCATCTGGTTTCGTGCTGGCATTGCGTGTAACCATGCGTCAAATATGGCAACGTAGTCAATGACTTTTTAACTGTTCCACGATCATAGCTCTGTTGCCCTGGCGTGAAACACATTAGTTTCATAAGGCCAAACTCTTTTCCCCTAACCCCTCACGTCAGTCTGACCTTGCATGTTGCGTGGTTACTCAGCACTTGTCTGTAATAACCTCGTGTCATGCTCTATATCCTCTCTCCAGCCACATAAATCACAAAGAATAAGTGGCAGGCTTCCAAACTGGATACGCGATTAAAGCTTTTTCCTCCCTAGTTTGAGTGCATTCCAAAACTACCATATTGGAAGAGGTTTGTAGTCATTCGCTCTGCATTGACTCGTTGTTGCAATAGCCATTGGTCGCGTTTCGTTTGTTGTGATCATAGACGATAATGTTCGCACTGATCGCAGCCACTTCCCGTTCCGATCTCGCTGTCATTGGATCGTGCTTTTTTTTTGTCTCACAGCTGCGGTATGACCAACTGTTCTGCAACAATCCCTGCCATACCCGCCGACCGTAATGTCTCACCAGCATCCCATGCGTAAATCTCACTGGGATCTTTGAACCCTGGAGATCAGGTTATCTATTAATGCGCACGAGCCAAACGTCAAGCGGAGGCAAGATAGGGTGGATAAAATCTCCATCGTCAGTCACGGCTTGTGCACGTTGCTGACCTCCATTCGACTTGGCCATGAAAGTAGAACTATAAGCTGGCCATGAGACAGCTGTCACGTATGCGTAGGCAATAACAGAGTAGCAAGGAAGCGGTTGCATGTCCAGCGTGGAAGACTTTTGCATGAGTCAGATTTGTAGAGGCTTTGGTGGGTTTAAAAAGTTGGTAGTGCAGCATCAGTGCCAGAGTTTGGGGGTGTGCAAGAGCTTCTACTGTGGGCAACTGCTTCGAACCCGACTCTGAGAGACAGCAAACCAAACCTGGTATGGAAAAGACATGAGTGAGATGCTTTATGCTTTCCCACAGCCTGAGTCACAATATCCTCGAATATAGGTGTGTCAATAAGCCTTGCCGACATCTCATTGCTGAATTGCGAAGGTGTCGTCTTTTCGAATTTTCACGGGCGACACTTGTTGAACTACCCGAACCGATCCCGCTCCGACCACGGCGATGTGACCAACTGGGCCTTAAGCCTTCTGTGGACCCCCCAAAGTAGGAGGTTTATTAAAGTGTTGAAATACTCCGTCGGAGTCAAATGCTCGGAGACACGCTGCCAATTTCTCCGAATATACTCCTTCTCCCCTGCCGATCGCGGTTCTACAGTTGATGACGTGACGCGTCGGGAAGCGAGTATTTAGCGCGTAAAACGATCCGAGTTCTCGCAAGGCGAACCGTCATAAAGCAAAAGGACTGGCCCGGTGGCCTTAGAAAGGGTAAAGTCGACGGTATCAGCATGCAAGATTAGCATCTCTTGTCCCGAGATCTCGAGGCTAAAGCGCGATCTAACAAGCCACCAGCGGCGGATGAGATGGATGACGTGCAGAGCCGATTTGCGGCTCAAAAGACTAACAGTTCACAAGTGCCGCAGCCACCCGGCCGGCAACTGTTTAGTCCTGCCCCACTTGGCAAGACTGGCGTAGATGAAACCAGATATTGATGGGCACGCTAGACCGTTCCAACAGCTAGGAGAGCCCTCTCAGCTTGGCCATGATGGTGCCCAGCGACACCGGGAGCCAGCCGTGCTGACTGACGATCTTTCCTCTTCGAGGTGCAAAATGCTGGTGCTTTTTCCCTCCCGTCCCGCTCTATTTAGGCTATAAAGACCCAGGCGGTCGGTTTTCCGATGAGTCGGTAGCATCCGCTTTAAGCTTCTAGAAGACGACGACATGGGTTCTGCAAGATGGATGAGCGCAGCGGTGCTGCTGGCTTCGGCCACGCATGCTCTCAGCATCCCCGATGACCAGGACATCCCGCCGACGCTGGATCTGGGAACGCTGGCAAACAACTCCCTCTTCATTCGATGGAGGCCAACATACCACGTCGCCGCCCCAGCCGGGCACATGAATGGTGAGTATCCCCTTCACTGATCAACACCACCCCTTACTGACAACCAACCCCAGACCCCTGCGGCCCCATGTACGACCCACAGCGGGACGAATACCACATCTTCTACCAAGCCTTCCCGCAGCACGTCAACTTCGGCAACACCTCCTGGGGCCACGCCGTGTCCAAAGACCTGATCAGCTGGACCGACGTTAACGGGTGGGAGAACCGGAGCTTCGTGGCCATCGAGCCGGGCGAAGCGTTCGGCTACGACTGGCTGGGCGCCTTCTCGGGCGGCGCGGTGCCGCTCAACCTCTTCGGCGAGGCCGACGGCAACCTGACGCTGTTCTACACGGGCTCGCGCTCGCAGCCCGACTTCTGGCGCAAGCCGTACAAGCCGAACTCGGAAACGCAGAACGCCGCCACGTCGTCCGACGGCGGCCGCACCTGGCAGAAATGGGCGGGCAACCCCATCCTCAACGGGGCCGCCGACTTCGGCTGGAACGTCACCGGCATGCGCGACCCGATACCCGCACGCATCCCCGAGCTGGCGCGCGTGCTGGGCGACGCCGAGGATACGTTCTACATCACCATCGGCAGCGGCATCCGCGACGTCGGGCCGCGGGCGCCGCTGTGGAAGGCGCCGGGGGACAACCTGACGGACTGGACGTTCCAGGGCTCGCTGTTCGAACTCCCGCTGAATTACACGTGGGGGCCCGACCGCAACCGCACCGGCAACTTCGGCGGCAACTTCGAGATGGCCACCTTCTACCCGCTGACGGAGCGCGCCGAGCACGGCGGCGACGGCCGCTCGCTGCACTGGGTCTACTCGTTCGGCGCCGAGGGCTTCGAGAGCTTCGGCCACAACCTCACCCACTGGTCGTTGTTCGCGCTCGGCGACGTCGCGCGCCGGGACAACGGCTCCGCGCAGTTCGACATCAAGGCGGCTGGCCCGGCCGATTGGGGGAATAACTACGCCATCAACACGTTCTGGGACGAGAAGAACCAGCGCCGCGTGGCGTGGGGCTGGTCCGACGAGGACTTCAACGGCTACGCCGTCAGCCAGAACGGCTACCAGGGCTCGCTGCTGCTCCCGCGCGAAGTCTACATCCGCAAGGTGCGCGGCGTCGTGGCGCCGCCGCAAGGCGCGCCCGCGCAGAGCGCCGAGATCTGGGAGCGCGAGAGCGGCGGCAAGCAGACGACGTACGCGGTGACGACGCTGGCGCAGCGGCCGCTGCCCGAGGTTGTGGCCGGCATCCAGCAGGGCGAGAGTACGGCGCTCGGCGACGTGCAGGTGGCAGACGGTGAGACGCCCATCGCCGGCCTCGCGAGCAAGTCGTACCACCTGCAGGCGACGGTGGAGGCGTGGCCGACCGGCGGCCAGGTCGGCTTTAAGCTGCGCGCGTCGCCGGACGGGCGCGAGTTCACGACGGTGTACTACACGCCGGCCAACAACACGCTCGTGCTGAACCGCGCCCACTCCAGCCTGATCGCGAACTTCACCCGCTCCAGCTTCAACGCCTACTTCGAGCCCTTCCTGTTCCCGTCCAACAGCTCTGCCGCCGGCGCGGCGCCGGAGCCGATTACGTTTGACGTCTTCGTCGACGGCTCGCTGCTCGAGATCTTCGTCAACGACCGCCTCTCGCTGACGTCGCGCGTCTACCCGTCCAAGGCGGATGCTCTGGGCGTCGTGGCCGTGTCGACGGGCGGCGCTGCGGTGTTTAAGAATGTGACGTTTTGGGATAGCATGGTCGACGTGTGGCCGCAGCGCCCGGCGAACACCAGCGGCGAGCTGCACGTGGATCCGTACTACGAGACGCACGTCACCGTCGAGAACGACTGGGTGCCGGTGGGGTATCAGATTTACGATGGGTATTGATGAGGGGTTGGTAATGGATTTCTATGGTTCTGGGGGTCGGGGGCCAAGATGGTTTTAATGATAATGTAAAATAGAGGATCGGGCATAGATGGTTACAAATACTGCGTTGAAAAATTCCGGAATAGGACGGGAGTCTCGCGGTGAATCAGGTCAAGTGATATCCTCAAGCGGGACCGACTTGTAGTCATTCGCTTGTGCACGATAAATAAGGGTGGTGTACTCCCTGGGCAAGAACCATCCAGGGTGGTTGCGACAGAAGGTCCAGAAACACACTGGAAACACATGAGCCAGGCACTGGAGAGGGAAGAGGAAACCCACAAAGTAGCCCCCCCTGGTTCGTAAGCAGGTTGAAGAAGATTTCCTTATGAAACTGGCCGGTGAGTGTACAAAGAGCTCTGACGACGGCTCGGATCTGTAGTGCGTGTCAAAGAAGGGGTTCAAAGTATGATGGAAGACGCACTGCTAGTATCACTGCTATGCGGCGAGTGGCATAAAACAGGTTCATCAAGGGGCGAGAGGTTGTTGCAGTGCGTTTCTCCTCGGCCCATCGGGCAAAGCGTTCCTCGTAGGCGTAGTGCAGGTAGACGAAGGCTCCGCATAAGGGCAACTCAAGAAAAGGGCAGAATTTGACCTGCACTGGCTTGAAAACGGCGAGGGCGACGAGAAAATTGATGAGTGAGAGCAGGGCGTGGGCAACGGTCAGTTTCTTCCGCAAGGCGAAGTCGCGCGGCTGCAGGAAGGCGACGAGGCGGGAGAAGGTTATAAGGGCGGCTTGCATGACGAAGATGGCGCCAAGGCTGGTCTGTCAGTAGTTGGGTGAGTAGAGAAGGCTGGGCGGAAGTACTCGATGAAAACCACCATCCATTTGGCTAAATTCTCATCAGCCATACCAGGTCCTAGCTCATTTCCAAACACCATCAGACGATCGAAGGTATCGGCAATGTAGCTAATGTTGCGGTAGAAGGCGCCGAAGGAGATGCATGGACCGGCAACCACCAAGGCCCAAACGCACCATGTGTGGTGCTTTATGGTTTGTGCGAGGACGACGACGGTGGCGACGGCAAACAACATGGTAATTTTGATCCCTTTGGAAGCCGAGGGTGATCATTGTGGGGCGAAATACGGCTGGCAAAGATGCAGTACTTAAATGTACCCTTGCCGCCTTGGCAACAATCCTTTCGCGATATTGGTTGCGCGCAGCAAGGCAGAGGTGCATGTGGCTGGTGGGGGCTAAAAAAGACGTGGCCAGGCGGCGACGACGAGGTTTCGATGACTTAGCAACGGATGACTCAGCACACGACCCGACGCGCCGCAATCGCGCGTCCCAACCTCCTCACCACCATCTCCACACCATCAACACCGTCGCACTTCCATCACCCCGCCCATCCCCATCGCTCCGTCTGCTCACTCGCCGGCCGTGCGAGCACCTTCACCATCGATCCCCACGCCATCATCAGCACCGCAGCCTTCGCGTTCGCGTCCGCCGATCCCTTGACAAGCTGTCCGCACTGGCCCCGGCTCTACCACCTTCGTGACCAGCGTCGACAGACACTGGGGTAGAGTTCAGTCGCCGGCCGACAGTTCTGCCGGGGGCTTCCGCAGGACACGTGCTCGCCTGGGCTGCGCGCTGCTGCGCTGCTGTCGTGCGTCCTTCGCGCTCGCATCCGCCGATCGCTTGTACAGCCGTCCGCACTGGCTACGGCTCTACCATCTTCGTGACCAGTGTCGACAGACACTGGGGCAGAGTTCAGTCGCTGGGCCGACGGTCTTGCTTGGATCCGCAGGACACGCGTTCGCCTGGACCACGACTATCGGTCGCCACGCCTCGCTTCCCGTACGTCCTACCTCGTTCACATCAGCCTTTTGGCAGTGGAGACATGTTTTTGGCCGGGCTCAGGGGTTTTCCGGAGGTTGGCGTCGTGCCAGAGCGGCTCGTCATGCTTAGAGCTCGGGTGGGAGGGTTACCGCTCCGTCGGGGGTTACGCTCTATAGATAGGCTAATTCCACGCCTTTCCAGTGATTTTCTGCAATGCCATCTCGTAACCGTGCCTCGGCCGCTTCCTGGCTGCTCCGCGATCATCTCATACTCGTGCACGATGCTGAATCCGAAGATGCTTGTGGCCCATTCCCTCTTTTCCTCAAGTTCGACCAGCGCCAGAACAAAGCCTTTTTCAGCATAAGGCTCGTCGCTGAGCTCCAAGGTTTTGATGATCCGCAGTCCCTCAGCTTATCCATCGAACCTGCCAACATCACACAATGCAGCCTGGACACTGCAGACGCATTACCCGTGAAAATCAAGAACCAGCTTGTCCTGCATGACGGCATTTCATCAGAGGCAGACGTCTTGCAACTCTCGTTTTCTCTCACCTCTCCTGGCTGCGTCATTGTCCCTGCAAGCAGCACTCCCATCTCCCCGAAGGATGCATCCAGCCCAACTTTCTTGAATTTCTATTCTTTCTGCCGTTCCAAGGCCCTCCACTTCTACATCCCAAAGAATCGCCTGAAAGAGACTCAGACCCGGACCCTGGAGGAGCTTGTCACGCTCGCACAGAACGGCAACCTCGCATCGCTACCCACAGACCTGCGAAGGCTCGGAGGAGGTAAGGGCGTCAAAGAGACCGATTGGCACGTCTTCCACCTTCCCGAGGCACCACCGCCCTACGTCCAGCCAACAAAACGACCACGCACCAGCTCCTCGCCTCCTGCCGACATTCCCCCATCGAAGAAGCAGGACAGCCGCAACGATTCGCATAAGGCAGTGCAGTACTACAACTCCCAGACAACAGTAGCAGACGAGGAGCGATCCCATGCCTCGGACCGTGCTACCACCACCACACCCCAGCCGGAGAACAGCACTCCCTCGGCCTCCCCGTCTCCCTGCAGACCAACAACCCTCTCCGACGCCGAAGAGGGGCGCTCCCCGCCAGCGTACCAACGACATCATCCCGCAAGCACATCCCGCACCTCGCCATCAAGCAAGAATTCACTCTCCCCACCACGTAGCACTCCAGCCGCCAGCAGCGCCAATCCCGCAACCACCATCTCCGCCACCTCCACTACCCCATTAGATCTGCACGCCACCATCCAGCAAGCCGTCCGTGACGCACTCCCCGACGTCGTCCGCGAGATGCTGCCCGGCCTGGTGCGCGACGCCCTCCCCAGCGTCCTCAGCGCCGTCCTGCCTTCCGTCTTGCCCTTCGCCCTCCGCGAAGCCCTCCCCGCCGCGCTGCTTGCCGGCCCCCCTGCTACCACCGCCTCCGCTCTCGCCCGATCCCCCCTCTCCCTCCCCTCCGCCCGTAACTCCTCCCCCTCCACACCCCCCTCGCGCTCTCCCGCCCCTCC
>RHKH01000293.1:0-16685 GCA_009829795.1 Lasiodiplodia gonubiensis
GGGGGAGGGCGTGCGGGTTGATGGGGTAGATGGGGCCGAAGGCGGTGGGGATGTCGGAGATGAGGGAGTGGGTGGGCGGGAGGAGGAGGGCGAGGGCGAGGGCGAGGAGGGGCCAGTCGAGGGGGCGCATGGTGGCGATGGGGTGGGTTGAGGGGATTGGTTTGAATGGGTGTGTAGGCGGGAGTGAATGCGATGGGCTGGTTGATATCGACGTACCAATAGCTGGGTTTATTTAGGCCGGTTAGTTGTTAAGTAGCTGCTATAAGCTTGTTTCCCCTCTGTGCAGTACTCCGGGGTAAATCCGGAGCATACATGTCGGTATGCTCGTCATTACGCGTCTGCGTGAGATCTATACTGGGTGGTGTTCACGTCCAATCAGGGACGGTTCCGGTACCTTCTCCGCACTCCGGTCCCCGGACCAACGCCATTTCGAAACAGTTCCTCATCGGCATTTCGACAATCAAGGTTTTCGGTAACGTTACAATATGCATGCAAGGCCACTTATGATATCACTGCATGTAAGGTAGCTCTGGTGAACAGAAGTTTGATTGGCCATGCAATTTCCATTGCTTTGCACAGCACAACATCGTAGGTGTTATCGAAGGAATGTTAAATGGCTTTCTAGCTCAATAATAACATGAATTTGATCCTAGCAGTATGGCAACTCTGGATTCGAGCAGCTCCCCGCAATGAAAGTTTGGTCGACCTTCGGGAGGTCCTTCTCAAAGATCTGCGCAGAAGGGTCAAGGATACGGTCGATGATATGCACCACGCCCTGGATCATTTAGCTTTCCCGATAGCTTCAGAAGTGAGCGAACTTACATTCGTCACCGGTATATCGGCTTCAATCACCCGGGCAACACCGTTCAACACCAGCGAGTCCTCCACGAGTTGAGTGCTCACATACAAGTAGCTCCCTGTCTATGGAGACGCTTTAGTACGATGAACGTAAGAGTCTTGAACTTAGCCAATGCTTACCTGGAGCCGACTCAGTGTACTGTTGAAATCACCTTGCGTCAAGGCTGAGTTTGGAATGTAATGATGGTTTATGACGTTGCCAATCCACCATATTCCTTTCCTACGAGAGGAGGTCAGGCCAAAGAGCTTGCACAGGAGCTATGAGCATACGCTGTTCCAGAGTAAGTCTCGAAGTATGCCCCGGTTTTGTTGAATGCCTCATCGCTCGGGGCAAAGAAAGTAAAATTCCAGGACGGGTACGTGTCGAACGCCTTAGAGAATCCTGACACAAGTTGGTCAATACAAAGATAATCTTCAAAAAAAGAACCCTTTCAGTTTCTGTGATGTGGAGACAAACCAGCGGGTTTTTCAATGAATCCAGCGAGCTTGCTCAAGTCTGAACGAGAGCGTACAACATCCAGAAGGGTAACGGTGCCATCCGGTTTCAGCGGTGAATAGACACCATCAGGCTCAGCAACGTAGCTCAATGGAGCTCTCGTGAAGCACACCGATGCGAATAAGAGCAAGGGCAAAAGGACAATTCTCAGGACGCTGGGCATGCTGAAGAAATTGTGATAGGTGAGGCTTGACGCTTTTCAGATAGGAAAATCGAAGAATTCAACTTTGGTTCTGCTGTTTACTGGCGCCAAAGAAAAGTCCCACGTTCCTCACCCCCAGGCCGTTGAGGTGGGGAGGCCTCAATGTGGTCAGATTCGTCCTCGGAGTAAGTCTCGGAGCTTGGCCCGCCTCGCTTCTTTGCCCCGCTCTCGTCCTCGCTGCGAGGAGGGGTGGCCGCAATTGAAGTTTTTAGCTCAATAGCCTCTTTATTCAAGCTACAAAAAATCACAAGACGCTGCATTTGTGCAATTGGCCTCTGGAAATTTGCGAAACTTGGGAGACCCACATTTGCTGGACCAACGATGACACACAGATCAGTGCTTCTTATCTCATGCATGTGCATATGCGTGATCCCACTTGCCATGGGCATATCGGCTGATACACCACAAATGGGTTGGAACAGGTGAGGATATCCGCGCATGATCACAGCGAATGGTTGATCTGACGCGACACCCAACCACAGCTGGAACACATTCAAAGACGACTTCGACCAGCGCATGATCGAAGAGACAGCAGATCTCCTGGTATCAACCGGGCTGCACGATGCCGGCTACACCATCCTGACCCTGGACGACGGGTGGCAAGCCATGGAAAGAGCAGCCGACGGCCGCCAACAAGCCAACCTGACCAAACTCCCAGGCGGAATCAAAGGCATCGCCGACTATCTCCACGCACGCGGGCTGCAGCTCGGCATCTATAGCGACGCCGGCATCCACGACTGCGGATTCTCGCCAGGGTCTTGGGGCTACGAGGAGCTCGACGCTGCTACGTACGCCGAGTGGGAGGTCGACTATCTCAAGTACGACAACTGTGGCGGCTTTGCTGCGAACGTCGAGAGTCCGCAGGTGCGGTTCGGCGTCATGCGTGATGCGTTGCGGAACAGCGGGAGGGAGATATTTTATTCTCTGTGTCAGTGGGGCCATCAGTTTCCGTGGTTTTGGGCGGACCGTAAGTCATTGCCGCTTCACTGGTACTCATATGATTAACATGAAAACCCTTAGAAATTGGACAGTCTTACCGCATGTCTGGTGATATTACCGCCACGTTTAGCGACACTGGAAAAGACTGTGCCGTAGGTATTCGATCCCCGTCTGACTAAAGGCGAGCTGCTGACTGTTTCCATGAGTAGTGTAAGACAGCATACTGTTTGAACACCGGCTATGCTGGATGCAGCGTCTTGACCATCATACGAAAGATGCGGGAGATCTCGGCATTTCAGAAGCCTGGAAGCTGGGCCGACATGGACATGCTTGAGATTGGCAATGGTAACATGACTCTGTTTGAGCAACAAACGCATCAGAGCTTTTGGGCGGCTCTGAAATCCCCATTGATTATCGGTGCAGATCTGCGAGCACTTTCAAATGAGAGTCTGGGGGTCCTCAAGAACTCCGAGATCATCGCCATTTCCCAAGACAGCCTTGGGACCGCCGCAACTTATTTGGAAGATTTGAGCCAAGAGAGGGAAATACAAATCTGGACCGGTCCATTGAGTAGCAACAGGACAGTAGTTTTGGCGTTCAACGAACGTAGTTCAACTACTACGGTGGATATTTCGTTCGATCAAATTCCTGGTATTGGCGGAGACCAGGTCTTCAATATAAGGGACGTGTGGGCAGCCCGCGATATCACGAGGATTCAAGGCAATGTAACGGTTGAGCTGGAGACCCACCAAACTCGGGTGTTGATATTGCAAGGCCAACCTATTTGAAGAAACGATATACGGTGCCTCATCATTCTAATTTACGCACTCTCAATTTGTGTCCCACAAAGTCTTCTTCTCATCAAAAACAACGAATCCAACACAATGAACCAAACAAAGAAGTACATCAAACATTATACGTCAAAAGTATCCATACCGTTGTCATGCGAGGGAGTAGAGCTGTGTTCATCATCATCAGAAGTGTTGCTCTCACCGGGTCGCTCAATGTCAATACCAAAGCGCTCCCGATCAGTTCCCTCACGCCACCAGCCGAGCCGAAAGCGATACTCTTTCAAGGCCCCGTCTTGCAACCTCTTTTCACTCTCCGTCGTGGAGTGATCTTGTGAGAGGACTTCCAAGAAGTCGCTGTTGGCGAACAAGCTCATTGCAGAAGCGATGCTTCCCGGGTTTTTGGGCAAAATTCGAGTTGAGCGTTCCAAGAAAAAAGAGATGCCGGCCGAGATCGCCATGAAAAGAAGCAAACCTTCAAGTATGCGCGTAGAGACGGCGGTTTGTACAAGTCGCATCTCGGTTTGGGTTGATACGCCATCGAGAGTGGTCTCAGGCGCGGAAGAGGTCTCTGGAGTGCGGAAATAGGCGTTGAGATTCTGAGCCACGATTTGTCGATACGTATGCTCTGCCTTCTCCAGAAGCCGTGGTATGTTCGATTCACCGTAGAGTTCCTCAATTGGTATAGGATCTCTTCCCCACATGGCCGTTTGGAAGAGAGTGTCCAAGTCTCGAAAAACTTTGTCCGGGATAACCCAAGGTATTACTGCTTCCAAAGTGTTGCCAAAGAATTCAGCTGTCGATTCTTTGGGCCTTGGTGGTTTCGACTCGTCAATAATGAAACCCGGCATCTTGAAACTCGTATCTACAAGTAGACGTTCGATGAAGGGTTTGCAGTAAAGTATTGTAGCATTTGAATAGGCGCTTGTGTCGTCATGAGTGAAGTTCCCTACTATCCACCACAGATAGCCACTGGCGCAGCGTTTTTCCTCCTCTTCCAGGAATAATTTCGTTGCAAAGATATTCGTATCTAGAGCGGATTCAAAATTGGGAATGTCGATGTTGAAGGCTGGCGCTAATTGAAGTTGAGCAAGACTGCCATTTGGCAGCAGTCGAGAGCATATTGGGGGTGGATCGATCCGGAACCCGGAACCGTCATTCAAAGGCTTTTCTAGGACTGGATAATATTGGGCAGAACAATTCATCTTAGCGCGTACTGCCGGAATCTGGGCTGTGAGCGACCACTCTTTTGCCTCAAGAACATTCGTTTCGAGCTGAGAAAATGCCACTTCATCGTAAGTCCACGAAGGGAAGGAGAGGTTAAAAAATTGAACTGCCCCAGCAATTCTTCCATTGTGCAATCCAGAACCCCTCAATACGTCGATTGATACATTTGAGATTTGGTTCGTAGATACGTTTGAGATGTTGAACGAATCAGTGGTGCGTAGCGTAACCTGTCCCGATTGAGGGAACACTCGCGTCGTGTATAGCCCACTGGAAGAGATAGTCAAGAAGGAAGAAGCCAAAACGGATACCAAAGTTGCAGCTAACGCGAAGTGGGCGTTGGAGAGAGCTTCGATTAGAGCAACTGGAGGAAGACTTCCGGCAGGATCTTTCATCAAAACCTGGATTTTGGTGTAGCCTTTTCGGAGTCCCTGGAAAGGATGCAGGGCGAGTGCAGTGGCACTAAGGGCATGAAAGGCGAGCCCTATCAAAGCCATCATTGTCGTAGGACCGTATAGCCACCCGTATCTTACAGGGCTATTGTCATCCACAGTCGCAAGCCCTCCATGTTTCAATGATAACTGGAGGATAACCTCTAGAACGGCGACGAGCACAAGCGGCGTACCCAGAATGGCTGCGCGAAAGACAGGGGAAGCAGCTGTCGGCCGCCGCCACTTGGACTCTTGGCCAACATCGTCCAATCGGATAGAACCAACTTCAGAGACGGGTCGGGGTAAGGAGGAAATGGAGTGAGGGTGACTTTCCGATGTCTCGCTGACGGTAAAAGTGAAATCAGCCAATCTTTGTTTCAGATGCTTTTCACAGACGGCTCCAGTTCCACACAACATTTGTCCCAAGTCAGGGCTTCGTGAAAGCGCTACAGCTCTGGTCATCAATGAACCTGAGCTGAGACTGGGGACTCGGGCAGGCCATTTGATTGAGGTGACAATACAACCGCCGGCAAGTATTATCAGAATTGTTTCCATCGTCCGAAGAGGAATGGAGGTAACGTAGAGTCTGTCATGCCTGAAAATCGCCGTACCAGAGATATTGTTGTCACTGGGCGACAAATAGGCAAGATTTACCCACTGAGGTACTACGGTTCGAAAGGTCTGTTGGGCTGCCTCGGTCAGGATCGCCAAGTCCAGAAAGTCCGTCATTTCCTTTTGTGGCAAAGACTGATTCATCAACCGAAACCAAGGAGTAAGTGTGTTCCTTTCAGTCGTGTCCGGAATCGCCCTTCCATGATAGAGACCGAGCCCTAGGTCGAAATTGAACTCAGGTAATGATAAATTGAGCGCCAATCTCTGCTCCGTTTCTTCAGCTGTTATGATTGAAACGCCCGTGTTAAGACCTGGGGAGAGACTCATCATTTTGCGCTTCGTCAAAGAATATACCGGGTTGCAAATGATCCCCGTGAATAGTCCTGAAATTTCACCATCCATTGGTGTAGGGGAAAATGATATCAGAATTCTAGACGGATTGTGCTCGGGCGTAACATTCGAACATTCCACTTTGTCAATCACCGAGCCGGGCCTATTGATCCAACCGGAGCCGCCGTCCGCGTAGATAATAGGGGAATTTTCGGCAAGACAACTATCGGTCTGGACATTTATGCGCAGTCTCGAGTCGTTAAAACCATCGTTCAGGCTGAAATGCTGAAAAGGTTCACAGTCCTGGAGCTCAGCCGAAAAGACTTGCACGTCCCCGTATACTGTTTGGTCATGGACTATAACTGTTAATACGCATTTCAAATACGAGAAGAGGACTTTGCTCACATTCTGCCGGATGAATGAAGGTCTGAGCAGCAAGTGTCGATGTTGTACCAAAGGGGAAGCTGAGGTTGAGGTCTCTGACAACCCAGACAACAGATGCTGCGTCCGTTGGTCCTTTCGGGTAATATTTGAAGTCGTCCAATGTAAAATTGAATTCGTTCCGGAGCCCCATGTCAATCTCCTTGAGGTATGTGGTGCTTCGAAGACTGAACAGGGCGGTAGAGGTAATGGTCAATGCGCCAAGCAGAAGCGTTCCCACGATGCCAGCTATGACAGGGATATGCATCATCTTCAAGGAGATGGCTAAAGCCTTGAGGGTAAATTCCGATTCATAGTCCAGCAGAAGGCCTTCTTCTGCTGTTGTTTGCGACTGGTCTATTGCAACCCACGGCATTATTTGTTTTGCATGGTGCTCAAACTGTTTCCAGAATGCCGCAAGGATGGTGAGAACTGTAACTGGTAAGCCCTCCTTTGAGAAAGAGACTGGAGGTCGAGTCAACTTACAAAAGGTAGGCCCATACGTCCAGAGATAATGATCTTCCCTAGAAGCGTTCGCGAGACCTTGTTGGCGTTTCGAGACGAAATTCAACGCTTCCAAAAGAATGATGATGACAAGAAAAAGGACGGCGTAGAGTATCAAATGAAATCGATGAGGGTCTGTGGCCTCTTTTGATCGGGGACGGCTGCTACCAGTCTTATTGTTGCCTCTGTGAAAATTGTAGGGGTCATTCGAGATTGTTCCCGTCGATTGATGTCCACCTGGAGTGGATGCTGTATCGGAGGTAGACTGGCCCTCGGCAACTTGATCGTCAGCGCTCCCATCGCCGATGGTACCCACGTTGTCATCGCCCAAGCCGCCCTCGTAGGAACTAGGCTGTCTACATTCATCAACTTGATTTGAACTGCCGTTATTCAGGTGGACGTTGCTTGGAGCGTCATTGCTGGGAGTGTCGTCGCTTGTAATGCCATGATCCAAGCTTTCGCTGCCCGGATGTTCGTTTCTTGAGTCCTGATTGGACGTGTTGTCGCCGGCCGCATAGCCAATGCTGGAGCGGGTATTGCTGGGACGTTCCATTGATTTGCACAATAAGGACGGATAATTTGTATGCAGGACTGGCTCTTCTTGCGAATCTGGTCGGTAAATAGTCTTGGACTCGCATTTTCAACGCCAACTTCCTAATTATGGAGAATGCAGGCTGTAAAAGTGTGTGGTCTGCGGCCTCTTGCTGCCTGTGGCTATTGTTGCGCAGCGTCTGCAATGGCTGCAACTCGGATAAAGGTAACGCTGACTGCGTGTTGCGCATGCGCCTTTCGATATCCCAGCCTCATTGTTCAATTCGATGCTGCTTTGAGGCTAATTCATGTGTAATCGGAAAAAGTGGCGCGTGAGGGCACCAACCTGACATTCTGCCTGTCGTGCGACAATACGAGCTGTCATGAGCGGATCCGGAAATAGTACGGTGTGAGATACACCATAGCATCCAGGCTTACGGGGGAAGGAGTAAGGGAGAAAATAGCCTCGTTGTATGTCGCTCGGATTGCACGGCAGATCCAATAGTATTCCGCGCAACCACACAAATGTATCATTCCCACTCGGAAACGGAAGTGAAACTCATCACCCATGGCAGTCGGGTAAGCAGACAAGGCTGGTGCATGCGCTGCTGTGAGAAATAAAGGGTAATGGTTCCCGGCCATGGTGCAATGGTTCTAAATGAGTCTCGGCGCATTAGCCGCCGCCTAGTTCGTGGGGGCTGGAGCCTCGAGAATACATGAGCCACAATTGGGTAGGCTGGCATCATGGATCGGCAAGCGCGGCTGCGTGGCCGCAAGGCTGAGGTGGTCTGCGCATACAATCGGTTGATTTGTGCAGGTCGATCATTGTAGAGGATGTCTCGCAAGCACGGGAAGGATTTGCATATAACCCATTAGATTCAATTTGTCTACTGCCTAGAACAGATTTGTAGGCTTTAACTCCAATATCTCGCCATTACCCTTCCTCGCACGTGCTAAAACATCCGAACACAATGCCCATATTCTAAGAGCTCGGTACATACAAAAACAAATTCGTGGACAGTGAAATAGCCACCAACTAAAAAGTAGAAACAGCTAAGCACTTTTGTACGGCTAGGGTGCTTATCCGTGCCATATACGACTAAGTCAAATAAAAAAATAAACATCGCACCAGAAAAAATTCCCACGAGTAACCAGCAGACCATAACGCCCTCTTCGTAAGTGAAATATCCTTCTCCTTTCAATTTGAAGTGCGACAGGTATCCAATAATGACAAGAGAAAGGGAATTGATGATAATCCTCAAGAAGATCAAAAACCGTTTTTGAAGATGCCGTCGCCAGGAAGCCGCACGGATGACGGGAGATGCGGGTATTTCCACGGTTCTTTTTGTGCGAGTTTCCGTATCGTCGATGTTGAGTTGGATTGACTGTCGTTTTGGTCTGACGCTAGCGAATGTCAAGATATTCGCATCGGGCCCCTGGAATTCTATATTTCCCCATGCTGTGGTTTTGCTGTTCGGTGTACGTTCATCGCTTAGTGTTTCCTCACGAACCTTTCCAACCTCGCCTTCAAAAAAGCCGTTTCGGAGCTTCGCTTCTTCCATAACGCTAGTGTTGACTAAGTAAAGCTTCGAATAGCTTGGATTAACGACTAGTGTAAGTAAATTAATGAATGACATAACCACATATGGTGTTACAGTCAACCCAAAGGCGGAGAGGCCATATCTTTCCATTTGATCGCCCCTAGTTCGGTACAGTGTAAAGCTTCCATAGAAGAGCTGGAAAATGGCAGCAAGGGTCCCGAGAATGTTGTAAGAGGAGCCGAGGTCAGAAGTGTGTTTCGGGTCGGATATTTTAGCAAGAGGACGAACATCTGCTTTCGTGGGAAGAATGGAGAGCGCGTATCCTGGTGGTATGGAGCAACGCCCATGGATGGCCCGACGCCGAAATTGCAAGGTGTTTTCCGCAGGGCGAAACTTTTCTACTTCGCTGATGAACCAAGCAAATTGTGAAAGTTCGTCAGAAGTAGCGGGTCGATCGTGGTCCGAATGTTGCTCGATTGCGTCACTTTGCTCAATGTTACTAGCTGTCTCTCCATGGTTGTCGGTCCGTTGTAATTCGATGTCCGTTCGAGAATCCAAATTTGAACCTTGACACTCTTGCAGGGCTGCGAGACCAGTGACCTTCGCGTTGTCTATTTTGTTGCTAGAATTTGGTATCTAGTCCGGTGTTCGTACCACTTCGCAGAGAGCACCAGCTCTCAAAGCATTGTTGAGCGGACTTTGATCGCAGCGGAGAAGCGTATGTTTTCCCAGAAGTCTGATACACTTTTGGATCCCGGTCATTGGATAGATGAGAGCGAAGAGCATGGTCAGGATTATGGAACCCAGAGTCTCTCCGGTGAGTGTGACGATGGTGGCAACATGTGCAACGTAGTTGCCGGAGATGAACAATGCAACATCATAACCGTGAGATGGTGTGCAAAGGAGATGCGGGTCAGAATGGTTCGAGGTGCCCTGCGGTACGGTGATGGTGATGTTCTGAAGCGGCGGATGGGGTGCCGCCAACGAGACTGTAAAAAGGGCAAAGACGCAGATATCTGCGAGATTCATTATGTAAGAGAAAAATCGATGCAGACGACGATTCCTTTGCGAAGAGCAGCTACGGTTGACTTGACTTTAAGGAAGGCTGGGAATGACTGATTACGCGGCAGTTCTGCAGGAAACTGCACACTACTGAGGCTGAACTTTGGCGTCGCCAATGATGAAGCAGTGCCTCGTCGTCTCTGAGCCAATGTGTTGTGGGACACTTCGCTTGACCCCGATCTCGAGAATACGGAACAAAACCGAGGAGGCCGTGCATAGCTCCCAGTAGATTATTCGCTTCCGTTGTAGTGTTACGCCGACTACTTCTTTAAGCAAGTATTGGTGTACTTTTGTTGAGCACGGTAACACTCTATGTTTCCTACGACAAGTAAAGCATTGATGTATTGGACACTAGTCCCATATTGAGTGAACATCAGTAGCTTTTAGTCTCTCGCTAAAAGAGTAAGGCGGACTCAAATTAGGCGTCTGCGGGGTTAATCGCGTAATGATTATACATAACGCAGTTATGGAACAATCAGGCTAGACCCCGCGCATTTGCTTATTTTCAATGACGTGTGTCGTAGGGGGGGCCGCCCTTCCCCTACCTATGAGATGTTTTAAATAGGTAGTGTGAAAGAAGTATGTCGATGCATGTTTAGAGAACCTATGGATACGTATTATTGGGTCCTTAGCTACTATGAAAGGAGAACGGCTATAAAGACGTAATTAATTAAAGTACTTCATAGTCTGAGTGATCCAACCATAAATTGAGAAATTATTCTATGCTGGTGGGGACTGGTGTTCTTCGAGTATTATGACAGAATCTTCACGGCAGTATGAGTGATGCGACTGTGCTCTGTGGAAACTGTGCAAGGCAGTCTTGGGTGAAGTCCATCCCACTACTTCTCCCATAGCGCATACCCTTTATGTACAGACGTATACGGCCCCCAAAATACCGCATGTAACGTTTACAGGCTATCTACACAAGGATAGTTGATGCAATCGCTGAAAACGGCCACTCGAGGACCCGCTAATTTTTCTGATTGGCGGGGAAACGCTTCGTCTTTCCGACGTGCTCTGCAAGGCTAGATCGCTCACACCACTGTGCGAGGCTGAACGTCTTGGCGAAAAATTAATTGGTTAAATGCCCCCGCACATCCAACGCTTGCTCGCCCAATCATTGGCGGCAATCATTTTGCAGAGCAGCTGAGCCTCAGCGTGCAACAGAGGCGCCCTCAGATATAGGTGGCCGGATCCACACTAGCCCCCATCTCTGCTCTGTATCGATTTTCGCCCCCAAAATGCGCCCCCCAAAACGCCTAGCAACGTTGCACGTGGGACGTCGCAAAATAGAATTCGGAAGCCTGCTGCCTAAATTGTGATACGTGACAGAATGAAAATAAGACCTGTCGAGCCTGAGTGGTGCATTTCAGGTACAGCCTGGTCTTACTCCGAGCTCAAGTCTATGAGTACTTCATCATCATGGACTCACGTGCGTCATTCGATGGACTGTCCACAGACCAGAGTGGTTTTCCGCTCCACGAATACCCACCATCACGGCCAAATTCCGAGGGTTCGGAAGATGAGAGGCCTGGCGTAGCTGAAGAAGGCCAAGACTATGTCCGGGGTCAATCTCCAGCAGCCTCTAGTACTCACTCGAGATGGTCGGCCATGTTTGACGGGGTATTCCCAAGCCCCACAATCAGTCTGACCCTGCAGGCTCGCCCAGGCTCGGAGCATTCAAGCGAACTCGAGCAACATACGAATGGAGAAAACGATCTTGAAGCCTCACACCAAAGCCTGCTTCCTGATTCTGATGCCACACTTCTGGCTGGTCGAAGGGATGATTACACCTATTCGAGTAATGGTAAGCCACCGCAGCGATGCCTGAGATATTTCTCTTTACTAAATCGACGTAGCTGCAGGAGAGCCCCCTCTCAATGATACCGCTGAAAAGGGGTTTCCAGACCCAGCCACATGGCATCCCTACGCGCTCAAGCCAGGGTTCCTTTGTCTCGTGAGCGCATCAGCCTTGGTCTTGTGTTTGACCGTCACTTTGCTTTCCTGGATATCTGGTCGGAGCTACGGCTTAGGTAACGACGACGGCGCTTCGGCAATTCTTTTCGGATGGAGGTTTACTCCGTCTCTTGTTGCCGTCCTGTATGTTCAGCTCACATCCATGGTGCTGGACGGTGTCAAGAGCACAGAACCATTCAGCCGTTTAGCAAGGCCTGGTGGCTCATCGGCCTCATCTTCCGTCTTGCAACGACCCGGAGCCTGGTGGAACTCCCTTGTGGACGGATTCTCGAAGAACAAAAACGGTGGTCGCAGGAGTTGGCTGCTCGTCTCTGCTGCACTGTTGAATGTTATTGGCTTCCTTGGGATATCTCCGTTTTCTTCGGCATTGTTCTTGTCAAAAGACGTTCCTGTCAACACGGATGTGGAGTTCTCACGCATCTCCCTGCCTGACAACCTCTCGCTACCTCTGCAAGCGGGGAGAGAGACATACCTCAGGACAATTGGCCACGTTCTACAGAACGTCTCGACATCTGCGTGGATCTCAGATGAATACGCGGTACTACCTTTCTGGCCATCGGAAATTTCGAACGCACCGCTGGGTCCGTTCCTATCTTCTTCATCACAGACTTGGCAAGTGGAAACATTGGTACTACAAACAACCATGGATTGCATGGCAATGTCGCTGGTAAAGATGAAATACACCAACACCACCTACAACCTTACTAATTTGGATGATGAACCCATGGGTCCTTTTCCAAACGAGACGGCAACCATAACCCTCGAAGCTGAAGATGGTTGCACTTACAGCTTGTCACTGGAGCCCACTGAGGCCCTGGTCGTTCAGGGGGGATCTTCATGGTCCGACAGTTCCGTGTTCATTTATGGTGGAGGAAGTGTTTACGGAGGTGAAGCAGGTGTGTATGGGGCGAACACCTTCACACCCGACTACGGACACGTGGATTCCTCGCCAGAATGCAAGAACAGAGAACTTATCCTCACGACCACATCATGGAATACCTCTGCAGAAGCCTTCAGCTTCTCCTCTGATCTCCGTGTCGCTGGAAGCCTTTGCGCGCCCAAATATCACATGGCGCAGATCATGGTCACAGCATCCATGACAGACGCAGTATCCGAAGTCGATTTCGACAAAGATGAGTTTGAACGAACAAAAGCTCCTATACCGGATACGGCTCTCGACCTCGGAGGCTTTCGTAATTTGACACTCACAGGAAATTGGACGACCTACTTTGCTACGCCTGAGGGTCAGGCACGTCCTACTACCGGTGGCCTGTCGACGGTGCTTGCAGCAATGTACGGCTTTGACGTTGCAGCAATGCTGGACTCTACTGATATTGTTCCCAATGCCACGTCGATCAAACAGAGGTTTTTCGGAGAAGTACTTCAGTACTCTCTTAGCAAAGACGACTCATCACCGGAAGCCATCCAGGGACGAATCACTAAAATTCAGAAACGAGTCATCGTGCAAACGGAAGCGTCGATCGTTCTTGCCATTCTGCTGTTGACTTCACTCTGCTTATCCCTTTGGATATGGAGAGCCTCCACTCTGGTCTCCAGGCCTCTCAACTTGAGTTCAAACCCAGCAACAGCAGTTGGCATTGCAGCTCTAGTCACTTCCAACAATGGCATACGGGTCAACCTGAGAGATCATGGGCTTTCATCCAGAAAGCAGCTCGAGAACGTGCTTCAGGAAAAGCGATACCAGACCACCCCCAACGCACTCCATGATCTCACACAATCCCATATCGGAGCTTCTGGTAAGTCACAAAAGCCGCCGGATTTCCCAGGCTAATAACTTGAATAGATCTCAGCACCGATAAGCATGATAAGCCGAAGAGGACTACCCCAAATATAATTCGCGTGGGCAGCCTGGCATCCCTGGTGGTACTAATGCTCGCAGTGGCAAGTGCTATACTTGTCTTGTACTCCTTCGCTCGGCGTTCGCTCCTATACCGCACAGCGTTCATTTACGAGACCAGTCTTGCAGTGCTTGGCAAGAGTCTTCCGGCAGTGTCTGCCTACTCCATCTTATCTACTTTGATAGCCGTTGGGATTGGCTTGTGGTGGGGTGCTCTGGACGAGACCTTCCGCCGGCTGCAGCCGTTTCTATCCATGACAGAAAAGCCCACACCTCTGTCAAAGGGAGCAGGATTGTCATACAGATCCGTTTACTGGGCCAGCGCAGCGTGGCGTGCAGCTTCAAAAGGACATTGGATGCTCTGCCTTGTCACCCTCGGAACTTGTCTTTGCCCTATCCGTAGGCCCATCCCTCACGTTTATCAATGATTGTAGAATGCTGACATGAACAGTCACCATATCAATGTCGGCACTGTTTCAACGTGGTCAAGGAGTCTTTTCTGAAGACTTCACAATCGACCGCGGGCTGGAATTGAGGAGAATACCATTACTGTTCGAAGTCGAAGATAGGCCGACCGCCGTTAGTTCCGAAGCGAGTAAAGGAGATGTGCTCGGCAATCTCTTTACTGGACTGTCAACCAACTGGATGTATGGGGCCATCATCGAGCTGGTACTCAACGGATCACATCCATCCTGGAGTCAGGACGGCTGGAACTTTGTCCCCCTCGATGTATCAAGCCTTGCTGGCAAAAGCCTGTCTCAAAATCTTGGAAATGGCTCAGAGTCCGCAGACTTCGTACCGGAAACGCTTTGTTCGGTGTCAACGCCTGCTCTCAGGGCCCGCGTTGAATGCAATCCTTATGAAGAGATCTCCGAGCCTCTGGAGTGGCTTGAGGTCATGGATTTAACAGACTCGGACCTCTGGAACGTCAGTGTCAATCCGAAGGACACTACAACGGGCTATCGCTTTTCAATGCCCTTTTACAACACGACATTACTTGCCGACAATTACGACGCCGCCTGCTGCACCAATGCAACAAGTAATGACAAAGGAGAAGCCGCGTTTGGATACTGGTCACACATAGACAACTCGCCATCTGATACCCGCATGTATGCAAACGTGTGGCCGGAAAGCTTTGCGACAAAGTGGGTCCACGGTAACATGTCGAGGTTTCGTTACGGTGAAGTCAGTGACGAGTTGCTGTTCACCACCATTCCTAGCATACAAGCTCTTCGATGCGTGCCTACTATCGAGACTGCCGAGGCAAACGTTACGGTTGACATCGCCACCGGCCGAGTCAGTTCATTCACGATACTGGAATCACCAACCGCGGTTGATGATGCATGGGCCAATGGCTTCGTCCTTCATGAAGCTCAATTCAACGAATCTATCATGGATGCTCCTGCAATGGTGCAAGAGGCAATGCGTTTGCCGCGCAACTCCACGACCAGGTAGAGCGAGAAATTCCCACACTATCTGAATCAGACCATTGCTGACCAACTATAGCTACGGCGTACTCTTCGAAGCGGCGATACTCTCTGCTGCTGCAGTCACCGGGCTCAGCGGCTCTGTCTTCTCACGATCCTACGCGGAAAACCTGGCCGACCAGACATACAACATGCGCGATCCGAGCTCAGGATTGAACCTAGACTTCATGACTTACGCCATGTACAGCATGGTGAACAAAGACCCACGAGGGCTGCTGAACGCAACCGTCATGGAGGACCTTGCTCAGAAGACCTTCTCGGTCTTGTTCCAGCATTTCGTGAGCAGCGACGTCTCCCTCGAGACGGGGGGCTGGGCGTATCAACCGATCAACGCCAGCCTTCCCGCCGATCTGACGGTTCCCTCCGCTGGCACCTCCAGTCAAGCAAATGCTTCGTATTGGAATGCTCTCCATCCGAATTCGCAAACGAACCGTACCGCCGTTGTCCGAGTCGCTACGCCGATCGAGTTGCTGCAGATGAACACGGTCGCCGTGGTCCTCAGTGTTACTGTGATTGGTTTGCTTGTTCTGATCACTATCGTCATATCTGTCGTGCAGCGCAGATATTTGAAAGGGCTGAACAGGAATATCGAATGCATGGCAGACGTTCTGGTGCTGGTGTGCGGAAGTGAAAAGCTCCTTCAGTTTATTCGGGAAAGAGGCGTCATCGGTTCGGAGAAGGATGGAGAGCATATTATGACGAAGCTTGGATGGTTTGAAGGAACAGATGGCCAGTTGAGATGGGGGATTGAAGTTGTGGAGCGGGACGAGATTTGACGTAACGCGGTAGATATATTTTGATGTATCGATAAGCACTGATCCGATAGGCATGCTTTCCAACGGACAGCGGCTTATTCACTTCTTCTGTAATAACTCTTACAAGCGGTTGACACTAAATAAAGCATAACTACCCCACCATGCGTCCGCCATCTCCACACCAACCCGCCACCACCTACCTACACCACCCCCTCCCTTCTACAACGTCTTCGCCCTAACAAACAACATGGTCGGATTCGACGTAATCCTTTCAAACTGCCCAAAGCACCCCTCCACGCCCCCCTCCCCCAACCTCCACTCAAACGCCATGACCAGCGCCGCCAGCGCCACACTCACCTCGACATACGCCAAATTCCGCCCGATACACGCCCGCGCCCCCGTCGTAAACGGCATCACGTACTCCCTCAGCCTCTCCCTCTCCCCTTTTGCCTCCCCTTCCGCCTCCCCCTCCACCCACCTCTCCGGCACCCACTCCCCCGCCCTCCCAAACAACGCCGCATTCCCATGCACCTCGCTCAACGGCGACGAAACCGTCACATCCGGCCCCACAGCGCGGCCGGCGATGACGGCGGCAGTCGTCGTCCGCCGCGGCAGGCCGAAGCGCTGCGGCGTCAGCACGCGGAGCGATTCGTCGATTACGGCGCGCAGG